>JAJMRR010000009.1:0-523200 GCA_030578455.1 Metschnikowia sp. yHQL527 | reverse complement strand
CAGAAGAAGTACCTCAATATGTTCGTAAAAATATAAATATGCCTATGATGGTCCACATGGATAACGCTACTAGCAAATCGACGGCAAGGGTAACGTACAAGTACGCAGGCGTGTCGATCACCTGGAGATCAAAGGAACAACCCACTGTCGCTTGTCAACTACTGCTAAAGCTGCTGTCAAAGCAGCCAGGGAAGCCCAATAGCTTAAAGAGAACTTTTGGAAATATCGTCATAGAAAGGAAAATCATTCTTGTATATGTATGGGTGAACCCCCTCTTTGTTAAGTTCTTGAGAGGAGTTCAATAAAAATTTCTTTTCCTTTATCAAACCAACTTACTGAACTGCTATGTCTGAATATGATATTCATTACGGAAGCAAACACAGTTTGTACTTGGTGCTCAAAAGAGAGATGAAATGTTCTTTGTTTTTATCGGTTACTGAAGTAAAAAACACGAGAAACTTTTGCTTACATTTATGTGCCTGTAGGTATATGCACAGGCTACACTCAGAAGGATGGGAAAAGCACATGTTCTGTCTACCTTGTCCGCTATCTATTCATCTGCGCCCCCTTCCCCTATTATGTCATTGATCAAATCTCGTTTGTGTATGTACTTCATTACTGAGATGTAAATCCCCAAAGTAAATTTTAATACGTTAATTGCGAGAGAATAGACTTCGACGCTAACGCTAACGCCAATGCTTCACACGACAGATTAAATGCCGTTCATGGGGCATTCCGTTAGCAGTCACGTAAAAACATTCAGTTTGACAGCGGTATCATTCATATCATGTTCTACATGAAGGTCTTAGCCAACTATGTAACTCACTTGTAGTCAGTAAATGAAAGAGAAGCGAAGACATGTTTGGTTGGTTTACGATTAAAAGAACGTGCACTTGTATGCGAAAAGAGAGCTACATAAACGCAAGAAGAGAAGTGTGTATTTAGTAAAAACAGAAGCAGGGGTTTTATTCAACGAAACCTCGAAGATTAAGTTCAGGTTCCCAAAATAAGCATTTTAGTTGATTTTAAGCTATACAGTCACCCTTGAAACTGAATAAGGTATAGTATGAATGATCTTTCATTGATGAAGCATCAACTCTTTTTTTGCCGAAGTTAAATTTATCTTGCCACACTTGCGCACAAAGCAGCACCCACCCCACTACCATCCTTTGCAATTTTTAAGTATACTTTTTTCTTCTCACCTTTCAATGGATCGATCAAGTCGAAAGCTTCCAAAATGGCAGCTCTAAATCCGGGATAAAACTCGACAACAGACCCATCACATCCGAACTCAAAATCATTATAATCATCCTTGTATTGGTGCTTCACCCGTTTGGTGATCGCCGCCAATGGGATAGCTGAAAGATAGGCGGCCCTGTGTGATATAGCTCGAGTTAATTCTTGTATAACAATTCTTTCCACTCGATTTGTAGGTAATCTCAAGTGATTCTCTAAAACCAATTGTGACATTTTCAAATCAGAGGAATCGTCGATTTGTAGATAAGATAAAACTTCCGATGAAAGCTGCCAAGGCTCAGATAGTCTATGTGGTAAAGACCCTCCCCTTTCCTCATACAAATCCTGAAAAATGAGACCCATTTCAAACAAGTCCACAAGAACTACTCTTAGTATTTCACCCATGAACATTCCACTAATTCTTTTTTCAAAGAGATGATATCCTTTGTTCGAAGTTTCGCCATCGACAATTTCATCATATTTTGTTTTTGGTAAAATATTCAAGGAATTATCGAAGGATCCCCACTCAGTATTGATAACCATTCCCGTTGCACCCCTTGGAACAACTTTAGGGTCAAGTTTTGGGATATTATCCAACATTTCAAAGTAGGCACCGTTTGTCCCTGTTCCGAAAATGGCTCCAACTATCGTATTTGATTTGGTTTGCGAGCTGTTATTTGAATATGCCCTCGATAGCAAAGTTCCAACAGTATCATTTGCTAAAGCAACAACGTTTACTTTCACTCCTAGCATATCAATATGGGATTGTAGTAGACCGACAACATCTTTATTGACACAGTCAGGTAAATCGAATCCCTTAGTCCAACGTATTAAAATACCCTTATCAAGAGCTGTTTGATCAACGGGAAATGAGAAAGTAAAACCAAGCTTTAAGGGTCCATTAGATGACGTATCTATGTACTCTTTATGATGTTCGCCTAAAAAGGCTTCTAACTTTCCAGCCAAGTAGGAGAATAAGGCATCAGCGGTTGAATCTTTCATTAAGTCAAGAGGGATTTTGTATTTAGATTGTTTCAAATCGAATGTATGATCACCATTCAAGTTGATGGAACACACTCTGAAATTGGTACCTCCCAAATCGGCTGCTAAAAACAAACCTGACTCTTTTCCAGTTGGAATGCCGGTGACAAATGTAGGAATCATCGGCATGTGCTCTTTTGAGGAGGCAGAATGGTTGAGACCTACCGTCATTGAATCGACAAAGTAGTCTGTAGCCTTGATAAGAAACTCTTTGTCAATCGCAAAGCCTTTCACTATATCATTGAGAGTAGTTCTGAGTTTATCATCCATAATGGTATATATGAGATTAAATTTTGTATAAGAGTGAGTTGCACAATATATAAGCCCAAAGAATCTAGTCACGCTATATTTATAGGAGTGCTTTCCCCATAAATTGCGCAAGTCTCTTCCGATGCGCTATGTCATATGATATGTGTGTACTTATCAAATAATTATGGGGCAATACAGCAGAGTAAGGTGATATGATACTAACATCTCGTGTGACAAATTTGTTGCTCTCATAAGAAGAGCGGAAACATTGTATTATTTGGGATAAATTTTGCAGAATGTTTAAATATTAAAATTCAGGGCAAGATAACGTATAGCGATAAATAGCGTTTACTAGTAAAAAAAAAAAACCTTTTCTGGCTCCGTACTGCATAAGGATCTCAGAACGGTAAAATTTATAAGCAATAATTCATTACATTATGGCAACGCAATCTGCTTTAAGTACAGCCAAAAAATTGATTGAAGACCACCAGTTCTTTCAGCTTTCTAAGTCATGGTGCCCTGATTGTCATTACACCTACAAAGTTTGGGAAGATTATTGCGTGAAAGACAAAATTTTTATTCTTGAGCTAGATAAGCTCGAAGATCAAAAAGAAGCAGAAGAGTTGGAGAAGGCATTCACTGAGATCTCCGGTAGGAAATGGGTTCCTACTATATTCTTTGATGGAAAGGTTTTTGGAACTGAACAGGATTTGAAGACTTGGAAGAGCCAAGGAAAACTAGAAGAAATTTTTGAAAAAGCTCATTTGATCGGTAATTAAGCTGAACACAGTGTGTATTTGTATTTGATACATATTATATAGATTTTGTTAGCATAGTTAATAAACTGAACACAAGGCGATTAGACCGATAATGGGAAAGTACCGGCCCATTGGCTAATTTCTTCCTTAACTTTAACTAACTTCTCATCATGTCCATTTATGATTTTATTCTTGAAGTCCTTTAATTTGTTAGCATCTTTTGGAAGATTGCTTTGAACTTCTTTGGCGTATGTTACCGCGAAGTCAATGAAGGAAACAATCTTCTTGAAATCTTCCTCTCCCATGCCCCTTGTGGTCATGGCTGGTGCACCAATTCTTACACCACCTGGTACCAAAGCAGACTTGTCACCCGGAATAGAGTTCTTATTGAGAGCGATGTTTATATTTTCACAAATAGTTTCAACTCTAGCTCCGTCAATATGCTTGTCTTTCAAGGATACCAAAACCATATGAGAGTCAGTTCCATGGGAGACCAACTTATAACCTCTGGTGAGGAATTCTTCTTCTAAAATTTTTGCATTCTTTAAAACTTGTTCTTGGTATTGCTTGAATTCTGGAGTAGCAGCTTGCTTCAATGCAGTAGCCAAAGCTGCGATGGTGTGATTATGAGGACCACCTTGGTGTCCAGGGAAGACAGAAAAGTTGATAGGATTTTCCAAATCATACAAGACCTCTTGTCCAGTTTTTGGGTTGATAGATCTAACACCTCTTCTAAAAAAAATCATTGCACCTCTTGGACCTCTAAGAGACTTATGAGTGGTGGTAGTAACAACATCAGCATATTCGAACGGAGATGGAATGACACCAGCAGCAATTAAACCAGAGATATGAGCCATGTCAACAACAAGGTAAGCACCAACTTTATCAGCGATTTCTCTCATTCTTTTGTAGTCGATTAATCTACAATAAGCAGATGTACCAGCAACTAGGATTTTAGGTCTGTACAAGATGGCAGTTTTTTCCAACATGTCGTAGTCAATCAAGCCACTATCCAAATCAACTCTGTAGGGCATGGTCTCAAAATATGTAGAAACAGCGGAAATTTTACGAGAATCAGTTTGATAACCATGAGACAAGTGTCCACCATGAGGCAAATCCAATCCCATTAATCTTTCATGAGGCTTCATCAAAGCTTGGTAAACTTGCAAGTTGGCTGGGGATCCCGACAATGTTTGTACATTGACACCCCATTTATCAGAGGTAAGGTTGAAAGCTTGAAGGGCACGATCTTGACATAATAATTCCATTTTGTCGATTTGTTCATTACCCCCATAGTATCTGGCGCCAGGATACCCTTCCGAATATTTGTTACACATAGGAGTTCCTAATGCATCAAAGACGGCAGTGGTGGTAAAATTTTCAGAAGCAATTAAAACGATAGAATGTTTTTGTCTATCGATTTCGGCCTTGATAATTGAATCAACTTCAGGGTCAGTGTCTTTTAAGTGACCCTCAACTAGTTGTTTATGAGATTCAGATAAAGCGTAAGGCATAGTCAGTAATTTCTTTTTCTTATGATTGTAAAACCTTTAAGATTTTTCGAGCTCGTTATATATACCTTTATATGTATAACTTGAAAATTGGACTCTTCCCCATTAATTTAAAGTAAAACGTGAGATGGGGCAATCCAGAGTCACAAATAAATGGTTCACACACACCGTTTATTATGAACAAGTGAAGAGATATCTAATCAAATTCACAAGAAGAAGAAGTAGCCTTTTGATGTCTACTTTAACGTCTGGTTGAGACGATGATAAATGCCTTTACTTTGCGAATTGAAAGAAATTTTTAAGCACTAATCTTTAGGGCAAGAGATTCTTCAGCATAAAATTTATTCATTTAATTGTGTGATGTTAGTGTTGAATGTTCAGATAATGCATATCTACTTTACAATAGGTTGGATGGCTGAGATTTACGAAGTACAAAGGATATTAGTGTATTAGAGAGATGTTAATAAATAAACAACTATGTGAAATAAAGGCATCATAAGGCTAAATGTATTTTCGTATCATATATGCTGGGACTTCAATATAATGTAACTCTTAATCTATGTGAAATAGCCAATTTAGGGATCACAACACACAAACAGCTTACACCATTTAATATGAACAAATTTAAATTGTAGTATGAATAATGCGTACTAACCAAAAACAATCCGATAGGTACCAGCATTAAAAACTTTTTATTGGGAGTATATTGATCACCATTATCTATTTGCTCCCACATGGTCAAATTGTCGTAAGCTCCAGAGTTGAATTCAAAAGGTGTACCTTTGACTTGATGAAACATAATATACGATCCGATATTGTAGGTTAAATTAGTCAATGTCCATCTCCAATCGTTGTCTAACACTGAGATGAAATTGAAGAAGATTTTGAGCAAGACAATGATAACGATATGGATAATCCAAGCTCCCTTTGAACTAACCCAGTTTGCGTTTACATTAGGATTAAGCGATTGATCAATTTTCGTCTCTAAATTATCAGGCTCGAGATGTTGGATAATAGAAGAGGATCTTCTCTTTCTCGTATTAACAGTGTGTGGCGAGTGGTGAGATTGGGTTGGACTCAAATGTGAATCGGCAGGCTCTGGTGTCCCTGGCATTATAATGTGTATGGTGTTTTGAAAATGATAGCAGTAAGTAGCGCTAAACGAGTCATCAAAAACATGGTCGTAGGCGGGACAAAGGTTACCCGCACAAAAATATGATTTGCACAGATCCCGATAACGAGGTCTTTTGATGGGGTTACGTGGTTGACACTACAACAGCAATACTTTCGAGTCGTTGGCGACGATTCATTGCATTCAACATCAAGATTATAGCGAAAGTTCAGATGAGCAACATTTCTTCGTATCGAGTTTGTACATGTATTAGTAAACGACTATGTGTAATGGATTATATAGCTTTTCAAACCAGTTCAATCATTAGGCAAGTAGATTCCACCGGAATGCCAACCAGCGGCTGTGATACCCAACCACCTTCCACTGGCACTTGGATTTTTGACTTTCAAAGGCTTGAGAACCCTCAAATTCCGTCCGATATCATCTGTGATAGTGTTTTTTTTGATTTCTTCTCTGGATCCTAGACCTAAACAGCCACAATTATTTGATTCCATTCCCCAACTTAGGAGGTCACCACCATCCGTGAGAGCCAAACAGTGGTAGTCTCCCATAACTATGTGAATGATGTGTCTATTTTGTAATTCATCGATAATCAAAGGTCTATTATCTTCAATATCATCGTCTTCGTCATCACCCAGTAAGGTAGCACTTTTATTCCCCAATAAGACATGCCCATCATCTGAGAATACCGCAAAGTTATTATAACAGCCACTCAATTTGGAAAATAGAGCTTGCCTGCCACTTTGGTCGTTGTGCTGATGCAACCACTTATTAAACTTTACCACTTCTCTTGGATCTTCAAAACTTGTCCTATCAACTTCCCCGTCAGCATAGCCCTGGACCCAAATATCAAATTTAAATAAGCGTCCACGCCTTATGAACAAAACCAAATCTGTCAAGGCAACGAAGTCATCTACCTCTTTTGTTTGAGGAATGACGATGTAGTGGGCTTCAGCCTTCATACTATGATTTTCATAACTCTCCTGAGACACCACGTCCCTAGTATACCAAACAACAACGCCTTCATTCTTTACATGACAGGCCGACAAATTCCAACCTGCAGAAATTTTAGTGATATTCTTCGTTACTAAATTTGGGAAGACCAACTCAACCCCTGTTTTATCAGCGTTTCCAGTGTCCCACGTGAAAATCCTAGAATGATCATCTAGAGCGATGAAGTGCTGTCTACCACTAGAAACAGCAATAATTTTGGTGTTCTCTGGTATTCCTTTGGGTAGGTTCAATTTTGAGATAAAGTTAGATTCCTCGACGTGAGGTTTGGGACTTGATCGGCCTACTTCCCCGGAAAACGATAATTGTTCGGGCGGCTTGGTCAAGTTGGGGTTAGTTATTCTGACAGGCCGAGGCGTAGTATGACTTTGCGTTTGATCATCACCCAGGTCACTATCTTCATCGTTGTCTACTGGAATGGGGGTGGTATGCGGAGGTCTCCTTATCATTCTCCGGGAAGATATTCGTCCAATGAAGGGCATAGGGGTTATTGGTAGATTACTTGAAGCATAAGATACCACTGGTTTATAATCTCTTCCTTGCGTGGGACCTGGCGTCAGTTCAGAGGTTTCAGAGCCTTTGGTCCACGTTAATCCAGTATGATACAATGATCCATTGTTTGTTAATATTTGAAAGCTGAATCCTCCAGAGGAAATATCCGTTATAATAAAATTATTGAAGTTTTTGACATTCGTAGGCGTATGAACATTTTTGACAAAACCATTTTTTGAAATATTATCCTGGGGTATATCACTCAATAAGTAGCCTAGCCTTCCCAAAGAAGATGAACCCCAAGTATAGAATTTAAGCTTAGGAGAGGCTCTCAAAAAGTACAATTCTTTCCAGTTATAGTCGTTAAGATTTAAAGGTGTGGGTTTTGTTGCACCGAACTTCTTGGAGTACATAATATGGTATACAGCATTTGTAGTTAAATATTCATAGAACTGATGTGATGTTAAAGATAACGAGTATATATCATCAGGGTTCAAATGAGACGCAATATTGGAGGCAATGACATCTGCGCCTAGATCGCCCAATCCTATCATCATATCAAAGAAGTATTTTTTTTAATGTTAAATTTGATATGAGCAAGGGTAAAATTTAGTTCGAATCAAAATCGCATGCTCGATATGCAGCTTCTACGTTCCTTTCGCAGCCACGAAGGCAAGTCATCTATTGTACGAACTTATAAAACAAAGTTGCCCTATAAACCTTCGCTGTATTCTTCTATAGGAACACAAAATGCGCCAGCTAAGAATAAAGCCGGTTCGTCAATGTTATGATGTTGATAGCTCAAAACACCAACTCCGCCGGCATCTAATAAAAACTGTGGGTTGACATTTATTTTCTTGTTAATCCATCTAGCAGCAAAACATCTCAATATGTGTCCATGTCCCACAACAACAATGTCACAAGACTCGTTGTTATCAAGAGCTTGTTTGTGAATTTTACGAATATCTGAAATCACTTTGTCCACTCTTCCCTCTACTTGGGTATGAACTTCTCCACGTTCACATCCGTCTCTCCAAATGTTCCATACATCATCAGGCTGCATATCACGGTCAAGACCTCTTTCAGCTCTCAACTTAATTATTTGTGACGTGAGGAGCCCCTCATAATCGCCGTATTCCCATTCTCTTAAGTCGTTCTCAATAGTGACTGGAATCGATTCTTTCCTTTTCTCATTGAGTCCATCTAGCAAAAGCTCGACGGTTTGTCTTGCTCGTAACCTGGGAGAAGTGAAAATGTGTTTCAAGTTCTCTGGTTTGATCATTTGAAAAGGACTTTCGCCAATAAGGTGTTTTCCGGTAGCTTTCATTTGCATGACACCAAAATCAGTCAATGCGAGATCAGTCACGGATGTATACTGGCCAGATTTAGACCATTCGGTTTGCCCGTGACGAACGAAGATTACTCTTGGAGTTGGCTTTGCCATTTTCTGCAAACTTTAGTATGAAGCAATAATTTTTCATTGTGACGTGACCGAACCGATATTGCAAAAAAATTCGCTAGAGTTTCACTTCATTGAGAACATATATAATCTTTAACACTAGCTTGAAGTCATCCTGATTACGAGGTGAAAAGCTTTAAGTTCCTATCACATATTCAAAAGACGAAGATGGCAAGCAAAGTGCACACCGAAATGGTTGAAAAGATTGTGGGTCTTTTACGTACCTTACCTAGGGATCAAATTAAACACTATTCTTCTTTCAAAGATATGCAGCTCGAAAGATTTCAAAATAAAGAAGTAGTAGATCAAATATCCGAAAATGATTTGAGATTACAATACATTTCATTACGGGACCTCGTCAACGACAAGTATAAAAATCACTATAAACTCGACGAAAAACTTTTGAAACCGAAAGGCAATCCTCAATATTATGAACGTATTCTCAGTGAACTCAAAGGAGAAAAGAAAGAAACCTTCTGGACGGCTATCAGAACAGTTGTTTTTGGAAAGTGATTTTGAATGTCAGTCATGTAATATAGTAGTGTTTATAGTAACTCAACAAAGTAAACCTCAAAGAAATATTTGCAATCAACGTAGAAGTGGGTTTGCAACTTTTGGCATGTTAGAAAGTTGAATCATCTTTTGTAGTTTGAATAATCTCAGTTTGACAAAGGATCGATTGCCTTTCACCATACCTTTAAGCGCAGTACGAGAGAAGGTCATCAGCATTTCTTCAAGCTATATGTCATTTTAGATTAATACTTACGATTGAGCTAGCTTCAAATCCAACCGACTCATGAAGTGGTAGAATTGTGTGTATGTACACGATGAATTTCATAGGGTCTTTCTCATCAACAATAGAGTTTGATTTCGCAACTTTGACGTGGCATAAAATAACTTCAGAGTGGTTTTTTTTACCTTCAAAATAGTCATGGCGATGATCAACACACTCAAGAGGTCACGTCCCTTACAACTGGTGCTTCTCTTCATTTTGCTAATACTAGCCTATTTTTGCATTCCGTCATCAATTGACTCCTATACCCCGGAAGAGTTAAACTCTTTGATACAAAATAAAGACGAGAGTACTCTTCGAATTAAAAAAGTTGAATTAGATGCACAGACTTTGAAAAAACCCTACCTTGACAATAGTGCTCTTAAGCCTAAGAACTGGGAAATTAAGGGAACGACACTAGTGAAGAATAACGAATATGTGCGGCTTACTTCAGACGTTCAACATCAAGTAGGTAATATGTTCAACAAATTTCCTATCCAAGCTGAGTCGTTCGAGATGGAGTTGACTTTTCATCTACATTCCAAAGCCTCCAATGGATTGGTTGGGGATGGGTTTGCTATTTGGCTTTTAAACGAGAAGTCAGACATCGGTGATGTATTTGGAGCACAAAATTACTTTAATGGCTTAGGTATCATGGTTGATACTTACAAAAACGGAAAAAGAGGCCACTTTCCCTTCGTAAATATAATGCAAGGAGATGGTCATGCATTTTATAATAAAGAAACTGATGGATTCGAAACCAGATTAGCTGGCTGTACTGCTAAAAGCATTTTGAATCCAACCAGCGAGGTAACAAAAGCTCGACTCGTATACATCAAGGATGGATATTTTTCATTGGACTTTAAATACACACCAGATGGAGAGTGGCATAATTGTGTAACTTTAACTGATGTCAAGGTACCAATTGTGAAATACTTGGGACTCACAGCTGAAACTGGAGACTTAAGTCAAGCCGTGGACGTAATCGAAAATAAAGTTTATGCTTTGTATGACCCTAACGGCGAACAGTCATATATCGGATCTATCGATCAATTACAAGACCTTATGGCTGAACAAGCGGAAGAAGATAACAACGACAAGAAAAAATCAGGTGGTAGAAATAGAGCTTTCAAAAAGAAGTCAAGAAGCGAAAGAAGGAAATCTTTAACCAGACTAAAAAATTCCGAGAAAAGAATTAAGGAAAGGGAAAGGCAATTGAGATTGGAAAAATACGGAGACACAGAATCTACCATTCTTACAAGGCTAGGGGCCAGATTGTTTACCGCAATGAAACTTGTTCTTTGGTTTGGCTTGGTTTTAATCGCATCATGGATTGCATTTACTATTTACAGAGTCCAAAAACAAAAAAAGAAGACGAGGTCTACCGGTATTTTAGATTAAATTAGTGATTCAAACAATGAATGGAGATTAGTTTTTTCTCTTTCTTACTGCTGTAGTTTTTGATTTTGTAGAGCCAGTTAATTTAGCCCCAGACTGCTTGAGTAGCACGTCTTCGTCCTCATCATTTATTTCGAGAGTTAAAGCAAATGTCAGTTTGGACACCCCAAAAAACCTGTTAACGGTTCTTTGCAGTAACCAATTGAAGACTTTACTATCTGTACTTTTCTTAAGTGGATCTATATCGTATTCACTGGAGACAAGCTTGAATGAATTGTTTTCTAAGATTTTTGTATATTTAACATCAAATGAGTAACCGTCAATCAAGATGGTTAACTTGCAGCCTTTTACATTCGTTATATTTTTCGAATTGACATATTCCTGGTATAATTCTCGCGACCTAATAAGAGCCCACTGAAGTAATAAGGTTTCAAAATCTACTTTCGAGAAAACTTTTCTAACATGCAAGCCTGTTATCTTCACGAAAAAATTTGCTGGGGTTGAATTGTCTAATAAAGCACTTAGGGTTACCACAGCTATAGGCGAATCACGATATATAATCAAACGTGTGTTTTTTGACGCAGACAAAAGAAATTTCATTTCTTTAGGAGTTGCTCCATCTAAAGTTAGTTTAGAATATTTTTTTAAATTAAACCCGTATATAAAATGCATGTATCCAGGGTCCAACAATTTGTCACTGATGGAGCGAAATTCATCAGAGACAAAGAAACTTGCCAAACCAACGAACGAGAACACTAAAATTAAACAAGGGAAGAGCTTAAGAATACTTGATTTGTCTTTCCACAAAAGACTAAAAAATTCTCTAAAGTCCTCTGAAATGACAATCAAATCAAAATTTAGATAGATAGCATTTAATGTTAAAGCTGTTAAAAGTAGAACGATTGAAGAGGGGTGCCAAAAGATTTGCCTGTTGCATTTTCCTTGTAGTTGTCTATAATAATCACCATGCAAAGTAATAGATGCTTCAGCTAATTCTGGGGTTAAGTCAGTTTGACTAAGCGTCGGCTTGATTGAAGGGTCAAGAGGAGTGTTAAGATCCACCTGTTTTTGGATGGCCATGGCTCAGATCTTCTATTGATGTATAAGATGAATGTATTTTCACTTATATTGCAACCTTTCGAAAAATGTTAGCAATAAATAGCCCAATAAGTCGCACGTGGTTGATAACTTAAATGGGCAATTTGCCAAAAAAAATTATTTGCGGCTGCAACATAATTAATCTCTGACATTTCGTAATGCAATTTTTGTGATTCGAAGGACAACTTTCCGAGTTTTTCATCAATGTACAAACAACTGAGGATACACCCAAATGCATTGAATGAGCAATATAATTCGTGGTTAAGCTTTCCAGGGAAATTCTGTACTCAAATCAAAGCATTCATCTATCTACTTACCTCTATACATGACAAACATTTCATTAATAAATGGGTTATACTAAAGATATATACCGTTAGTATTTAGCTAATACATCAAATCATATAAAAAAAGATGTTTAAAAAATTGTGGCATATTGTGCATATTTTGCGATGTTATCAGTCGATAGCCACACAAGAAAACTGTGGAGCGAAAAGGTATTTAGTGGTGGAAATCCCCTTCAAAATGAATTCGTGGGAGACTTTCATTAAATCACTATGCCTTCGAAAACAGACGCTAATGGTGGTACACCTGTGAAGTTACATGGGGCTCAAGTTCGATCAGTCGCCATTATAGGAGGTGGAGCATCCGGTGCTATTGCTTTAGATTCATTAGTGAAAGAAAATAAGTTTGATAAGATCAAACTTTTTGAAAGAAGGGATCAATTTGGAGGCGTTTGGTGTTTGGACGAAGAGAAAATAGAAACACCAAATGATTTAATTAAGCCCGGTTTGGATCATAATCATACCGACCCTCCATTAGCCAATCCTTTTCTTTCGGAAGCGGTATCATCTACTTACCTATTGAGGAGAAGATGCACACAAGAAAGATTTGAAGAGACAGCTTCTTACAAAGGAATTACAACCAATATTATTGAGAAAATGATGACCTTTAGTGATGTGAACCAGTGGGATATTTCAGGAAAGACGCTTGATGATAGCAACACCTTCGTTGGAGGGTTAATAGTGAGGGACTATATCGATCATTATATCAAACGAAACGAAGACAAAACTAACATCAACATTGCATTTAAGACTACAGTTGAGGACATTGAGCGTATTGCGGTCCAAACGGAAGACGAAAGAGAGATTCCTTACACCTTTAGACTTACATTAAGACAAAAAGTAGACGATCAGTATGATATGTGGTTTCAAGAAAATTTTGATTCGATTGTTGTAGCTACTGGCCATTATCATGTTCCATACATACCATCTGTCAAAGGCCTCAGTGAGGTACAAGAGAAATATCCAACAATTATTCAACATGCCAAATTTTTCACAGATGAAAAGCCCTACCACAATAAAAAAGTGGTTATAGTAGGTTCACGGGCATCTGGGGCAGATTTGACTAGATTGATTGCGAATGTGGCAGATACGGTGATTCAATCGGTAAGAAGCATTAATGGCAGATCGAAACTATCCGGAAAGCCGAATGTTTCAACTGTTCCAGAAATTCAAGAGATTCAGGTAAATGGCGATGACGTCAAAGTGATTTTTGCAGATAAGACAGAAATAGACAATCCTGATCATATAATTTATGCAACAGGATATCAATTCTCTTACTCTTTCTTGGATAGATTATTCAAACAAGACAATCAAAGGCTTACAGACTCCGGAATTCGCGTCCCTAATTTATACCAACATACATTCTTGGTACATGAACCGTTGATTACCTTCATAGGTGTGCCAATAGATGGTATCTCTTTTAGAGTTTTTGAATTTCAAGCAGTATTGGTGGCCAGGTATTTGGCCGGAAAAGTAACACTTCCTAATGGAAATAGTCAGAGGGAGTGGATCAATAACAGACTTAAGGAGAAAGGTAATACCAGAGCTTATCATACTATTGGGGTAGATGATGCGCTTTCGTTTTTACAAAGTTTGGAGCAACTAGGTGAGTTAAGCGAAGGCTTCGCAATAGAAGGTAGGAAGTTTCCAACGCTCTCGAAAGAAGATGTTCAACGTTACCGAGAAGGCGGTGAAACTCTTCGTCAATTTTGGGATGAGACATAACTTGGTTGCAAAAAGTGAGAATATGAAATTACACCTTAATAGATAATCTTTTTAACTCTCTTTGACATCTTTACATCAGTTTGATGGATGATCTCAAATATATTATGAGAAGTCACTTATGTCAATACATATATATATTATTATAGAAATTTGAGTTAGTAGGCACACCTGTTTGGATCGACGGAGTACATTTAATTTTGAAGATTTGTGAGATGCTCGTTTATTGTTTCTGCAGTGACGTCATCCTCAATAGAGAGCACCCAAGAGCTTTTCAAAATGGAATCAATAGTCCATCTCTTCTTATTATCTAATTCGAGCATTCCATAAAAGGGTTTGTCTCTCACTTTATTGTGACCTGGCGGTAAATTACTTGCAATTGAAGTCTCCTCATGTTCCTCGAGGACTGAATGAAACTTTGGAATAAAATTATGTCGAAGATATTGATTAAAAGCTTTATCAGACTTATGACTGGCCATCCATAAATGATCACCCTTTGAGATAATGTTGAAGTAAACAAGCCCCAAAGACCATATATCCTTTGCTTTGACGAGCCTTTTAACATTGAAGTCATTGTGGAACCCATTCCAGCTTGGATAATTCAGCTCAGGAGGTAAATATCTTGAAGTACCAGATTTTAATAAGTTATGTTCTGTCTCATAATCTAAAAAGTCATCGAAAAAGTAGGAAAGTCCGAAGTCTATAAGTTTTAAATTCCCTGATTCTAGATCGAGTATTATATTGGCTGGCTTTAGATCATTGTGTCCAATTCCAATATCGTGCATGTATTTCACTACAAGAACAATCTTCTTGAATATCAAGTCACAAAACCTCAAGTTGTGAAACGACTGTGAAGTGCTAAGGGCATCTGTCAAATTTATACCTTCCACGAAATCTTGAATAAGAATGATTTCATCATGAAGTGGACCAACTAATATATCCAAAGAGCGTGCTAGGCAATTTCGATCTACATTATATCCGATGAGAAACTCTCTGAACACTCTTATACATCTCTTCTTTAAATTTGCATGTCGCCCTATTGGAATTACTTTTACAGCAACCCTAGACAGGTCCTTTGCCCATAGATATACTTTGCCAAAGTTCCCATTACCTAACTCTCGCCTTATGATTCCGTACATATGAGAGGCATTTGGTTTCTCTTTGTCGTTATCTGGTGCAAATGATGAGCGAAAGTTGCTAAAAAGTAGGAGATAGACGTCTTCTACATCTCTGTAACTTGTTAATTGTTTGGTATCCTCAGGCATTATCGAAATGAATTTACTCCACCTCGACACATACAGAAGGAAGACATCATCAGCTATGTTCATCTGTTGAACTTAATGACTGTACTTTAGCACTCTGCTTATAAAAATTTCTATGATTTATTAAGATTTTTGCAAGTATTCGTAAAGTCTTGAGGCAATAAATTAAGAATGAGTAAGTGGAGCGGCTGAGAAGAAAGGTTGACTTACTGGAAATGCGAGACGGTTCTAAATAGTATGAACCGTTTAATACTAATCGGTTGATGTGAAGTATTGAATTCAAGTTATCAAATTATGATTTCATACCCAGGAATGAGGCCACTTTCTCATATATATAGTTAAGGATTTTGGTGACTCTATAAAACACTGGAAAATTTGCACTATGCATCCATACTCCCCTGATCGACAAGAAAAACGCTTTAAAGAAACGTAAGGAATTCCACTTATAATAGTTGTTTGAAATCACATATAAAAAGTCACAAAAAGGCAATGGGAATAAACCAGAATACCTTAGCTCAGCATGCGGAATATCACTCACTTTGGATCGAACTGAGACATTTTACTTGTAGACTTTGAAACAGTTATATTCTGCATTGTGGCTATATCTCCCTATGCAGATTGGGCTTTTTCCAGCTTTTAAAAGATTTTGATTTGATCTCTGACTAGACGAATTCATGGAGTGTTAAAATCACATCTAAGAGAACAAGCTTCATTGTTATTCCGATTATAGCCGTTATTAACGAAAAATGTAATGGAATTCCGTTTTATACAGATCTCAAAATGCCTTGCGTACCTAAGGCGGGTTGGTGGCTTTCTTTCATTGCTAAAAATTTAGGTCTTGAACCTAGCTATATGTCATAATGATAGATTGCATTGGTCTCTTGGACACGCGTATTTGTCACTAGTCAAGTGGCCTGGCACTCTTTATACGTTAACCTAGCAATAACTACGTAAATAGAGTCTCAAATCGATCGGTCAAAAAACTTTACTGCGTTAAGGGGCACACCGAATAACTCCACCCCGGATAACCCTACCAACTCTACCAACTCTACCAACTCTACCAACTCTACCAACTCTACCAACTCTACCAATTTAGATGTTCCCTAAAGAATGAAGTGCAAGCACATAATGGTGAATAACTCGAATTCGCAATTAGATTTGCGGATGAATAGCTCATTCGTTCGTACTTCCAACCTTTCTCGTAGCGTTTCGCATTTACCCGTGTACACACTAATTAGCGAAAGCTAACTATGATAGTTATCTGTCAAAAAACGGGTGGGAAATTCGGTGATACACTCCGTCCTTTAAAGTACTGCTCTTGAGAGCTCCATGGCGTGCACACGCTGGGCAATGTCATCAGAAATCAGCAGTGTTTGTTTCCGAACACTGCATGGGAGTGCATTGCGGACGGTTGGTATTCCAAAGAAGTTGGAGTGCTTTTGAGTGCAATATGCGAACCTTATAGGAGGCACCCGATACCGATCATCGTTAAGAGTTAGGTTTTCTTTTACTCAATACTTTTTGGCCGACAGAATTTTGAATAAGAATGCGCAAGTTCAACCCGCACGAGAAACAAATCTAAAGCTACAAAAAAATCATTTACGACATTATGATCATTGCCAGTATAAGGAGAATTTTCGCTTCTTTCAGGACTGAGGAGGAAGAAAGGTTATATTCAAGGACTGCATTCTTTAATCTACTAGGTTTCTTAGGGAGTTGTGTCATATTTTCCTTCATGGCCCAAAAATTGTCCAAGGGGCCACACAGTATATCGAAGCTATTATCTTCCTAAAACGACGGATGCCAGTTGAACGAAGAGGAGTGTAAGAAATGAAGATGTGTTTTATGAAATGTTGCAAAGCATTTATCTATCAAAGCTCCGAGTTGTGTTTCAAATAGATGACGTTCATTTATTGTTTTTTTACAGGCATTAGCGAATAACCGAAGCATATATACAAGGATTGGGTCATGTTTGAGACTGAGTATATGCCCATATCTCCTATAGGTTGTCTAATATCAAATTAATATACAAAATTCCAGTCATGAATTATTTTTTGAGTAGGATCTCTTTGGCCATCTCGTAAGCGGTCCAAGAAATAGCGGTACTTGGTACATTGAAAATGATTCTTGGTTTCAATCCTCTCATAAAAGCTTTCATACCTCCTTGATGATACAAAGCTCTAGCAGAACTAGAGAAACCCTTTATATTTCTGAAGGACTCAATATTTGAGATACCTCTCGTCTGCAAAGCTGTTTTGATGCAGTCGAAGGGATTGGTTAAAGCTGCAGCTATACCACCCGCAATACCACCAGAAACACAATGTAAGTATGGATTGTAGGTATTTTCGGGATTTAAAAGCAGAGAAAAATATTCGTAGAATCCAAAATTAAGAGCTGCAAATGGAATGTTGGTGAACAACGTAGTAGGATAGGAAATATAAAAAGCACTGAGCCCCTCTTTCCTGTATATTTCTGCTGCAGTTTGAAATAATTTAACAGATGTAGATTTATTGGTGTTAGCATAAGTAGTCGCTTGCATACGTTGTTTAAGAACATCGAATGGATTCATTAATGCATCAGAAGCGGTAGTACCGGCAATTCCGGCACCACTGGCAATTAAAGGATGATTGTCGTCTGTAACAATTCTTTTGGAATGTGGTGAATTGGTTAGATTGTTGACCAAAAATGTTTTAGTAGCTTCAAAAACGGAGAAGTATACGGCATGTGCTGGACCGGCTCCAAGAACTACGGAACTGACACCTCTCCATAAAGAATAAGCCCCTTCACTCGAGCTGATCTTGGAAATTGAAGAAATAACGGATTTGCTTAAAGCTGTAGTTTTGGAACCAGTAGCAGCATTAGTAAAAATTTGCATCCTGGTTTTGAGGGAATCAATCGGAAACATGACAGTATGTTCCATAATCCCGGCAAAAGCACCAGCTGATAAATGTGCAGCTAAAGACGCATCATCGGGAAGTGCTTCATAATCAATCTCGATGGCATCGGAACCTGGTATAAAATTAATTTGCTTTTGTTCACTCATGTTGGATAATATATTAGCAAGTTTTAATTGGGAGCAAGAGTTATGTCACTATAATGAGTGGAGTGTTAGACTACAGAAATGGATGAATGAATATTAAGTAATAAGGCAAATCACACAAATTGATTAATTGTCCTTGTTTTCAAAATAGAAGTAGTAATAAGAAAAATGACTGATATCTGGTTTATGCCGATATGGGGTTTCTAATTTCAACACGATGAGATTTTTTCGCTCTCAAATTTTCATACACTGGACACAGTCAAAGGTGACGACGTGAATTGTGGTAATATAGCGATCGGGATTGATATAAAAATGAATATATCTAAACAATTTTGGCCAGAACTGATTATTTCAAGTGAAAAGAATGAAAATCGGGCGAGGTATTTTTGATAATAGTTTTATTCTTGTCAGAAATTCGCTGGCTAATTTATTAAATTATTGTTGTATGCTCGCTGATAAACTGAGTTTTTTTAAATTCTCTCATAGTCCGATTGCCGGGGTCTACAAATGTGAGAATCCGGTAACTTCGTCTCTTGTGAGTCACGCGAACGCACTAAATAGCTTATGACAATTCATATGCCCTTGCAATTTCATTTCTTGACTTGCAACATGTCGAGGTCAATCATCATCGAGCCATTTGCGATTTTTTGAGTGAACATCTATCGGCTCCGACCTTATTGCATTAGCAGCGCCGAGCACGGACATTTTAGTCATTACCCCAAAACGGAAAAATGCGAGTGACTGCAAACTAGTACCCATGTCATCAGGTGTGTGTGTCCGTCCAACCATCTAACCCCTCGACTGTAGCCATGAAAGGATATACATCAACTAGTAACGGGGTATTAATTTGATAACCAATAGCGAAAGTTATGCAACATTAGACGATTAAGTTGTCTACTAACAAAGCGGTGATATATTGGAACATGTAGTGAGTTAGTGAATTTAAAACAGGCTTATTGTATAGAGTAGCTCGTCTCATGTCTAAAAAGAAGTTATCCAATGTGATACGATAAAGCTGCTCATGAATGTGGATATCCAATACGATAACTGATCAAAGAAGTTGGACAAAGAGAATGAAATACAACTCTATATATATGTTGGCCTTTTAAAAGTAGCCTAATTTTTATACATTTGCAGTTGTGATTAGCGGTAGTGACTATGTTGCAACTGAGAAAGTAAGACTGTACGGTTGTAATAAGAGAAAGAGCACGTGGATCATGTATGGTATTTCTCAGTAATTAAAAATGGAGGGTTGGCCGAGTGGTCTAAGGCGGCAGACTTAAGATCTGCTGGACGGTTGTCCGCGCGAGTTCGAACCTCGCATCCTTCATTATTTTTTTGAAAAACACATAGCTCGTTTTTTTGAATCCTGCTCTTTATTGAAACTTCTTCAAAGCTTCACAAATGATATGTAACCTTTTACTTGTCGAAAAGTTGCTACAAATCACCTCACCCAATCGCTTCTGTAGTGTGGAAATGACTCACCGCCCTGCATCGTGTCAAAGGTATAGTTTACAACCAGTTACCAAAATAGTACATGGTTTGTTACTCAAATACTTTCACCACACACCCAGTTCCGCAACATTTGCATCAACCAGTGCCAAATATCAAATTTTTAGGCCCAACACAACTTCAAATCAAATTGTCTTTTGTCCTTCTGAATACAGGACCTCAACGTAACAAATTTACGATTGAATATTACTTTGAGAAGAATGATCTTAATACAATTGATTAAGTCGAATATGTTTGAGGTTCCTACTACAAAATGGGATGGAAAGATCTTGTCATATTTGAAAGAGCTTTAGATTCTCGTGAATGCTCAGATGCTATATTTTACGCAAGTCAAACCAGGAAATTGCAGTATTAACGTTTTAACGAACTGTTTCGAGAGAGTCTCATCCTAGCACACCATACAGAGCAAACCCTCTATAGCGGCACTTTCAACCGAAGAGTAACAACTGACTTTGCTCAATTTACAATTTCTGCAGCCATTTTTTTAGATGCTCGAAAAGCAGGACTAAAAAATAAGTTATAAGCTGCATTATCTTTACTGATTCTCTATGCTTCAAATATTGATAACTTACAAACTGGAAATTTATTATATATTGACTATAGCTTTACCTTATTCATAGCAGCTGGAAAGCCACCATCAATGTTATGAGCATTGTAGTCGGCTACAAATTTTAAACCCTCATCGACCGTTTTTCCATCTGCCATATCTTGGAGACACTTCTTGGTACCTTTGACTGCCCACTGGGGAGATCCATTGATATCTAAACAGAGCTCGGTACAATATTCAATACCTGCTTTTAAATCAGGAACCACTTTACTGATAAAACCAAGGTTCAAAGCCTCCTCGGGACCAAAGTTGGCTCCGGTTAAAGCCAATTCATTAAGACGACTGATATTATTCACGACATGAGGTAATCTTTGCAAAGACCCGATATCGGCAGTGATACCAATTTTTATTTCTCTAATGGAAAATTTGCAGTCAGCAGTAGCTACTCTTACTGAGCAACAAGCCGAAATATCGAGAGCCAATCCATAATTAATACCATTCAAGAGAGCTACTGTAGGGGTATTTATACGAGCTGGTGTTCCAATACAGTATTGGAAATCAACAATGTGTTGGTGAAGACTGTCAAAACGTTCTTTTTCTGAAGCTGATCCAAAGTTACCCATTGATGAAAGAGCATCACGAAGATCAAGACCTGAGCTGAAGGCCTTTGGAACGTTCGAAGAAATCAAAATTACCCTTGTATCTGCGTATTGATCAAGTTTGAGAAGTATATCATGGTAAGCTCTCCAAGTCTTTTCAGAAAAGGCATTAAGAGTTTTTGGATTGTTGAATTGGAGGTGAAAAAATCCTTCCTCTACTTCAGAAACGATATATTGATCGTACTTCTTGAATTGATCAACGAAAGACATATTTAAAATTATCCTTATTAATAAAAAGTGAAATCAATAGTATTTGAGATAAAGACAGTCTTATGTATAATTTCGCAAATTTGGGGTATATCCTCGGCCTGATTTACAAAAACCGGGGTTCGCACATGAAAGACAAACTCATACTCATATAGAGATAATACAATTTAGTAAATCGATGAATTTCATCGAACAGAATGTATGGAAATTCACACGAGATGCTTTAAGTTTATACACTATATTTACCTATAGGCTGTCTTCCCTCATCTCTAGTAGCAGCTTCTAAACCTCTGATCATACTTTCTCTTATCATATCATTAGCATCTTTGACGGCTTTTTCAGTGAGTCCTTCAACCAACAAGTAAAGCTTTGGCACATCTTTGTTGACAGTGGTATTGGGTGCATAATATTGACCCTTGTTAGTTATAGACGTAGAAGTCGTTTCGATTATCTTACTTAAATTATCACGATTGACAACTGCCCATCTAGCCTTCTGAGGAAGGTCGTTGATAGTAATTCGAGAATGAAACTTAGATCTATCTGGGCCTGCAGTTTCATGAGCTCTTCCTTCATTGATGAGAAAATCCGGAAGTTCAGCTTCAACAGCTGGAGATGGTTTCAATTCAGCCGGCTTGATATCCTCAGCACTTTCTTCACCATAAGCTCTACGTTCAATATCTCTAGCATTGTTTCTTACTTCTTGAAGATTACCAAGTCCTCTCCCTCCGAATCCTAAATAGTACTTTTCCTTTCCTGCCTTTACCTTTTCAATAAATTGCTCGCTTATTTCAAGAAGTTGCGGAGATATACTAGTCTCTTTACTTAATTTCAATGCCTTGACTAAATCAGTAATAGCTCTCTCTTGATCTGAACTAACAAAAGTAATAGCTGTTCCAAAGTTACCTGCTCTACCTGTTCTTCCTACTCGGTGAACATAATCTTCCATATGACTAGGGGCATCATAGTTGATCACTAAGCCTAGACCCTTAACGTCAAGACCACGAGCAGCAATGGACGTAGCTATAAGTATATTTACGCCACTATTTTGGGAAGAGAATTCTTTGATTGCATGTTTTCGGTCCATTTGATCCTTACCCCCATGTATAGCTAAGCATGCATTTTTTGTATCTAGAATTTTGACCAACAAATCGTCAACAGCAGCTTGCTTTTCTACAAAAATTAATACCTTAACCCCAGTATTCTCAGAAAGTATTTCTCTAAGTTTGCTGAACTTAGCGTCTTCGAGGGTTGGTCCTGGTTCAAATAGCTCAATCTTCTGTACGATTTCTGTTGCCACTACACTTATTCCACCAACGCTTATTTCGACTGGATTTTCGAGAACCTTTTTCGCAAGAAGTTCCATTTTCCGAGGAAATGTAGCAGAGAAAAGAACCGTTTGTCTATCTAGGCGTATCTGAGTTAAAACTTTGGTTACTTGAGGTTCGAATCCCATATCAAACATTCTATCTGCTTCATCTAATACAACATAAGTGACTCGTTGTAAGTTTGTAACACGACCGTTATTAGCAGCTAAAAGATCAATTATCCTGCCTGGGGTACCAACAATGATTTCCGTACCTCTTTTGAGCTCAGCTATTTGTGATTCTATAGATGAACCACCATAACAGCAACAAGCTTGAATGCCTTCCGATGGTGTGAAGTTGCTTAATTCCTTGTGAATTTGTAATGCCAATTCTCTCGTTGGAGTCATTATTAGACCTATTGGACCATCACCTTTCTTGAGTGGAGGTTGATCTTGGATATGTCGAAGTAATGGAAGTATAAATGCCAAAGTCTTCCCAGACCCAGTCTTGGCAATTCCGATTATATCACGACCAGACATGATTGCTGGTAAAGCTTGCGATTGAATTGACGATGGCTTTTTATAAAACAATTTGTGCTCTATGATATCCATCGTGGCTGTAGAAAGCCCTAATTGAGACCATTTAATTACTGGTCGAGGACAGTCAATACCTCGAACTTTAATATCGTCTAGAGACAACCTTGTAGTACTTACTTCCTCTGTTGTGAGTTTGCTTATATCGGCGGACTCCCTGTAGAAGTTTTTACGGAATGAATGGTACTCTATATTTGAGTGATCTATCATTTTGAGATCTTTTTCTTTGTTTTGTAGTTTGAGCTGAAGACTCCGAAGTTTTTGGTTGTCTGATTCTACATCATCTCCAGAATCTTCATCTTCCTTAAGTGCCATTGTATCATCTTCATCTATTTGAAGTCGGTTTTGTGAACTGTCTTCAAGGCTCCTCATGTACTTATCTATTTCATCTTCAGAATCCTCTGGTTCTACCAGATCCAACGCCGTACCAGACAGCTTCTCCAAGTTCAAAGTCGGCCTTTTGAAACGTGGCGTTATGTCTTCAGTTTCATTATCGAAAAGGGTTCTCTTTTGAAGGTTTATGCTATGACTGGGTGACTTGCATTTTGATTTTGACTTTTTCAACGAGATTAATCGTAATTTACCTTTCGACTGATCTTCATTTTGGCCATTATCTTGCTGTGAAGCGACCAAAGGCGATGGACTAGCTTGCTTCTTCTTTTTCCACTCTTCTATTCTCAGAATATGAGAGACCTGCGATCCCGATTGGTCCGATTCCTGGCGCCTCCTCTTCCACTCCTCAAGCTGTGCCTGGCGTCTTGCTTTTCTCTCCTCGACAAAATCTTTTGAGGCTCGGTTGGTATTGAGATTGTCGCTATCAATAGATGAAATTTTAAAGTTGGTATCACTCACTGTAGACGTGAGTATTTTGTCATTCTCCTGGGGGTTTTCCCTGGCCTGTTTATCCTTCCAAGCCGCTAGTTGCTCTAGCCTCTTTTTCCGCTTCTCCTCCTTGCAGTCCATGCGTAAGTTTTGAATTTGAGAGTATAAAGTAATATCAATATGTCAATGATGATGGCGATGAGATGCGCATAAATGAAAATTACAGGGTTTACTATCGGACTGATTTATTACTAGATACTTACTTTTATGCTACCTTCAATAGGTTCATCACAAGGCGGTAGTGACTGTGACAGTCTGTGAATTCAATAACAATATTGGTGGTAAGTCATTCAACCAAATTGCTAAATTGTGAGTATAATCGTAGGCATCGTCATCGTTGAGATGAGTACCCAAAGGAGGAGCTGGAAGAGTAGAGAATATCACGTCTGTCTGGCTCAGCGGTGAAACTTTTTGCATTAGTTCGTTTAGAATGATGTGTTGTCCTCTGGCGGGTAATTCATTAAATGTAAGTCCTTTCAACTCCTCTTGTAATTGTCTTTTAGTGAAAATGACATTATCCTTGACGGAATCAGAAATTGGTCTCTTGCTTCTAGTCCCAGTATCATCTAAAGCGGGAAGATTGAGGTTACTACCAGGAAGTGAAGGTATATCCTCGTCGCCTTGATTTGTGGAGAGAAATTTGGGGGTTTTCATATGATGTATAATCTCATCGTTATTCGAAATTATAGATGGTGATCTGAGAGGCGATAATATTGGTCTCTTTGGTTTCTTTTCTACCTTCAAATCAAAGTATCCCAATTCTGCTGGTACTTGATCAATTTCTTCATCACTCAATGTATCGTCGGCTACAAAACCAATAGATGGTTTATTTTCTCCATCAGAAACCTCTGCTTCATCATCATCATCATCATTGATTTGGGACTGTGGGATTTTCACAGCCAGGAAGTTAGGTCTGAGATTAGACCTAGATGACCTTATAGATAATTGATCGGAAGATTTGTAGCCACTGAGACCCTTCTCTGAAGTAACATTGGAAAAAATTGTCTTGTTCTTCTTAAAATATGTCGATGTTTGCTCCCTTAATCTTGGAGTTTTTACAGCTTGTGGATTCACGGGATATTCACTATAAGTGCTCAGATCACTATCGTAAGTTGACTGTTCGTCCTTCTCACTTTCAGTATCACTGCTATCACTAGAATACGGGTCTGTATACTTGAAGAAATTCTCTTGTTGTGTCTTCATATTCAACGATAGGGAAAGTCCTTGGCCGTGCAAGTTTGATATTGTGTATCGTCTGTTTTTCTTTATATCTCCAGGTTTGAGAGTCGAAGAGTTGTGGCTGTTTGAAATGCCAAAATCTATAGGAATATTTAATCTTCCCAGATTTTTGACTCTCACGGCCCTTTGTTTGTTATCCAAGTCCTTCAATGTTGAACGTGCGTTACATAGATTTTTCCACCACTGCTCATCTTTCAAAGCAACGTTGATTCTATCATACTCGCTCTTGTTTGTTGCAGTGACTTTATACCCCTTCACCAAAAAATTATATGAGGTTAAAGAGCCATCATCAAGCCTGACTACTTTGATCTCAGCTTCGATACGGAGAGAAGAAAGGAGCTCGTTAAGACGGGTATATTCATCGCTAACTTCATCTTCGGATTCTACGAATACCACTACTCTTAGGGTGTGAGCGGTAAATTTCCACTCAGGTACGGTAGATAAAATTGCACCCAACTGTAAAATCAATGTGTATGTATCAAAATTAGTAGAAAGAACAGACTTCCCGTTCTCGAGATAACTTATTGATGACATTTGTATAGGATAAAGGTCAATGTACTTTTTCTTGCCAGGTATGACTTTAGGTTTAGACCAAAAATGAAACCTGGAATGTTCATGAGGATGTAAGTCCAAATTTGTAGCTTCATCGCTAGAGGACGGCAAGTTCATATTCGTAAAATTAGCGGCAACCGCCACTGTAGCCTGCATTATTATGAGATCTTCTACTATCTGCACCCATTGATTGATCGAAACTTTCTTTTCTTTCCTACAATCATCAGTGGGTAACTGAAAGACTTTCTTGGATTTTTTATCAAACGATGTCATAAGAGGGAACTTAGTTCCGTGCTTCACAGAATCGTAGAATCCAAGTACAGTTATATTGGGTCTCATACCACCAAGGCCTGATCCAAGGTAAACATTTCTCACTCCCCATGGAAGCGTTGAGCCCAAAGCAATTTGGACAAAAGCTTTAATTTTTGTCATGTTTCTGAGTTTAGCCCATGCATGTCTTTGTTTTTGGATTTCTTTGTAGCCATTTACAGATAAATCTTCGTTGCCAGGATCAGTCAAAACAACATGTCCCAATATATATAAACCCCCTTTCTTTAAATGATTACAGAAACCAATCAAGTTCCAGGAAGATCTTGGGTCGTCACATAGCAAGAGAATCTGGGGTCTCCAGTACTTAACACTCATCTGAAGTTTAAGGCGAAGTAGGTATTTTCTTACTTGATGATAAATGAGTAGTTGAGATATGTCTCCAAACTTCAGTGGTGGAGCTACATAATGAATCATCATAATAAGAATTATCAAACAGACGATTACAGTAGTAGCAGAAATACCGTCAACGATATACATAGCTATGATAGACGAAATACCACCAGTAAAAGCAGTCCTTGAACTAAAATATTTGAAGGAAGGTCTGAAATTAGGTGCAGCACCCACTCTCAATAAGAAGCAAGCAAGATTAGTGACAATGAAGGTCATCAAGAATGCCATTGTAATGAAAGTTGCAATTTGATTAATGTCGGCAAAAAGGAATAATTGGGCCAAAAACCAAGTTGCCATGATGGCCAATATTTCTCCCTTGCGTTTATCTTTACCTGACTTTTTGTTGGTAGTAAAATAAGATAGCCCAGGAATGATTTTATCATCTGCGATTGCTGATAATAACGTAGCAGACCCAACAATACCCATAATTACTGAAAAAAGAGATGTAGAGAACTCACCTAGTAAAATAATAAAGCCACTCATGTTTACTGATTGTAATACTTCGATATCTTTATGGAGAAGTTCGCGAGGCATTGCAGAACCCATTGACAAGATAACTAACGAATACAATATGAAACTTACACCAAGTCCTTTCAAAGTACCTTCAGGGATTGATTTGGATGGGCTCTTCAAATCCCCTGACATAGAAGCACCTGCAAATATACCGGCAGTTGCCGGGAAAAATATACCGAAAAGGTTTTTGAAAGTTTCTGATTCGCCTGGTGGAAGTACAGAACCAGCTGCTCCACTTGTAAAATGAGGCCATAAATTATCAGTGAAAGTAGACCATGAAAGACCGGAATACCATACGTCTTTGATTGGATAGAACGGATGAACGAAAATAGTTGATACCGGGATGGAAAGAGTGCTGAGAGTGAGAATTATGAATAGAAGAAATGCAGTCTTCGAAACTAAAGTCGAGCCTACCATAGCGATAGCTGTACAGAAAGCAAGAAGTATTGTAGAATAAAGTAATTGCCACCAATAGTCTAGGGGTAAAATTTTGAGAATATCACCATTTTCAACATTGAAATTAAGAAGAAGAGGCTCAATAAAACCAACCACATTCAATGAAGAGTTAAGAATTTGGCCCACGAAGAAAATGATACCGATCGCACCACCAAATTCAGGTCCCAATGACCTTGAAATCATATAGTAAGCACCTCCTCCTTTCACAGTACCATTAGTAGAAATGGCAGAGATAGACATGGTCGTGAGGATATTTATGAAGTATGACATGATGAGAAGAAGGAAAGTTCCGAGAATACCCATTTGACCTATGATTAAACCGAATCTAAGGAACATCAAGATAGAAAGGACATTCAAAGTGGTTGGAAGGAATACCCCCTCGAAGGTACCGAGTTTGGCATCCGAAGCCTGCTTCTTCTTTTTCCTTAAGAGAGGAGATCTTTCTGACATGACTTAAAATAAACTTGTTGCTCGACAAGTGTATGATGCAAATGATGTTTATGCCTCAAACAAGCGTTGGTGAAGGTAGTTTTGAAGGAAAAAGTTTCATTCAACGTTAATTCCGTGAAAAAAGTAGATTAAGATACGACGAGATGCCCATATTGGTCAGAGATACGCGCACATTGCTACGGTCGGACGAAATACCGCGCTCGCTTATGGAAGGGGGAGGAGAGTGGCGGTCTATCTGGACCCAATGTTTAGGTCCGCACCGGGCGAAAACTGGCATACTCAGGCTAATATCGACCCATTAAGACAGGCATACAAGCTCAGGTTGCCTATTTGGGATGTATTTTTGCAACTTTGATAAGGTCAAAACCTTTAAAATGATTGACCTGTTGTTATTCTATATTTCACTATAAACCTAATAAAACAATCTACAATATTCAGATACTATTCAGACTATTGAACCAAAGTGGGCCGCAGTGATTCGTTTGTCCATGAATGAGAATCTAATATGTGGGATAATGTATTTGCAGACAAGTTTGATATCATAGCCCACAATTCCATACTGTCTTCTATACATTTAGTTTATATCAGAATGGGAGCTTTGTTATTCTACTCAAATGAGGTAAAGCTGCTATTATGGATTGTTGGTCGGCATCTACAGCCCGGATTTTACATTTGTGGCTTGAGTTATTTGTAAATCGCATTAAATGCAATGGCTGCAAATTCGCAACACTTGATGTCCAGTAAAGCTTCTCTGGCTGAAGCTACTATTTTTCAAGCTTTGCAAAAGTGTCTCGATGAAGAAGAGCTCGATGATTTCGGTGTTAATAACATCGAAGGGATTAGACGAATGCAGAAACGGAGGATGAAGGAAGCTACTAGTGAAGGAAGAAGCGGATCAGTTAAGCTTGGATCACCATTGGTACGAGCGGAGACTAGAGGTTATGTTTTTATGAAAGATGGCGAGATGAAGCTTTGAAAGAACGGGGTGGTGAGATGTGGTCTGACTGGAGTAAGACTACGATAATTGTAATTGACTTACTATTCGAAAGGGTATACCAAAAAAAAAAAAAAATAAGAGCAAAAAGCATGCTTCATCTTACTCACTTACAGGAGTAACATCCTTGTTTGTAGGTATATGAAGTATGATCCTCCTTCTTGCAATAAGAAATTTGTACAAATCATCTCATTATAGTCTATCAAGAGGGGCAGCAGCCTGTTGGGTGATTGGTTTTATCTTCCTCCTTGAAAATAAGAAATACACAGCAAGTTGCATACACCATTTTGTTTCACTCACGGGGGCAGCACCCCGTTTGGAAATGGCGTATGGCCCCACCTCTTGCAAGATTGAAAAAAACTGTATTGTATATCATTTCATCTGATGAACCGGGGCAGCACCCTGTTCGGAGATGATCAAGGAGGTTGTAAGACGGCAAGTTTCATGGATCATCAGGTATATTTTCAGGAGCAGCAACCTGTTTGTAAATGATACATGTTTCCACATTTTTGCAAATTTATATTGAGAGTACAATTAAAAAAAAAAATTGGTATTCCTGCAAAGTGAATGAATCAGGCGTTGGTTACAATTTTACCAGACCACCAGATGGGAAGGGAATACTTCCTGTTTGGAGGTAAGATATGTCCAATACCTATGATTGTATCGCTTTGAACTGATAAGTGACGATTGAGCAATTGGAGTAAAAGTTTTCCATGATGATCACGTCGAACCATCCTGTGATTGATAAGTTTTGTCTTGTTACTCTGGATTAATAACATTACCACTGGTCGATGCGGTTCCAAGGGATCTGGGCGGCTGTATGTGTATTCTGGACGGGGCCCCATTTGAACTTTCATATTCTGAGGCCCGATATTACTTAATGATTTGCTGAAGGACTTGGGTTTGGAATCTCTCGAGAACTCGAGCATTTTGGGTTGATAATGGCTACATGATGAAGAAGCATACTAACGTTTCTAGGTTTGTTGAATTTGGTGAAGCTTCAAGTTTGGGTCACACCCAACATCTTTAGATACTTATTGACCTGTCCATAACGTGTCCTGTCGGAGTAAAAGTCACTGACAGAATGGGCCCTTTGAATTGTAGATAACATCCTCTTTTAATGTTACTCTTAAGCACCTCTTTCTCCATGACCCCATCAAAATTTATTTGCTTATATAGGACGTTTTTAGAGCCAATGGCTGCAAACCAGTGAAGAGCTGGAACCCCCGGCTTCCGCTGGGAAGTAGTACCTTTAGAGGGTACCCCTTTCTTTCAGAAGCCGGTCGGGGATCTGAAAACCAGAAGAAGGGGGGGGGACCCCGTTTCGTTTGGCGTAGGATACTGGAATATTGTGCAGTTAAGGGAATATCTCGTAAAGTATTATTTCGTACAGACACTATCCCGGCTTTGCAAGGATTCGTATTCTCTCCGACTACACACTTACAGTGATATTTCTTCCACCAAGAAGGATTCTTACAAGAACTTCAGTATCGGCCTTGGACAGCTCCCAAAATCACAGCCGTTGAAATAAGTAATGTATTGCTGTCGAATCTGATAAGAGACCTCTCGCATTGGGATGAATCACCAGGTTTGATATGATAGTTCAACACTAAGCAGGTGATTCCAAAAGCGTGTAAAGAGAGAAGAAGGATCATGAAAACTCGAGTGATATGTATAGCAGGCTGGGGGGCCTATGGAGTGTAGGTTGTATGGTTAAGGGATGTTATTTTTCATTAATGATAAATTTTGACACACATTAGCCATGTAGAAGTCCCAGCTTATATCTTTCCTGTATGTATCATGGTTGAGCTCTCTGTTGCCTTATCCCAACTATGTCAAGAGCCGGAAGCTACAGCAGAGCTGCTTTATACGTGGCCTAACCCCTATAAGTTCGTAGAATGGTGGTTATCGTTTTGTTGAACATGTTGTGCTCAACAAACCTGGCTAGAACCTTTGGCTGCAAAATGTGACTTTGAAAGTGTAAACTTTACATGGCCCAATCCCGACCCAACGCCGAGATTGTTTGAACTTACTTATGGTGAATGGCAATCACCATGTAATGTTACATCCCCATGATCGTGGTGCTGTTGGGTAGCTACAATAAGTCAGCAAGACAGGGGCAATAAAGATGTGGGTCTACATGAACCATACAGAACGTACTATCCGCCACCATAGCACCAAATCACTATAGCACGGTGTATCCAGGACTTTTTTTGGGGACATTTGAGCGATGGTCAGAAACGTAGCCAAAGTTGGCGTTTTACGAGTACTCAGCATGCGGCCATAATCACAAAATACTTGGGCCCCCTATTTAAACTTTAGGCCGTTTGCCTTCAATAGCAATATCACAGCCCTGGGCCAACAAGGACGACTACAATTATCCTTTTAACGGAGGTTCTTGAGATCTTATACGAAATATAAAAGACAGATACTCACCCGACAAAAAAAGTCATTCTATAGAATTTTCTCATTATTCTAGAAATCCTTTTTTCATCCACTTTTTAATCCCATCTACTAAAGTACCATGTTCAGGTTAATTACATCGTCGCAGTCGTTGCGTCCAGTGTTACTTCAACAGGTTAAAAATGGTAAGAGTTCGCTCATACCTGCTTCACCAACGCTTACTTCGATCAACTCATCGCCCTCCACAAATGTTCCTTTACTTACTAGACATAATTCTACAGCTACCAGAAATGAAACTTCTTCAGTAAAAGTAGACCATATAGTTAATAAATCAAAGGTCAAACAACTAAATATCGCTGAATTTGATCAAGAGACTTCCACTAAATTAAATTATTTCAAGCAACAGGCTTCTCTCGCCATTGACTATCGTAACCTTAGAGATAAAAAACCTCTCGATGCAACTCTTTCAAGTTTGATCAGATTAATGGATGATCCAAAATTACGCTTGTCGTTTGCAGAAGACGACGTCGCTCTCTATGCCAGGATTCTTAATGCTGCCGTGTTTGATAATAGAACTACCCGTTTGACAAATGTGAAAAACAGAGACAGCGATCAAAAGAGTTCAAATTTTAGACAGGAAGTAGAGCTCCGTGAAGCGGTTTTGAGGCTTGCTGGCTATATCCAGAAAGACCTTTCGTCTGTTGCTACGTCTCATATTATCCTGATGTTGTTTATGACGATGTATCAATACAAACTTTCTAATGAAATAATGGATATTTGGGAAACAGGTGTAAATGACCCTGAAAAAGGAAAACTATTCCTCAGACACAATATTCTTTCGGTAATTCTTCCTGTGGCTTATGAAAGCGGTAGGTTTAGCTACGAAGAAATTATCCAAATATATGAAATCAACACTAAACAATCAAGAATCATTTCACACCAATTATTGTGTACCGTTGGAAAGATTGCAGTAGAAGCTTCAGATCCCTCTCGTGGTTTGGATTTGATGGAAACCTTATTGAAAATGTATGAACAAAAAAGCATCAAAGAATACTCTAAAGTATTGAACTCATTGAGTGAATTACATTTGGTTTTCATAGGTCTGTGTAAAGACATTAAGATCGCCAAGCATTTCTTCGACAAAGTTGTTACTTGTGATCTTCCTTACAATGTTAGGTTAAAAGTCCCACATGTTCAGTCTTTGCTTGAAAACTGTTTCGAAGTAAAAGAATCATTCGAAGAAATCTCATATTTCTGGACCTCGACTCTTTTGCACTACAGACAAGAAAAAAGACAAAATATCTTGAATTCAAGATATGCCAGATTAAATAATACATTTTTTTCAATCTTTTTCAAGACTTTCCCCGAATTAAACCAACAATCTTATGACAAATTAAAGGAAGTTATTGCCGAATATGCTCAAATTAGACCTGTTGATGAAATTTTCTTGAATACTATTATCACGAATTATTCATGGAATGACAAGGAAGTATTAAATCAACTTATTCAAAACTACGATATTTACCAAGTCAATAGAACCCCAGTTTCCTATCGTATTTCATTGAAGAAGGCTGGTGAAATTGCTGAATATAGCAATGGTGAAATTTTAGAAAAATGGAAGGATGCATTAAGAGCATTGGACGCCAATAATTACACTTATATTCCTGTTGCTGATTGGGCTGCCTTGAGAGATGCTACCATTCTTTCCGTTCACTGCCGTGAACGAAAGGCTTTATATTTAAATGTACTTAATGAGTATAAGAATTTCATGCAGGATGATAATTCTTTATTGAGATTTGTCAATTATTGGTACAAAAAACCTGAACATGCCCAAGATATCAAAGGAATTGCTGAAGGTGCTGCCATTCCCGAATGCGATACTAAAGTCGAAAGACTTGAGTTTAAAAATTTAAGAGAACACGTTGATTTCAGCACAGTCAAAAACTCTAACTTGTAAATATACCTAATACAACAAACAAATAAACGTAATTTTCAGTAAATCAACGTAGTTTTCAAACACCCACATTATTCAGCGGTTAAAAAAAATGGTTTTCAAATTAATCTGCTACAATTACACTTATACGGTTTGGGTTCTAAACAAAGATTGTGCCAAGTAGTTTTGCAGCCATATTTCGCGGATACATCGTCTCTCAATCCCCAACATGGGTAGTTGTTTTTCCAAACAGAAGGAGCTTGATCAAGTTGGTCCAAGCGCTCCCACAAGAAGAAGGGCCAAGGGCGGTGCTGGAAATACTCTTGGAGCAGAACCTACAGAGAAGGCCAATCCCGAGGGAAGAAGAGCCGCTGGCGAAGCCGCTCAGCTTCGTTTTAATCAGCAGCAGGAACAGCTTAAGCAAAGTCAAGCTCGACTCGAGAAAATGCTGAAAATGCTGCGGTCAGAGAAGGAGCTTTAGGCTCGAGGGATAGTGATTGGTACAAGCCCGAACTTTAACCCGAGATATCGTTCCGGCTCAAGGTCACAAATGTCAACTAGCTGACCAGTTACTGTGACGAAAATAGCCTCGATCACTTGCCTTCAAATAACTCAACTATCCGGTTCGTCATTGCCTTCGTATCCCGCTACCACACTTTGCAAGTCTAGCTAAATATATATAATAGTGTAAATGCTGATTCACCGATGTAATCCAAAAATAGAACAAAATTCGTAGTTATGCTCATACCACCGAATGACTCTTGATTCACCTTGTGATGATAATTCAATCGTTTCCAGAGCAAGGTCGGATACCGTGAGTCTCTCTATTCCGTGACTTTCTACAGCAATATTGTTGGTGGCGGATGCTCGGTATCGCATCATCGGCATTGAAGGTGTCTAATTTCAGTCTAGTTGTCACTTTCTGCAATGGGGCTTTTCGATAAAAAATCATACTATCAGCAGCAACAGCAACATATTCTGGAGCTCATACGAGATCCACTCCTTGAATTGGTGCTAATGCATCTTCCACATCTTCAGTATTCCCAATCCCAACAAGAAGATAGTTGGGAATTGATAGCCATAAATCTCAACAACCAGCATTTCGACTTATCGCATATCCAAGACGTTGATGAACTTCCTACCTTCAGTGGTCCTTATGTTCGGGAGGAATTCGATAAACACATGAACGATTTCATTCGAAGAATCTTTTCCGATAATCGTAAAATGTTGTTATCTGGTAGAGCTGATCAATCTTCAGATTTTGCACCTGTACTTTTATTACCACAGCGTGAAACTTATTCAAGACGTCATAATCAGATCCTTTGTGAACTTTACTATCTTCGATATTACTCAGTTCAAACTATGGCCAAAATTAGCAGCGAAAGATTAGAACAGCAACTTCGAACTACTTTAGATACTCAATTCTACGGAAAAGGAATAGATACAACCAATGGAAATGGCCTAGATAAGGCCAAGGAAAGACTGTACGTTGATAAAATCCGTCGTCTTGAGGAAGAGATTGGAAAGAAGAATGGGAGAATCGAACAGTTAACTGGTGAAAATAAGAAATTGTTAGAATTAAACCATGCTTTGGTAGGTGGTGACGATGTATAGTCAATATCGGTGCATGCATAGTACTTCTGCGTTTCTCATAGTGTACGATTGGTGTCTTATCACTTGCTATGTCTACGGTGACACTTTTTTGCAGCCACTCTGACCACAAAACGAAGAAGCAAAGTAGAATTACAGAAGAAACATGGCTGCTAAGTCAAATGAAAACCCCTTGGTTTTCTGGCTAGAATTTGAGCTTCAGAAGGCTCAGTCTATTACTTTAAGCTAGTCTTCACTAACAGCACTCCCAGCATTATTTACTATATTACCTATTTACGTAAATATATTAACATTACTTGTCGTGGTGCCTCTATTTCCTTCGGCACATCTATTTCTCCCTCTGCTCCTCTTCTTCTCTTCTCTTCATCGCCCTACGTATAGGTGTGATTTCAATTTCCTTTACTTTTGTCTCACCCTGCTCGCTGATTTTGAACATACTTTTTATCATACTTTGTCCTTGACTTTGTCTGTCTCGCGCAGTAGCTGAAAAAATCAACACATTTTCAGTTCCTTGATATTTGTTTCTTGTCATTACTCCATCCATCCAACTCTCATATTATTGCTGCTCATAGCTTAATCCTTTGATATTCATTCTCAGCCCTAAATCAGATTATGGACTCCAAACTTCCGCTCTCTCATACTTTATGGTCACCTCATGATACTGTAAAAGATGCTGCCGACGCTTTGGGTATAAATCTACCAGAAGACGCTGCTAAAAATCTTGCCATGGACGTAGAGTACAGAATTCACGAAATATTGGAAATAGCCATCAAGTTCATGCGTCATTCTAAACGGAAAATACTTACTACCAATGATATATCTAATGCTCTTAAAGTACTCAATATTGAACCTCTATATGGATATGATAGCTCACAACCACTCAATTTTAAAGAAGCACTTGTTGGAGTTGGAGGTCAAACTCTTTATTATGTTGATGATCACGAAATCGAATTTGAAAAACTTATAAACCAAGAGCTTCCTAAAGTTCCTCGTCAGACTACCTTTACAGCTCATTGGCTTGCAATTGAAGGTGTTCAACCAATGATTCCGCAAAACCCCCTTCCTTCAGATATAAAGAATTTACCTCCAATTATGAGAGGTGCTACTTCTTCGATACTTGGAAACGATATTCTTGCATCTGCAACTTCTGATCCAACTACTGCAAAAGATGGAGCTGAAAAATCAAAGAAATCTGATAAAGAAACTGAAATTAAACCACTTGTCAAACACGTGCTTTCAAAAGAACTCAAATTATATTTCGACAAAGTTGTTGAAGTCCTTGTATCTTCAGATCCTGAAAAGGAACCATTAAAATATGCCGCTTTAAATTCACTTAAGAATGATCCTGGTCTTCACCAGTTAGTTCCATATTTTATTCAATTTGTTTCGGAGCAAATTACCAACCAATTACGTAATATTGAAATACTTTCAACTATGTTAGAGGTTATTTCCGCCTTTGCTGATAACAAAACAATCTTTCTTGATCCATACGTTCATGCTTTGATGCCTTGTATCCTTACACTTTTACTTGCGAAAAGAATTGGACCCACCAAAGACGATGATACCAGTTTAGATGCGCAATTGGCCGTTCGTGGATTTGCTGCTATTCTTTTGGAACATATTATCAAGGTTTATGGATCTTCTTATTCTACTCTTAAACCTAGAGTGACTAGAACTTTGTTGAGGGCATTACTAGATCCTTCAAAACCTGTAGGAACTCACTATGGAGCTCTTTTGGGATTGAAAAACATGGGAGCAGAAGTTGTTAACTTGGTGTTATTGGGAAATATAAAAATGTGGTGTAAATTAGTTATTGATGAAGGTAGTATATCTGACTATGAAAAAGACGTCCTAATTAAAGCCAGTTTGGATGCATTAAGAAAGTTGAAAGTTGAGGTTACCCATGAAGAAATGGAAGTTGATCTTTCTGATGAAATTAAAGAAAAACTTACTAATAAATTAAGTAAAACTATCGCTGATAGTGTTCTACAACAAGAAGATGCTAATGAAATTATAAGGGGTATTTTCTTTGGTGAATCTACCTGATCTGTTGATTATATATTTGTACTATTAATACTTGACATTAGTTTTCGTGAAGGAATTAGGTGCCAAAGCTTGCTTAGTGTGGTAAATTATTTGTAGTTTGGCTTCTTCCCATAAGTTCTTATCTTCTTCGACGCCAGAATTTCAGAATCGTCATCGGTATCCTCATTCGTTATATCTTGTAGTTCCTGACTGGTCTTGATTCTTTTAACACTGGCCCTCTTGAATGCAGATTCTCTCACGGGAGATCCCGCTAATCCAGGATTGAAAAATGGTGACTCCATAATGGACACTGGATCACCCGGTTTTCGTTTTCTTTGTGAGGAACTCACTACTGGCGTCTTTATTGGAGATGTGACGATCGTCTGGTTAGCTTTCACCACTGGAGATGATTCTACTACGGGCGACGAAGTTATAGCAGATGATATATTTGGAGTCACCTGACTCTTTATATTCAGTGATGACTTTGGGGTAGCTTGAATTTTAACACTCTGTGACTGTTGTGGAGTTTCCCGAACTTTGAGTTTGGGTGGTTCGCGAGGAGTTGCTGCTACGGCTGCAATCTTTTCGTATATACTAGGCTTCCCCAATGGAGTTGCCATAATTTCGCTGTGTTTGGTCAAGTTTGATGCTGGTGTTGCGTGAATGATTTGGGTATGTGTCTTCTTGGCAGGGGTAGCCATAATTTCCGGTTGTTCTAAGGTCAGAGTTGGCGGATTATATTTCTTTTTGGCTGGTGTTTGTTGGACTTGAGCCAAAATTTCCTGTTCTAATTTCGTTTTACTATCCGACTGAGACTTGAGTTTACGAGCATCACCAAATATAATCAGTTTAGATCGTTCCACTTCTATGTGTGACTCGCTAGTAGATTTTGTTACTGCTGATATATCTACTTGTCGTTTTTGCAAGTTTTTAGATGACAAATTTGACTTAGATCTTTTAAGAGAAAATGCTGGTAGTAAATCATCTTCAGACGTCTTGGAATGCCTTAATGTAGGTCTCTTAGTCAACAGTGCTCTGGCTTCTTTTATGTCTTGCCTGTCTGAATCTCTTGACTTCTTTCTAGTAGCTTTTGGTGGCACGAACTTGGAATTCAGGGCCTTAAATTTGTCTATAATGAATTTGATAACTACCGGTAGCTTTCGATTAAAATATGGCACCAATACGTACGCCAAAAAACCATAAGAGCTATCGTCCCTATCACCTTGTGCCCTGCCGAGAAGGGTATCCCAGATACTCATTCTATCGACTAGAGTATTGAGACAAGTAAATAAAGAATAATTATCTATGCGAGGCATGTTAGACGCACCTTCTAAGGTCTCTAACGGAGACTTGGCCAGAGGTAAGTCAACTGCCATACCCAAAAATGTTGGTACGACTTTTTTTGTCGATTTCTTCTTACGTACAAGAGACGGTTTTTTCTTCCTGGTGAATTCTTGTTCTTGCTTTTTAGTGCAACTTTCAATAAACGAAAATTCATCCTCTTCTAGTAGAAGAAGGAGCTCTAAAAGGATGAGTAACTGAAGTTGAGCTTCTCTCACCTTGAGTTCAAGTATTAGTGTAGATATTCTTTCAGCATTAGCCGATTCGGTATTGTGTCTTTCAAAGAACCGTTTCTGGTTATCTTCCTCGTAAATTTTAAACTTTGTATAAATCGTACTTCCATTGGTACTTTCGTCTTTGATTAGCCCATATTTAGCTATATGCCGAAGTTCTAGGTCTTCTACTGTTAAAAATAATTCGAGAAGGCACCCCTGGGTCTTCTTAGGATTATGGTCACATAGATTTTTTAATCTGGTAAGAGCGGTCTTAGGAAAGTAGCTGAGAGGTGTACTTAGCGAATAGAGGATATTGAAGTACCTTGAGGCAAGGAAGTTGACAGGGTCACTGTGAGAATCGGGAGAAAACGTCTCTACTGCTTTTGTAGTTGGTGGTGTCATGGAGAAGCTGATATCATGCAGTTCAAGTTGCCGTAAAGGAATACTCCATCGGTCGATATGGTCTTGGGGTATGCTTGAAGAAGGCAGAGTTTGCTTTTCTTCAGTAGATGTATCAGATGATTCAGCGCCTTCAGAATCAGTAGCTGAATGCTTTATTTTGGAGTCATTTGTTTCAACTGAAAGATCCTTGTATTTCATATCTGGGGTCTCCAAAAGGATATAATGACGTTTCGAAATGTGGCAGACCACACCAGCTTTCCAGTCCTTGTCTGACAATTGCTTTTGAATCTTTACGAAAAACGTCAGTGACTTATGGGAATGCAATTGCTCAGAAACATCTGCTGCAACTGAAAAGATGCTGTGATTAAAGTTGGGTAGCCCTAGAACATTCAAATGAGGGATCTCCTGAAGCACAGTCACAAAGATTTGATACGACGCTTTCGCAGACCCGTTCGACGGCTGCACGGGAAACGTGATCATGCGGTAGGAAAATGAACAAAACGACCAATAACTTGACCAGTAGCCGAAGGTAGATGATGCCCTGATGGAGCAGACGCGCCTATGTAGTTGGTGGTGCATGGGTGTTTTTTTTTTCTGCTTTTTGCGGCTGTTTCGTCCGAAAAAATACGCCAATGGACCTGGTTTTTGCAGCCAATCTCAACTCAACTCAGTCTCGTAAAACAAACTATAATTCGAGGTGGATGTTGAGTCCGAGGGATATATCCGTACGCCAAAACTTCAACTGTGGCTCTCCCAACTTTCATACCCTCTATGATCCGCTGCTACTTCCTCACGAGGCTCAAAGTCGAGGCATATAATTGCGTTCAGCCATTCACCAGCTCTACACCTCATTCCTTTCGTTCCGCTTGTATCACCGTAATTCCTCTTTTCTATAAATCCTTGAAAGCCATTCCCGAGATCTCAAGAACCGGACTTCGAAATACAGTTTTGTTTCAATCACATCTGTCCCATCGAGTCGAACCCCATTCTACTCTACTCTACTTTACATTACTCTTTCTTTGACACATTTTATAAATACGTATTATACAATGATGAATCCAGACCCCCTTGACTATCAAGTGATTAAATTATATATCCAACCATTCATCCTCCGCAATATCCGTAATTGTTGGCCTCTTTTCGACATCTCTCACCAAAATTTTACGTATGAGTTTCACTGATGCTTCACTAACAACATATGGAACTTTCAATTCTCCTTCCATTATAGCATCAACATTATAGAATGGATTTTCTTTATACAAAAGTGTGTACAACAAGATTCCCAATGCCCAAATATCTTGAGGTTTTCCATCATATTTCTCCCCTTTCAATACTTCCGGCGAAGCATAATCAATTGTTCCAACGAAAACATCAAAAGGGCCCAGTCGTGTATATCCTGCACTTCCGAAATCAATCAATTTGATTACTCCATGTTCATCAACAATGACATTTTCGTCTTTGACATCTCGATGTACAATACCATTTTTGTGTAGATGGTAGATCGCCAGAACTACTTGTTTGAAAATGAATTGACACTCGAGTTCAGTCATTTCTTTTTTGATCTCAATTACATCAAACAAATCAATGGCTGGAGGATTACCAAATATTGGCGTTTCTAGATAATAATACTTTGTATCTTCAAAATAATCTGTAATCCTCATAATATTGGGGTGAGGCTCGTGATTGAGATATGCCATTATTTGAATTTCTGATGGGATTGTTCCTAAACTTCGATCTCTGACCCAAGTATCTACCAAAATACGTTCTTTGTCTATGCACTTTATGATTATTTTATACTCTGGATCTTTCTTGTGTTGTGCTAAAACAACTTTACCATATGCACCTTCACCCATTTCCTGAACTACTTCAAATTCACTAAATTTCTTAGTTCTTTTCTTTGCTCCAATTTTCGTTGGCCATTCAGGAGATTTAGATTGCTTTGAGAGTAAAATTTCATTCTCAACTTTGAGCACATACTCTTCAGAATATTTGGTGTAGGAAATTTGGGGTCCTTCATTGGACTCTCTTGATGTTGCTGTAGTTTGTGAAGTGATAGCAGACGACCTATTTGAAGATCTCGATGATGGGACATCGAGAGGCTCGTTTATCCTTTCAATTGGAATAGCAAATGTATTTGCTTTAGGTCTACGAGTACTACTTCTTCTCTGTAAATCAGCACCTAATTCGAGCAATTCCGATTCGTTATCAGGGAATAGCTTAAGCTGCGATGGAAGTGCCCTGGTAATTCCTGGTGATTTATCTTGGTTAGGCGATATATTGGCCATAGATGTTAGTTCATCAAGTTTTTGCAGGAGGTTGTGTTTGCTGGATTGACGGGAATAAGTAACCCACAACACATAGCTGCTTTTATTTGCACCTACCCTCAATTGGATATCAACACTGATAGGTTTCCCATCTCTGTGAGTTCCTGTGATACCGTGGGATGAAAGGAATAGCTGCTCGCTTTCCCGAGGTGAAGCTGCAGTGAGTATAGCATTGTACTTTCTGAAGAAATGCTCAGGCAAAACAAGACCAGCAGTCACAGGAATCTCATGAGAAATTGCCAGGAGACCAGTGTTCAATATTCTGGAAAAATTTGGAATGATGAAGTCGATATCTTTCTCTGTAAGTTCATCAAATCCGTAACCGAATAAGTTTCTAGCGATTGCATTATTACACGAAAGAATTTTCAAATCAGAAGCTCTAAGAACAAAGATACCGGCAATGTAAGGGAGGGAGTGAATTCTCAACTTGATCTCATACTTTTCTGGATGAAGTTCAAGAGGATTCGATGTGACAGCACAGGGAATATTACCTACCTCAGGGAGCTGAAGGGTGTAGTAACGAACCAGATTTATCGCTTCACTATCAGCTACGTCTGTTGGTCTTTGGTCAGCTTCTAATTTATGCTGTTGACAAAGTTCTACGTCCATAGACTCACTGAGATCCTCTAATGAAACAATCTTTTTGGATCCCATTAAGTTTCCAGCAATTTGTTTGACATTTTCTACTTGATAATGAACTTGAGAAGTTTCTCTGGGGCTAGATATCACAACATCGAAAGCATCACAAGGAATTTGGTCAAACATTATGATTATGAGATTACCTCTTTTCTTAGCCCACATTGATGTCCATGCGTATTGGTTATCACCAGGTCTGGAAATGGCTACAATTTCTCCTGCGAAGATGATGTTGGTAACTGCATTTCTCTCTTGATTCCTCGAAGTGTATGAAGTTCTTGTTAGTCTTTCAGTAACAAACGGACGAAATTGGGGTGCAATAAGATCCATTAGCGTAAGGTTTCTAATTGTATTTTTGGAAACTCCAAACATTAGACATGCCAAGTCATTGGCAGCTTTAAGGTTCCATGGAGCATCAGTTTCTACAGAAAACACAGACTGAGGTAACGAATGTTTTCCTGAGAAATGAAGAGGCCTTGCAAAATCACCACTTTCTAATAATGTTGAAGGAGCAGTGGTTTCGATGAATGGACTAGCTAATGCATATAGAAGTTTGTTTTTTAAGTTATGCAGATTTGAAAGACTCAAGTCGTGAAGTGTGGATGCAATGGCAGCGTCTTCAGGGTCGGGATTAAACGGGTCGCTTGGACCATCGGAAGCAGGAGTAAGAGCGAAAGGGGGTGCTAATGATGTAGGAGAGTCGAAAGATTGAGTAGTATTAACCTCACGTTCAAGAAGACGTACGACATCCCATAATTCACTCGATTCTCGACTATCTGAATGTGCGGATTGGGATTGACCAAGGTAAGAATATCGACGAGAATTAGGTTCGTTTGAATTTGAAGTAGTATTCCTTGTTTCGATAGTTAGTGATGATATCTTTGAAAGTTTATTGTCATCTCTAGATTTCTCCAATACGCTGGTTGGCATACTATCACTTCTCTTCATAGGAGGACGAAATAATGCTGCCAATGCTGCTGACAGTGCATTGTGTTGAAATTCACCACTGTTATTACCGTGAGTATAGATAGAGCTGGAACCTGCGTCTCTTGAAGGAGGTATGAAATCAAGTCCACCAGCTTCGGAAACTGAAGCGGCCCTGAAAAGATGAGGCCTATCTCTCCAAATCTGAAGTGATCGTTTCAACACATTCAATCGAAGAGCTAGTGAATTGGGCAGAAGATGAGCATAAGAATAAGCATGAGATGACTCAATGGGGAATTTAAGTATTGAATCCGTAGATGAAACAGAATCAATTTTTTTCAGCTGTCGTTTAGCAATGGTTATATTACTGTTAGTATTGCCAATAGGCCCCACGTCATCATCCGCAAGGAAAAAGTGCTTGGGGGGCATGGATACTTTGAAGGATGAATTGTAGTGCTGGAAGGAGTAAATCCGCGATAGTGAAAAATTCGCTACAGACTAAGGGTAATGTCAAATTGCTTATATTTTATGACAAGAATTTCAAGTTTAAATGATTGGCTTAACGTTCACTAGAATTTTTTGGTTGCAGTAGCTGGACGATGTGTTTTCGAGGCGGAGGTGTTGGCATGTTACGGATGTTACGTCATATGCTTAGCTTCATTAGGTCACGTGATGTTTATCGTAAATTCACTTGGCGTCCCAGATCCAGCCCTAAATGGTCTGGTTGAGATTCTTATACTCTTATATCGAGCTAATTGAAAGCTAGAAGTGATAAGTAGTTTTAGGTAATATTTGTTGTTCCTGTAGTATTCGCAGTTGCAGGGTTTGTAATTGGCGCTTATCGTTATATTTGTATTATATCTATTCATTATACTCATACCGGTATAGTTCTATAAACTATTGAAGCTGTTGGTCTAACAGCAACTCTTGAATTCTCTCGATATCCTGACCATAACTTCCAACTATAGGCGTGCTTCCAACTCCATATAATACAGAAGGTGTGGCAGAAGGTGTGTAAATAGGCGGACTCAATGTACGAACATCTTCGTACGTAGGAGGGACCTCGTCATCCCAGGCAATTCCTAAACCTGACCGCTCGGTCATATTGAGTCTGAATTGCATTCTAAGTACTCTGGCTGCTCCAGTGGGTGTGGAAACAACAGGGCTAGTAGAATGTGGCTCTGATTTCAGTACATGGACTAATTCTTCGGCTACTACAACCTCAACAATAAGAGTGTGATTAACAAAAATTCCCAGAGCTGAATCTTCGATATCACACGAAATATTAGCCTCACCACGAAGTCCTTGTTGCATATCGTCTTGGGTTGGGTCTGTACTTGATTTCCGAGCTGTGTGACGAGAAAGTCCTGCTGAGCAGTTAATAGCACTAATTTCAGCTACTAATTCAATATGACCACGTCCAGAGAAGTCCGATTTCCATCCTGTTTTTATTTCTCCGTGTGAAATAGTTCGAAGTTCATCGAGATAAAGCTTAGGACCTGCAGAAGGAGAAGTTGCAGAAGGAGAAGCTGCAACGGAATAAGGAGAAAGCACAGACAGTCCGGATTGTGCAGATGTGATAGGTGAAAGATGATTTGATCGAGCACTTACTGTTGGTTGAAGCATATCATTCAATTCAGCATCGTCTCCTTGTTCTACTTCACCTTCTGGTTCGACTTCATCTACTTCTCTGTTACCGTCATTTTGCTCAAGTGGTTCATTTTGTGATTCACTAGAGCTCAAATACATACTTGTTTGAATAGTACTGTGATGAAGACCAGAACTTTTACTAGGACCAGAAGCAGAAGCTCCAGATCTCAATTCTCTTTGTAAGTCCATTTTCCTTTGACTTTCTTCCAAAGCTTTGAGTTTTTGACGATGCTTTTCACAAGACAGAGCTCTAACTTTGACATGTTCTTCTATTTTCCAATTAAGACGACGCATTCTCCATCTTCGTTCACCATTTTGGCTTACAATATTATCAAGCCTGAGTTCAATAGGGAAGTTCAGCTTGGGATACACCACATTTGGTAATACCGCCGATGCAGCTACTTCTGTAGGTGGAAAAACTCTCAAGGAATTTCTGTCGGGACCACGAAGGACAGAGCGTGAAATATTTAAAGGGAGCTTTATGAAAACATCCTTAGCATTCTCTTTCTTGGCTGTAGCGATGAGGTCATATTTTATATACGAGTGTGAATGGGAAGATCCAAGTTTCAGCGATGCTGGAAGCAGACCTGGAAGAAGATGAGAGAATGGATAAGCATGCATTCCTGGAGTGAAGGTAGCTGTAGCCGTAACGACATCCCAACGAGCCAATATGGTTTTAGAAACTGTGCAATCGGGGCAATTTGAGATTGAAGACAGTGGAAGAATGAATGGACGTGAATAGTGAATGGTTTGTTCGAGTGATAATGTCACTTTATCTAGCTCTAAAGGGTGATTGGGTTTTATAGTTAGACTGAGTACTCCAGATACAATAGACCCGGACAGATCTTTGGGTGTCCCATATAGTACAATGGGAGGAGATTCTAATTCTATTAGCATAGAGAATGGAGCTGCTGGAGGGATGGGACTTTTGCGCTCCTTCTCCAGATGGAGGACTCTACTTAAGAGGGACATGCTTGCAACTAATATGTTAAAAAGTCAATTTCACCGAACTTATATAAATCAGTATTGAAATTTCACACCAATGAAAATAATTTTAAGCACTATTTCGAAATGTTTGTTGTAGTACTGAAGGCTAATTTATGGTATTAAATCTGGAGTAGTGAGGAATAATAAATGTTGATAATTGAATCAAATCGAAATAAACAATATGGTCCGCGGGAACACACAAATATATATTTCAAAATATGATTGAACGGCTGAAAGCGATTATGATGGGAGTTTCAGTAAATCTGGCAAGCTGTGGTTGAAATATACTGTCGCAATGCCGATGACATGACACTGTGGTGTCACGTGCGCGCGATTTGCCGAACCAGGAAATGTGTCTGTGACCGGCATGCCGATCCGGGGGTGGGGATTAAAAAATAATATCTCAATTGAGTCGAGCTACTATAATGCCGTATCTATGCATCAGGGTTATCAAGGTAATTTTAGATTTAAAATATGACAAAAACTCGGGAGATTCCGGTTATTGCTATGCATCAGGAACCACGTCACTAATAATTCTTCTATAGATCGCGCAATTGCAATTACTGCAAAATCTCTACACCATCGGCCGGGGTACTAATAATTCAACCGGACGAGCGATTGAAACGTTATGCTGCAATATATGAAACCAATTGCGACAATAGGTGCGACTTGAGGAACTTTTCCCGGGAAAAATCTGGGGTTGGCCCCCACCATATTGTACTTCTCGCTCCTTTTTTAGGCGATTTTGGCGATGTTTATTTGGTTGTCCTTGATTACAACGAGGCTTTTGGGTGTTTTTACCGCTTCTCCGTGTAGTGCGGTGGTTTACTGTGTGGTTGTCTACATGTGGCCGATGACATTCCACTCTACGATTTGGCCGACTATGCATTAAATCGAGGCGTACTAAGATTCCCCTGGCACCAGGTAAAAAAGGTTAAATATGCCCTTTAATTAAATCTGAACCCAAAAATTTTTGTTTTTTGTAAAGTGTTCGCCGAAAATGTGATAATTTGTCAAAATTGGTAAAAATTTCACTTTTTTCAAAAAATCAAAAAAATTTAAAAACTATGTCTACGATCCTCATTTGTAAATTGTGACCCTTCCACTTAACTTCAACATTTCCTATTGAATTTTCCTACGACTTTGAACAATATTTGAAGCAGCCAAATCAATAGCTAAGTAACTCATTTTTTGCGCATTCTTCATTTCTCTTCTCTTTCAGCTCAAAACTCTCACTATCTATAATTTTGCCTAGATCGCATCATGAAAATCGTATTGGATAACGGATCGTACAGTATCAAGGCCCGTATAACACTGTCAGATGAACTGCCCGTACATGTTCAAAATACTATTGCAAAGTCAAGGGATTCTCATGTTTATATTGGAAATGACTACCTTACTCAAACGAACAACTACTCGGGCATAAACTTCAGAAGACCTCATGATCAAGGGCATCTCACATCCTGGGAAACAGAAAAACCTATCTGGGACTATACCCTCGATAGGGTAGTTCCAAATAGTGAGGTGGAATTGTCTGAGACTCATCTTACTCTCACAGAGACTCCATTTCAACTACCTCAACTTTCTATTAATACAGACCTGATTGTATTCGAAGAATATGGCTTCAGCAGTTACTATAGATGTGCTGCAGCTCTGTTTGTGCCGTGGGTATCAGGTGAGCCCTCGGAATTCTCACTTGTTGTGGATTCTGGTCACCTGGCAACTTGGATTATTCCAGTCATATACCAGAAAGTGTATTGGAAGGGAGTCCGTAAATTACCAATTGCAGGCCGTGTTTTGAATGGGCTTCTCAAAGAACTTGTCTCTTTTCGTCATTATGATATTTCAGAAGAACCTGTTTTGATCAATACAATCAAAGAACAAACAAATTATATAGCACTAGATTTTATGAAATCATTAAACGAGAAACATAACAATACATGTGACTTCGTGTTACCTGACTTCAAGACCACAGTAACTGGTTATGTTAAAAAAGAGGGTACTACTCTTGGTGACGATGTTCAATACTTGAGATTATCAGATGAGAGATTTTCAGTACCAGAATCAATTTTTCATCCGGAGATTTTGTTTGATAATAACGCTACCTCTTCTACCAGCTCTGTCATACAGGCCACACCTTATAAGAGTTTAATTGATCTTATAGTGGAGTCAATAATGGCATGCCCAGAATTGTCTCGTCCATTGATAGCTGCCAATATAAGTTTGGTAGGAGGAACTAGTAAATTAAAGAATTTTAAGCAAAGAATTTTGCAAGGTTTGAAGAAAGAGTTACCAAGTGGCTGGTTAGTCAAAATAAATGATCATGATGGAATAGAAAAAGACGAAATTCCTTTCTATGGGGGTGTCAATCTTACAAATAGTGATATGATTGATAAGGTTAGTGTCACGAAACAAGAATATTTCGAACATGGTCTGAACTGGTGTCAGAAACAATTTGGATTTGAGAATCTATAGAATTAATAAAATGTACATATATTTAAGAATAATCTATAACTATTAAGCAGTTGAATCGGTTCTTTAAACATTAACTTCCACTAAGTGGTTGTAAGTGAGGTATCTACTACACAAAAGCCAGCCATACCTAAACCAAACCATTTGCGATAAGTGTCCGTAAGCCATAGCTGCGTAACTCACACTTAACATATTCAAATCGGAATAGAACCTAATATTTTTTTCTTGGGTACTATGAGAAAAGGTGATGCCAATTTTCAATAACTTTTTGGGAATCAAATAAGAAATATGGTCAAAGAGTAGCTCCACATTACTTAAAAGAGTGAATGAATACTTTTCCCAAAAGCTCAAGCTTTTCAACACGTACAAGCTTGCCAGGGATTTAGAAACATATTTTCTTACACCATAGAAAAGGCTGATATGATTAGGATGTCCAGAGACACCATTTTGGTCAAAGGTTATAAAAGTTGTATTTTCCTTGATTGGTGCTAGTTGTTTAAGAGTATTAACAATATCTTGTGAAAGCCATGTTTCATTCATGCCGTCTTTAAAGCTGTCAATGACAACAACGTCTTCTTGGGGAACACCTAAAATTCGAGCCGACAGGTAAAGTTCTTGAGATCGTATGTCTCCCATTGAGCTATCAACGGAATCTCCTTTGGAAAGACATAAAATTTTGACACGGTTACCATATTTGGGCTTGGCGAGTTCAATTAAAGATGGCAGAAAGAACATAACCTCATCGTCGGGATGTCCGATAACATAGTATATAGTGGAATGATGTAACGCAAGAGATGCTGGTGACGTGTTGGAAGTATATGGGTAGTAGCTAGAATTATATTTATTTGATTGAATTTGAGGATCAGTGTATTTCAACACCACCTGTGGTACACATGTACTTAAGAGCACCCATACTGCAAAAGATGACACCAAAAATCTGAAGATAAACTTCACCGGTGCAAGAATCATCGAAATAGAAACTGAAATTCCATATTCGCAGTTTGATCTATGTCATAGGAAATTGCTCTAAGAATCTCGACTCTTCGAAGAATATGAAAAATAAAAAGACTAGGGTAACACTACAGAGCTAGTCACACTTCAGTTGAAGCAAAGGCTCGAGGTATGGTTTCATGAAACCCAACTAGTTTCGTGTAACGGTCCATGTTATAAAATGGCTGCAAAGCAGATGTACGGATCTATAAATTACAGATAATGAATTGTAAAAATTAAAATAAATATGAATTCAAGAAATGAAAAAAATAATAATATATAGCTTTAAACCTGAAATTGATATAAGTAATTTAAATGAAAGAAATTTGAATGTATATCATGATTGTTTAATAAAAATTATAGAATATGTAAAGATACAAAGTTATAAAGAAATGATAGATGATATATTAACTAGAGATAAAGAATTTTACAAAACATATTTTATCATAAATTCATATAATACTATAAGAGTACAACACCGAAGAAATAACTTAACAAATCACGGATTGTTGAAAGATATGAATGAATTAATTGGTTTAATAGATGTTATTGATATAAAAGGATATGATGTTTCATATGATATTGAGAAACATATGAAATATTATCATAACGACTTTACTAGAGAATGCAGACTAAAGTAGTTGTTATGAAGAATAAGTTTGAAACTCATGTGAACTCAAATAAATCTAATGTAAAAATTATATATTTAATGATTATGAAATCAATTTTTTTATTATGCATACACTTTAGAAGATGAATAATATTTAATAGAAGAGAATAGAATATATATAAAAAATCTATAAGTTCATCAAGTTTAATACCAATGAAATTAAAATATTTAAGCTTATCATAACCTATAGAAATAGTGCATTTATCAACACAATAATAATCGATTAAAATCGTTCATTGAAATTTATAAAATCATATCAGTAAAGTAGCGAAATCATCAAAATTTAGATTTATTTCAACATATTCTGCTCCGGAGTAAAAAAAACATCTATCTGAATGACAGAAAGCAATCGTTATATTAATATCAAGTTTATTCTTTACCAAAAAATAATAGACTCTAAAAACTGAAGGAAAATTCTCATCAGGAGGATCTTCGATAAATTCATATTCGATAAAGATGTCGAAAACCCCTTTTATGCTTTCTAATCATCCTTGTGCTTATTAGTTCCCCTTGTGTAACTTCTAATAATTCTTGTACTTACTAATGCCCATTTTATACTTTCTAAAAATTTATACTTTTTAAAAAATTAGTTTGTTGTGGGGTGTGGGTAAGGATATCAGCCTTTTAACGATAGTGTCAGAAGTACATGTATTCAATAAATCTTCTACCAATTCATGAATTTTAGGCTTTTCTCATGAAGGTGTAGCCTGTGTGCCAAATCAAATCAATTTTAGTAGATTCGTCCCAGTTCAAAGTAGATTTGAGCTCATTGATATACGTATCAATCATATTATTCTTATCTCCAGTAACTTCACGGAAGTTATGATAGGACGAGTATGTCGTAAGATAGTTTCTCAATCCCTGTAAGGTAATATCTCTTTTAGCCAATTCTAAGTCTTCCTCACTCAATGGGTTTTGGGCTCTATATTTATTGATCTTAATATCTGTAAAAATATCTTGAGGAATATTTTTGTCAACTTCCCTTAATTCGTCTTTCAAGATACCTCTTCCTGGCTGCTCCCAGTGTGGGCCAAGGAAAGCTGGATCATCGTAAACATACTTAGTGTAAATTTGAGATGCTTTTTCGAGTTTGGCAGACTTGGCTTCCTTGGTGTCATTCTCACTACCTGAGTACTCGGTAATAATTGGATCAAGATAGTACCAATAAGCTAAAACTCCACCTGGCTGTAATAGTTTTGCTGCACTTCTGAAAAATTGAGGATAGTCTTTAAACCAGTGAATACATTGTGCGGCAGTAATTAAGCTGACGGGCTTATCAGTATCCTGGTGTCTTTTGACATAATCTTCAGCTGAGCCTGATTCAAACGTAATAACAGATGAATCCGAAATACCTAATTCCTTCAAACGCTCTTCTTTGAGAGAATTAGCCACCTCAACCATCAGCTCAGAAAGGTCAAGACCCACCACTTTATCAGCAATATTGAGCAAAGGATAAGTAGCTACCCCAGATCCGCAGCCCTGATCGATGGCAGTTACCTCGGAATTTTTTATGGAGGCATTGTCATACAAATATGTCTCGAGAATTTTGTAAAAGCTAGCAGGGTAATGGGGACGAAAAGAATTGTAATTGAGGGCTTTGAAGCCTACTTTTGAAAATGTAGTCATAGCCAATGGTATTGTAACTTTATAAATGACAAATGTATGCCTTTTATAGTGTTTTTTTGCGGAGGTGAGAGAACTCCGCGAAAACCGATATCTGGCTCCGAGATTTTGATTGTCACACTTTGGTCTGGTAGACAGGAAAGAATGTCGGAAAGTGAAAGCCTAGATTTATCAAGAAACAACCGATACAGAAGTTGAAGGGTATTTTCATAAAAGGGGGATTTCAATTAAACTTTCTGAATGACCTTCATCATTAGTGTGGGTGCAAAGGGCTTAATGGCTGCAAAAAAATGCAAAGAAAGTGAATTGAGAATTATTTTATATATACATACTATACAAAAGTGTTATTGCTATTTTCAGTGGATAAGTCTAAGAATGGAACTAAACCAAGTGAACCATCGGCGGCAAATTCTCCCATCATTTGGTGTTTGCTTAAATTTACCTTAAGTGGATCGAAATCAAATATACTCTCTAAGCCATCAACATCTGAGAATAGTGACAGGTCAAGTCCAAGCTCAGAAAGATCAATGTCCTCTTTGATTATTTCTGGAACCTCTCTCTCTCCGTTTCGTTTTTTCATCAAGTCATGAATCTTGTTTGCATTTTCAGTGTAAGGATCTTGACCATGAGAATTGTTGCTCACAGAAGAACCAACTGAAGGGGTATTGTAAGCCTCAGGTATGACGACCCTCTGTTGTGTCTTTTTCTTTAAATTAATAAGGTTTTTATTCACATTTAAACCTAATACACTTAAAAGAGCCAACTCAAGTAGCTTAACTGAATTTTGAGTCATTGATCCAGGTATATCCTGACTACTTGCAGCACTGAGGTGAGAAACAGTATCTAAAAGAAGTTGCTTCAGGCTTTGATAAAGAGATCCCCCCTTCATATAGTCAAGAGTTCCTCTTGCGACAAGTAAAGATAACCTACTTTGCTCTCTTGCTAGATTTAATGGAAGAGGAAGAAGGTAATTAGACATAACATTGAGTACCTGTAATATCTGACTCGATGACTGCTGTATCATACTGATACTTGATACAATACTACTCATATTACCTTGGCCCTTAGTAAGCTGTTCTTTAGTAGAAAGACCAACGTTATGGTGATTACCATACTTAGAAATTATAGGTAAATAAATGAGAATTTTGGCATGATAGTAAAGAAACACAAGAGTTAGTTGTTGCTTACTATATTTTTTCCAATCTACAGAAAAGTTTCCAGTTGAAAATCCATTAGCATCAACGTCAAATTTCAAATTTTGTGGGAGGTCACGACGCCAGGATTCTAATATCCTTTCCTTTTCCAAAGATCTTTCAGTAGTCTTCGTACTATCGAATCGGGAGAAAATGGTATCCAAAATATCACCTAATGCCTTACAATAAAGCATTATACTTAAGGCAAACCTAGAAACTTTACCAACAATAGATAATCTAGTGTTATTTACAATAAGAATATTTTCGTTATCTTCATCATCATCATCAGAAAATTTCCCACTAAAGGGCAAGGCACATTCTATCTCAAAGTCCTTGAGTAACCTTGGTACACCTAAATTGAGTGACAGGTAGGTATCCAAACAGTAAATACACCAAAACAAAATACGACGTTCACCTTGCATGTAATTTCTTAAGTTAACATCACCATTTGTACCACTAATACCTAAAACAGCAGCAGGACAACGATGAAGACGAAGTTGCTGAGCCATAGTTATCACCCTTCCTCGAAGCTCATAACATGTCGTAATGTCACCTATAACTAAACAGTACTGAAGGGCAAGAGTCAAAATTTGAAGCGATTGAATGGAACAAAACTTAGTAATGACACAATTTGGCTTGATGAACTCGTGAATCAAGAAGTCATAGTGATTTAAGTAAGACACGTACTTGGAATTCCCAAGTGGATTCTTACGGGTTTCTGTAAGAAGAGCTAATGCTAATACGAGAACCATCAAAGCCCCCAACTTTTCGGCAGAACTATCGTTTTCAGGTTTGTTGGCCACAAATGAGGTATCAGTCTTATCAAGGAAATCAGTGAGGCGAAGATAGTTCTTCAAGAATGCATTCTTGTCTAGGATAGGTAAGACATTTCCCCATTCTTGGAAATAAACTGTGGTTAAATGATCTAATTCTATTCTACTCGAAGGAAGATGAATATTTTGGATAAAGTAAGATGCCTCACTTTCTTCAAGCTTGGTGACATTGTATCTGTTTAGGATAATTTTCATAAGAAGCTCATTAGAGAGTCTCAGGTAAGTTTCAGGCTTAGTGAACTCTGAAGAATTTTCCTTTAAAGATGCTATAGCGTTAGCAGCCAAAACTGCAGGCTGTGAATTGTAACCATAAACTTGACATATTCTAGCAAGAAGCGTCGGTATGAAGAGTGTTTCTTCAGTACTTCTCGGGATAGAAGCGGCCACCAAACGAGTAAGCATTTGTCTATTGGCTTCTTCCTCGTTTGCAGAAGACGCATTGGACTCGTTCGCTTGACATTTGGATTTCTGCATTTGGGCGATGGCAGTTGCAGCTGCAAATGCGCCTGGTGCAGGCGAGCCATCCTTGAGACGATTTGTGTCATTCAAATCGGTTATAGATAAATCTTCGGCACTAGCAAGCGATTCATTATCATCGAAAGATAAATCTACGTTTCTTTCATCAAAGAACTGACCTGCGAGAGCTCCATCGTAAATCGAACCTGCTATGGACACAGGCCGTTCATGAACTGCATGAGGGTTGGTAGAGCATCCACACGGACATCCTTTTTCATGAAGGTGAGTTTCCAATACCTTATTATCGTCGGAGCTTTCAACTCCTGGAGCCAGGTTATGGGAAGAGAGATTGGAAGCCGTGAGAGAAGATGAGTTAAGAAGATCAATTTGTTCATCACGAATATCGAGAAGACCAACCAATTTCACATTCTCCGCCTCCAACTGCCTTATACGTTCTTCCAAAGTTTCTGTATATCCTTTAGGAAATGCTCTTCTTGATAATTTATCACTGACAATACATTTTAGACCCGTAGCAGCGCAATTGGAGCACGGTTTCTTACCATCACACTTAACCTTTTTAGCTCGACAACGGTCACAAGCCTGAGCAACCCGCTCAACGGACGATCCAGGCGCCTTTATAGTCTTAGTATTTGCAGCTGGTGTCCGAGACATAATTTTGGCAAATAATTAAATTTACAGTGGAAAAAAAGCTTCAAATGCTCAAAAACAAGCCAATATCACAAGAAGAGCCAAATTGAGAGAAGCTAAGCTGTGAATTTGAGAATAACTGCCAATAAAGAAGGAGTAATGAAAAAAAGTACCTGCTAAGTTGACTCCAGGTTTTTTTTTTCGGCGATTGAGTCATCGCATGCGATCACAAAAGGTGTTAAGAAAACCCCAGAAATTGTCTCCGGTGTCACAGAGAGAGCACATGGTGGAAGCGAAAAATGGCCAACAGCGGACATCCGAGGAGATTCTGCTGGGTCTGTTTATTTCGACTCCCTCAGGAAAGCGACATAACACAAGAAGCTGCGGTATGAAAAATTCCGTGAAAAAATCAGATATCGAAATTTCAGAGTTGAAGAGAAGCACCAGAAGATCCGGGAAGGAGAGTGATAGAAAATCAGTCTCAATGGTCAAACTAGAGGCACGGGAAGAACTGAAGGTATTGTTCGTGAATGAAGAAGTTCATGTGAAAACAGAAGAAATTCAGGTCGAGACAGAAACTCAGGTGAAGACAGAAGAAACTCCAGTCAAGACAGAAACTACAAACAAAAGCCGAAAACGGACGCATATAGAAGTTGAGATGGAAACATCGTCATCTTCCAATGTTTTCGCTACCGTTGCAGATGAAGATGTAAATTCGTCTCAACCAGCGAATTGGAATCTTATCTACAATGCCATCGCAGCTATGAGAGCCCAAATCACCACTCCTGTCGATACAATGGGATGTGAGAGGATGCCTGAGTCCATATCGCCAGGAATCAGAAGGAAGGACCCCAAGTTGTACCGATTTCAACTCTTGATATCTCTTATGCTCTCGTCGCAGACTAAAGATGAAGTGAACTTTCAGGCAATGAACACTTTCAATGAATACTGCTTTAGCAAAGGATTTTCACAGGGACTATGTATTGAAGCAGTACTTCAACTTTCAGAGCAGGAAATTGATACCTGTATTGGAAAAGTTGGATTCCACAGAAAGAAATCTGTTTACATCAAAAAGACTATTAATATGCTTCATGAACTTCATAACGATGATGTGCCCAAGGAAATAGAGAAAATTACAGCGTTTCCAGGTATAGGCCCAAAGATGGGATATTTACTATTACAAAGCGGATGGGGGATCAACTCGGGAATCGGAGTTGACGTTCATCTACACCGGTTAGCACAAATGTGGAATTGGGTTCCCAAATCGGAAAAACCTGAGGCAACAAGATCGGCACTTGAATCTTGGCTCCCGCAAAAGTATTGGACCGATATAAATCCGTTGCTAGTTGGTTTTGGTCAAGTTGTATGCGTTCCACGAGCCCCCAACTGCGATGTATGCAGCTTGGGTCCAAGTGGGTTGTGCAAAAAGGCAGACAAGAAACTTCTTAAAACCGAAATAAATCCCAAAAGACTCTCAAAACTTCAGAAACAGAGAGGTGATCTTTCGAAATTACTTCAACAAGGTAAATAATACAGTCATCCAAATAACCATAATAAGTGACTTATTAACGATTGTAAAATGTTGAACTCGGAAAAATCAACTATGTTTTTCCATCTTGTTTACTAAATTATTTATTTATTTATTTATTTCATTATAAACGTATCCTAATTGTTCCGACGCTATTCGGACTTAGGATTACTGCAAAGCGTTGTATTCGGTGCCGATAAATATGTTCACGTGACAGATTTCAAATGTAACCAACCACGCTGCAACATAAATTTAAATAGATTAAAGTCCATTTATCAATACAAAGACAAGAGTATAGTTCTGTTTTAGTTTCGCTCCTACATTTGTTGATTCGGTTACATATTTCGTGTATGCGATATGCATGGAAACATTAAGAGCGCAAAATCATGCATTTGGAGTTGCTCCCGAAGACTGCTAGTATATAAACGTTATCAATCCAACGCTAGACCTATATACCCTCATACTTCCATTACACCACCACAAGATTATGATCCTACTAAATACAGAAAGTTCATTCAGCTCAACCCAAATAAGGTAGAGGATCTGAAGAAAATTTCCGTCTTATCTTATAACCTTCTACTGAGACATTATGTATGGAAGCTGGTGTTTGGTTATTTACAGTCAGATTATTTGGACTGGCCACATTACCGATTTCCACTTATAAATAAAACAATTGAATATTTTCAATGTGATATAATGTGTTTTCAAGAGCTTGAATGTCTTATCTATGAAAAGCACTGGAGTGAAAATTTCCCAAATAACAAGTATAAGTCATTCTATGTACGTAAACCCGATCCTGCGTACTGGGGTGACAAACCAAGTGAAGAGATGGATGGAGTTGGAATCTTTATCAACACTGAGCGGTTTGATATTCTTGACAAACAGGAGCTTAATTTTGCGGGATGTGTAAAGGATCATCCTGACCGATTTTCTTTAACCAAAGATGTTAGTAATCGAGTTATACCCCGCAATACCGTAGCATTGATAATAAAGTTGTATGATAAGCTTAATGATAAGATACTATTTGTTTCGAATACACATTTATACTGGTCGCCTAAATACAATGATGTTAAAGTATACCAAACTAAACTTTTACTTAGTGCAATGAAAGAATTTACGCATCAGACGAATAATGAAGAGCCCTATATAATCATGTGTGGAGACTTTAATCTGAACCAAGACTCCCTTGTGTATAAATTATTATCAGGGCAAGAAATTGACATGAATACAGCCCGAGAGTTTCAGCATTATAATTACGGGAGCAGACTTAATAATGAAATTTTAATTGACAGCAAGTTGAAAAACCCATTCTTGCTCTCTCCAGCATACGAGGCATTGCTTAAGGATACGGAGTACGTAGGTCATAAATTGAAATTTACTAGCTACACCAGAAGTTTAACAGCTGTTTTAGACCATATCTGGTACTCGAGGAATAAGTTTAGTGTTTATAGAGTTTTGGGAGAAGTTGATGAACGGTATACTCTCAACCGGGTCGTCAAAGGATTTCCCAATGCCGACTTTCCATCTGACCACATCCCTCTATTTGCAGAGATCAGTTACGTATAATAGAATATGAGAACATGTAATAGAGAGACAAAAGTAGAGAGCGAAGCATAGAATAATGCACAGAATTACAAAAACACGGAATACTACATTAATTAGCGGAGCAGATGACAGCTACAATAATATCTGCTCCCTAATCAACTTGGCAGACCACCTTATACTACATGCTACATTAAAAGTGCCTATATATTTTGCAGCCATGCCCGCGCCCATCTGCAGGAACATACATAAGCAAAATTTACTAGGTCGTGGATTGGCATTTTTGTCCTGCTCATCCTCAATATATGTCGACGTAGTGGCTACAAGTTTTCAAAAACTGAATCATGAATATCAATCAAAAGTATCAGCCTGTAGCTCAACCGCTACAGGCACAACAGATTCTCCTTCAGCAGTTGCAACCAGGACAGCAACAACAACAGCAACAACAACAACAGCAGCAACAAGCGCAAAATTCCCAATTTGATTCTCCCTATGGATATCCTCAGTATAATCAGTCAAATCAAGTTTCAAATGGTGGAAATGGTCAAAATTCAATGAATCCGGGTCCTGTGGGTGGAAGTTCGTTCCAGAGTCAAGTACCTCCTCATCTTCACAAGATGTTTCAACAGAAACCTAATATCGATCCTGCTAATTCTCAATATTGGCAACATCAAGTACAATTGGCTCAGTTAAGTCGTCAGTCGAACTATCCTCACTTCTATGCTCGTCAGTACGCTCAAAACTCTCGTAAGAACAAATTTGTTGATGTAAAACCTGTAAATTTGGTTGAAGCAACTAAACAATTAGTTGCAGTTTTAGAAGAAGAAAATGCTAGTACTTCAAATGCTTCTCTGACTCCAACAACAAGTAGTGCTTTATTATATAATAAAAAAGTTACTCACGATGAAGATGATCACCTTCAAGAAGAACAAAGAGTCCTTGCAAAGACCCAAGGTAAACAATTATGGTGTCAACTTGATTTATCTGGTCAGGGTCTCATAAATGTATCACCAAAATTATTTAATTATGATTTTTTAGAGTCATTATACCTTAACAATAACAAATTGACTCATGTTCCTCCAATGATCAAAAAACTCAAAGGCCTTAGAGTTTTAGATTTATCAAATAATAGAATTAGTGAACTTCCTGCTTCATTAGGACTTTGTTATAATCTTAAATATTTATACTTATTTGATAATAATATTCAAACATTGCCATCGGAATTTGGTAATTTGATTGAATTAGTATTTCTCGGAATTGAAGGTAATCCAATTGACATAAAATTTGCTGAAATTTTAGCTGAAAAAGGAACAGAACAATTAATTGCTTACTTACGTGATTTAAAACCCGTTCCTTATGAACCAAAACCAAGACCTTGGTATTTATTAGAAGAAGATGGTGAAATTGTCGACCCAGTTAGTAATCCCGAAGTTTATAGTTCGGAAACTGATTCTCCTGATACTTTCACTTTAATGTCTTATAATGTTTTATGTCATCATTATGCTACAACTAGATTATATAAGTATACTCCTAGTTGGGCACTTGAATGGGAATATAGAAGAAATTTACTACTGGAGCAAATTTTAGAATCAAATAGTGATGTTGTTTGTTTACAAGAAGTCGAAACAAGAAGTTATTCAGAATATTGGGTACCTTTAATGGCTCAAAATGGTTATAAAGGATTATTCTATAATAAAACACGTTCGAAAACAATGAGTGAACGAGAAGCTAAGAAAGTTGATGGATGTGCTACATTTTATAAAACATCAAAATTTCAACTTATTGCAAAGCAAAATTTTGAATATAATAGCGTTTGTATGGGATCAGATAAGTATAAAAAGACTAAAGATCTTTTCAATCGGTTTATGAATAAAGATAATATTGCCCTTCTAGCATTTTTACAACATATTGAAACAGGAGAAAAGATTCTCGTTGTTACAACACATTTACATTGGGATCCAGCATTTAATGATGTTAAAACTTTACAAGTTGGAATCCTTTTAGAAGAATTACAAGGAATTATGAAAAAATTACTTAAAACCAACTCAATGGATGAAGTAAGAAATTCACCATTAATTATTGCTGGTGATTTTAATTCTACTCGCGATAGCGCTGTTTACCAACTTTTTACATCAGGTAAAGTTTCAAAGCATGAAGATTTAGATGGTAGAGATTATGGGAAATTTACTGATGAAGGATTTCATCAAAATTTTAAATTAAAATCAGCTTATGATTATTTACCTGATATGCCATTCACAAATTTTACTCCAACATTTGTTGAATTTATTGATTATGCTTGGTTTTCAACATCTTCATTACAAGTTAAAGGTTTACTAGGTAAAGTTGATGAGGAATATGCAAGTCATTATATTGGAACACCAAACGCTCATTTCCCAAGTGATCATATTCCAATAAAGATTAAGTTCCAAATCAAGAAAAGTGGAGGTAGTAAGAAGGCAGATTTTAAACCTGACTTCAAAGGAACGTCAAGAAAGACGTGATGTATATTAGTGTATTTATGGACGTTATATGCGTTAATATTTAGCTCTATCTATAGCTGGAACGAATAGATGACAATAAGATTAATTTTAAACCCGTAAACTTGTACACTGAACCATTGGGTATCTCTTGAAAGCCTGTTACCTTACAAAGCCTTAAGCACTTTTTCAGTTCTGTTATCTTTTCAAAGCTTTTGTCTAATTGCAGCTTTATTTTTAGCCCTGTCTATTTTTACTACCTAATTAGTATTTTTAAATACGGTCACGTGACAATAACTCTTTCCGAATTAGGAAGCGGTTCATTATTGTTGCTATAAGTATTTTTCACTGCAGGTTTTAAACTCACAACTTTCAAGCATTCTATCGACAACGCTGGTTACCGCCCTGAAAATCTAATAGATTTCAATTAAAGTAGTTCAATTTCAAAAAATTGCGTTTTTTGCTCGACTTTAGCGTCATAAATATCACTCAAATTTCCATCTCAGGGTCAAGCGCAGAGCGTCGAAGAAATATCTTAAAGAAGTAGCAAGACAAAGTCTTTATCAAGGACAAGCTTAGCCTTTCAAAACTTGCAGTAACTTGCGAAAACCCATAGAAAAGCCACAGAAAAAAATCAGATATTCCAGCATGCAATTTCTGATTCTATACTATCTATATTTTTGCCTATTAATTCGTCCATTAGTAGCCTTTGAATGGCCGTGGGACCATGATTCATCATCTTCGTCGTCTTCATCAGCATCTTCAGAATCTACATCCACCAGCTCGTCGGAACTAGACATAATCCTCGAGGAAATCGAGGCCATCCCTTCAAATATCATGACTATTCCAGCAGCTCTCGCCTCTAAAATTGCATCTTTCGGTGAAGATAGCGATGACGACGACGAATCGCCTTATGCACCTCAAAATACCTCTTGTCCTACCGGAAAACTTGTAAGAGAAGCTTCAGGGCTTAATTCAGACGAGAAAACCTACATCAAAAATAGACAGGAGGTCACCAATAAGAATCTTGCTGATTTTCTTGATAACGTAGCAAATTTGTCAGATTTTGACGCTGACAAATTCATTAAGAAGAACCTGGACACTCATAACATTACCATTGGTATCGCTTTCAGTGGTGGTGGTTACAGAGCTATGCTTAATGGTGCCGGCCAGATGTTAGCGTTGGATGATAGGTATGAAGACTCGGTAGATCACGGATTGGGAGGCCTTCTTCAGAGTGCAACGTACCTTACGGGACTTTCCGGAGGTAATTGGCTTGTGGGAACCGTCATACTCAACGATTGGATTTCTATTGCCGACATTGTCAACGGGTCTAGAGATATTTGGAAACTTGAAGATTCTATTTTCAATCCTAATGGAATCAATTTGTACAAGACAGCCAAATACTATCTCAATCTTGAACAGGCAATTAACGCTAAATCTGATGCTGGATACCCAACATCTATCACCGATGTATGGGGTAGAGCTTTATCCAACCAATTCTTCTCAGATGATCTGGGAGGAGAGAATATTTCATGGTCCGATATCAGATCATTGTCTAACTTTAAAAACTACGAGATGCCTTATCCTATTGTTGTTTCAGATGGAAGAACTCCAGGAACCTATATAATTGATCTGAACTCTACGATTTTCGAAATTAGTGCCTACGAGCTTGGATCGTGGGATCCTTCGCTTTCAAGTTTTGTTGATGTCAAGTACATCGGAACCAAATTGAAAGACGGAGAGGCCGAAGGAGAGTGTGTTACTGGCTTTGACAATGCTGGATTCATTATGGGAACATCATCTTCACTTTTCAATCAAGCAATTATCAAGCTTCAATCCAGTGATATGGAAGTTGTTTTGAAAGATATTCTTCATGATATCTTGGGAGACTTGAGTTACAACGAAGAAGACATTGCAGCTTATGAGCCAAATCCATTCTATGGAACATCTTATGGAAACTCCACGACAATAACGAAAAACGAAACCCTTTTCCTTGTTGATGGAGGTGAAGATCTTCAAAATGTGCCTTTTTACCCTCTTCTTCAGCAAAGCAGAGGTTTGGATATAATCTTTGCCTATGACAATTCTGCCGATACCGACGACAACTGGCCAAATGGAACCTCATTAGTAGCAACTTATGAAAGACAATTCTCCTCTCAAGGAAAAGGACTGCCATTTCCTTACGTACCAAGTGTGGATGATCTTGTGCTGGATAAGTTAAATGAGCAGCCAGTATTCTTCGGATGTTACGCCAATAATCTCACAGATTTGATCAAGTTTCACGACGTTGATGGCCTTAACGAAACTGACGTTCCGCTAGTAGTTTACATGCCTAACCATCATTTGTCAGGTAACTCTAATTTTTCAACCTACCAAATGTCCTACGATGAAGATGAGGTAAGTCTCATTATCCAAAACGGATTTGAAGTGAGTTCTCAGCTGAACTTCACTGAAGACAAGAATTGGGCCACCTGTGTGGGGTGTGCCATCATAAGAAGGCAGCAAGAGCGAATGGGGTTGAAGCAATCAGACGAATGTTCTAAATGTTTCGATGACTACTGTTGGGGAGGAGGCAAGAAAGATGCAGCACCTTCTACATATGCTTCGTCTGCCTTTGGTACTAGTACAAGCACCGGTAGCGGTAGCAGTGACAGCAGCGGCAGCAGCAGCAGTAGCAGCAAGCCTAAGAAGAGTGAAGGATCCAGTTTGAACTTTTACAACTTTGGTGTTGTACTGGTGTCATTGGTAGTAGGAATTTTACTTATATAATATTGTACAGACCAATTATGCTACGAGAGAGATGTAGAAACTCACAAGGGCCAAAAGTACATAGCTAAAGGCTAAAAGCAAGTGGATACGGAACTATACAGACGTTTGGACTTGAGTTGATAAAGCTCGATGGGCTCGATGAGATGGAGATTTTTAGCGTAGGTTTAAGTTGCCCAAAATGATCCGCTTTTCACCAACGAAAACCTTCTCTATATCAAGACCTATACCCTTACTAAGATATGTTCATACAAGGTGTGTAAAGCACCGGTGTTTGCGCAACTGGCATTACCATAGCTTTCACTACTACTTTTTGCACCCATAGTATCTCATCGCGGTGAAAAATTTTAAACCCCATACATCACCACTACTTTTTCTACTACAACTTTTCAGCACATCATGGTCAAGTCATACGACCGTTACGAACAGAATCAGGTCTTCGGAGTTGTATCTGCGCTGTCAAACGTAGTTTGGACTCCTCCTCAATTAGGAAGTTCCTCTTCTAAATCTATAGGTTCAGTTTTAGCATCAGGATTAGAATCTATCATTAAATGGGATATAAAAACAGGACAAATTTCCAACACTTTCACAGATGGTACCGTTCCAGGAGCTTCCAATGCTTCAACGTCTCTGGCACCATCACCAGTCACCAGACTTTGCGTTCACGACCAGTCAGGAATTTTCGCTGCTGGTTATAATGATGGAACCATCAAGATCTGGGACTCAGCATCTGGCCTGGTCATGATAACATTTCTGGGTCACAAATCTGCCATTACACAGCTCCAATTCGATCATTCGGGAACAAGATTGGTATCTGGATCTAACGACTCTTCCATTATAATGTGGGATTTAGTAGGTGAAGAAGGTCTTTTCAAGTTAAAAGGTCATAAAGGTCCAATTACCGGAATGCAACTTCTCCTGGTTCACGAAGATAAGGATACCGATGAGCTTGAAGATTACCTTGTTTCTGTTAGTAAAGATGGACTCGTAAAACTTTGGGATCTTAAATCTAAACAGGCTATCGAGACTCATTTGGCTCATTCTAGTGAAACTTGGGCTTTGGCTTTGAATCAAGCTAGAGACATGCTTATAACTACTGGTAATAAGGATCAAGTAAAGGTATGGCAGGTTGACCTTGAGGCAGCCGATGGATCTAAACTTACAGAAAGAGGATCATTTGAAAAACAGAGTAAAAGTCGTTGTGCTGATATTCAATTCAAAAGAGTAAAGGATACCGATGTTTTCTTGCTTCAAAATACAGATAGAACTATTGAATTATTTAGAGTAAGAACTAGTGATGAAGTCAAAAAAGGTATTGCCAGAAGAACAAAAAGACTCACCGAAAAGGGCTACGACCAAGAAGAAATTTTACAATCGATACAAAGTCTGGAGATTTCAATGTTAATCACTCCTTTCACAACCATCCGTACCATGTCAAAGATCAAATCAGCCACGATTGTCGATGGAAAACAATCACACAATCTTGACATTGTATTGGGTCTCACAAATAACACAATTGAATATCATAGAATTGAACTTCCTGAAAGCATCAAGAAATCTTCATCTGCACCTACTAGTGCTAAACTCCATTCCATTGACCTCTTAGGCCACCGGACTGATATAAGAGCCATGGATTTATCTGACGATAATTCTCTTCTAGCAACCGCTTCTAATGGAGAGTTGAAAGTATGGAATTCTAAGACTAAGAATGTAGTAAGACTGTTCGTTCTTGATAGTGGATATGCGCTTAGTTGTAAGTTCCTCCCAGGTGGATCCTTGGTAGCTGTTGGGTTCAAAAATGGATCTTTGGAGTTATTTGACTTAGCTACTTCTTCGATTGTGGCACAAGTTGAAGACGCCCACGCCGGGTCGATTTGGTCAATGGATTTAACATCCGACGGGAAGACTCTTGTAACTGGAAGTAATGATAAATCTGTTAAATTCTGGAAACTACAACCAGTACAAGAACTTGTTCCTGGAACTCAGTCCAGCTACATTACAAAATTACAATTAGTCCATTCACAAACATTAGAATTAAACGAAGAGATATTGAGTGTTAGAATATCTCCTGACTCGAAATACTTGGCAGTATCTCTTCTTAACAATAATGTTCAAGTGGTCTTTTTCGATACCCTCAAGTTATTCTTAACTCTTTACGGACATAAATTACCAGTACTTTCGATTGATATCACTGATGATTCTAGAATAATCATTACTTCTTCTGCCGATAAAAATATCAAGATTTGGGGGTTGGATTTTGGTGATTGCCACAAGTCTATCTTTGGACATCAGGATTCAATCATGAATGTCAAATTCATTCCTGGTACTCACAACTTCTTCTCATCTGGAAAAGATGGTTTGATCAAGTATTGGGATGGTGATAAGTTCGAATGTATTCAAAAACTTGCAGCTCATCAGGGTGAAGTCTGGTGTTTAGCAGTGAGTTCCGATGGTACATTTATGATGTCTACTTCTCATGATCACTCAATCCGTGAATGGTCAGCTACCACTGACCAAGTTTTCTTGGAAGAAGAAAGAGAGAAAGAAATGGACGAATTATACGAAAACAATTTATTGGACGGTCTTGAAGGAGACAAAGAAGCTGAAAATCAAGATGAAGATAATGGGGAAGGTGATGAAGCATCAAAAGTTACTAAACCAACCATGGAAACTTTAAAGTCTGGTGAAAAGCTCATGGAAGCTTTGGATATAGGTATGGAAGATGTTCTCGCTATAGAAGAGTACGAATTTTTAAATGAACAATATCGTCAAAAGAAAATATCTGCTCCACCAGCAAAGCCAACTCCACATTCTATCCTTTTGGCCTTTGGAATCTCGGGACAAGAGTATGTTCTCAAGACCCTTTTGAGGATTAGATCTGCTCAACTTGAAGATGCTTTATTGGTATTCCCATTTTCATATACTTTGAAACTTTTAAAGATGATTGAAATTTGGACAAACAAAGTGAATATCACAGGTAATATCGTTAACATTTCACTTATCTGTAAAGTACTCTTCTTTATTATCAGATCTAATGCTAAAGAGCTTATCAACCAAAAGGATGAGGCTTTAAAGAATCAATTAATAAAATTAAAGGAACAATTAAGAGGTGAATTAGTATCTGCTTCTAAACAATTGGGTTACAACACTCAAGGATTATTATTTCACAGACAACAGTGGAAACTCAATCATGAGACTCAGTACATTGACGAGGCAGAACATAAGCAAAATCAAGAAAAGAAAGCTCTCAAGAGAAGTTTCACCACCGTATAGCATAAGTAGCATAATAGGAATACAAAAGGCACATCAAAAATAAATAGAGTAGTAAGTTCATCAAAGGCGATATAAGCAAGTATAGATAAGGAGCCAGATTCTATAAATTGAGTCTTACGAAGAGGTTGCATGAAGCCAAACTTGGAAGACTTCGAGAAATCACTAAAAAACTTCATCTATGCAGCCGAAGTATTACATAAGCAACCGGAAAGTACTAGAAAACCATTTGAATTTTTGTAGGATTGCTGATCAAAAAAGTGAAATCTATTGTTGAAGAATATGCTTATGGAAGCCACGGTGCCACGGCTGAACTCCCTCAGTTTTTGCAGCCACCCCTACTGTCAGGAACGGGATGCGTAATTGATGCAACCTTAATTTCACACATCCACAACGGGAAAACAGAAAAATCACGTTGCTAACGAGACCAAATTGTGACGAATATCCAACTCATTGAGGACCGATGGATCGCTATACAACCTTTAAAATCTGATTGCCTCGATTTTGACAAGCCTTTCAACAAGGTCAAATATTCTTTGACTCTCTAGGTGATTACGTCAAATTACGATCAGTAGCTTTAAAATAGTCTGCTTGTGAGGGTAGTTAATAATAAAGACTAGACCGGATATATGAATTGTACCGTTTTGAACTGGTCGATATTCTTACTTAAAGTAATCCATAGTTTCTATACCGGATCGTAGTAAATACCGGACCATAGATAGTTTCGTGAGGCAGACGGTAGATCACCATACCGTACTTTTAATAGCACTTCGTTTACGATTCCACTACTTTATAAGCAATATCACCGACTGTATATAGTATTAATCGAGTTTCAAGCATATTTAAATTCAAATTACCACTATCTATACTTTTTAATTGCGTGTCCCGATAAGACAGGTGTAACCTTAAAAGTGTTACGCCAGGATAGTTTAATGATTACGCGGCATGCCCCCTTTGTATCATTACTGAAGCTGAAAATTTGGACTATATAACTACGAATATTTAACTCATTTCCGATTACTTGACGTTTCACCTGATCCGCCATCATCTATTGGCCATAGCGTCAATACCTGCTTCTATACATTAACTCCTGTTTGTGCGTACGCCGTTTGTCAATTATTTTATGCTCGTCTACGTCGTGCGCAGGCGCAGTCTCCTCAGTTGATTTGCTCATACATAAGCCCGAACAACAGGAGAAAAATTAGACCCCGTTAAATTACCTACTGATCTACTCAGTTATTTACCAGGTACTAGTTTAAACTTGGTTAAATTTGGTGCTAGGTCGTTCAAGATAACAAAGTTATTTACTTGAGTGAAAATTACAAATAAATATCCTCAATTAGGAAATATTCATTGCAAAGATATCTCTGGACTCTAATTTTACACCATGAATATGCAACAAAATTTGGGTACATGGCATGCAATGTACTCATATCAGGATCGGCAAAAAGTGGTTCAAATCTTGGTAGGAACTCTTAAGGAAATTCAAGGAGGAAATTATGATGCTCAAAAGGCCAATACCATGGCTCAAGAATTTGAAAAATTTACGTTCATGAAATCTCCTACCAGAGATGATTATTTAAGAGCCATTAAGCAAAAAATTGGACACCTTCGAAGTAGTGCTATGAGACAACAGCAACCTCAGCAACCCCAACAACCCCAGCAACCGTTAAATAGTGGTATGATGAATACAATGAGTCAGCAACCCCAACCAACCATTAATCAAGCTAATCCACAAAATCAACTCAATCATCAAAATATGGCATTTCTTCAGCAGCAGCAACCAGCTCGTCCACAACAACCAGAGCAAAATGCCCCTCAAACTGGGCAACCTGGTCAACCAGGTCAGCCAAATGGTCAACTTCAACAAATTATAAGTAATATGATTAAAAATGTGCCAATTCCTCCGGCATTGCTAGGAAAAATCCCTAGTTTACCCCCTAATTGTAATACCTGGTCACAGATCTTTGACTGTTTTCAGAAAAAAATTATACCTCCAAGTGCTATACCTGTAATTAGAGATATTCATAATGCTCATATGCAATTAGCACTTCGTCAGCATCAACAAAGACTCAGTCAACTTAAGACTCAGCAAACTCAACAAACTCAGCCAGGTCAACAGAATCAAAACTTTGGCTTACAGCAAAAACAACAACCTCAGCAACCAGCAGGGAATTTTAATATGGCAGGTTTAAATCCTCAACAGAAACAGCAATTTATGCAACGCCAATTTCAACAAAATCAAACTTCTCAACTCTTGGGACAAAATAATCAGCCACAAACTCAAACTCAACCACAAAATCAACAACAAAACCTGTCACAACCGTCAAATAATCAAAATCAACAAAGGCCTCCAAATCCAGTAATAACTCCTGATGATATAGTGAAATATTCTTCTGACGCTTTGGCACTTCTCTCTACACTTCAAAATAATGGATCGGTACCTCGAGATTTAGATCAAACTCAGAAACAGAGTTTTATCCGGAAATACATTCATCATCAAAAGTTATCGTTGTGGAAACAACAGGGCCAGCAGCAACAGCAGCAACCACAAGCACCACAGCAGCAACAGCAGCAGCAACAGCAGCAGCAACAGCAGCAACAACAGCCGCAACAACAGCCGCAACAACAGCCGCAACAACAGCAGCAACAACCTCCACAGCAACCACAGAGAAGAATGCCCAATACCAATATCTCGCCGGTTCAGAACTTCCAACAACCTCCACAACCTCAGCAACCGCAGATGGTTTTGCCAATGAAGCAGCAGCAACAACAGACACAGCCACCACAAGCTTCTATGCAAAGAAATGTACCTGTTGCAGGATCTGTGCCTAATATGCCGAGTGCTGCAGGAATACTCCCGCCATTGACAGAAGATATGAAACTCAAACTCAGAAGACTTTTCGAAGAAGTTGCACGCAATAACGTGGTTCTTAAAGATGTAACCATGCTTTTATCACCTCAGGATAAAAGCGCCGTTGCCGAACTGCTTAATAAGATTAGCCAACAGTATGCTAATGTAGATACTATTCTAAGCTACTTTTACGTTTTAACTAAAAATTTGGAAGGAACCAAAAGGCTCATACAAATGAAGCAAATGACCAGAAATATCGTCGAAAGCCTTCGTAGAGGAGTTTATTTGGCTGGTCCGGATTTGCTTGAAAAACTTCGAACTCAGTATCAGAAATACTACGACTGCGTTAAGGAACAAATTGCAATAAGACGCCAGGCTCAACAACGAGGTCAGCAACCTCCAGGTCAACCGGGCCAGCAACAACAGCAACAACAAGGTCAACAAAATCGACCATTTGTTAATAATCAACAACCAGGAGCTCTCAGACCAGGAATTGCACCTTCATTACAACTGCCAAACATTCCGATTCTTCAACAACCACCAGCATCACGTACAAACGTTAATAGTAGTCCAATGATGAACTCATCGCCTATGCCAATGCAAATCCCGGTACCAGCACCAACAGCAGGACAAAATCAAAAACCAAAACCTGGTGTTAGTCAAACTAAGAAACCAACACCTGCTGCAAACAGACGCAAGAACTCAAAGAGCGCAGGTACTCCTTCGGGAATGGCACCAACACCCGCAACTTTGGCAAATGCAATCAAGACACCAAACAGTATTGCAACGCCACAACTTCCTGCCACTCAAAGTAGTAAAAATACACCAACTGGCCATTCACCTGGAATTGGTGGAAGTCAAGGCAATGGAGTAGGTATAAACCACGAAGCTGCCGTGGGTGATATATTCAGTCAGCTGAATGGCGATTCTAAAGCAGCTCGTCGTAGGGAATTAAGTTCTAATGATCCAGAAAAATTCTTCTTTGCTTCATTAGCCAATTTACTTGAGCTTGAAGAGCCTTTGGATATGTTAATTACACCAGCCAGTTCAATCTCTTCGCCAATGATTGCTTCAAAAGGTGATGTGGGTAGATGGACCAGTGAAGTCAAACCAGAAGCTATTACGTCAGCATTCAAACAGGTTGATAGTATCAGGGAACAAGTAATGAGTAGTAGTATCATTCAAGTTTGTGCAGAATTGAGCCAATCTGAAGATAGAGGGTTGAAGAGAGAAAATAAAGAAATGGATGAGTTTGAAGATATAAATGGATTATTCGATGAGAAGAAGATGAAAATAGAAGGCGATTTCGATAAGTATATGTTTGAACCAGTGGGATTCGATGAGTGGAAGTCATTCATAGTTGGAGTCGACGTGTAGAAGAAAAAGCAGAGAAGAGAGAAACAACACAAGACTGAATACCAACAATCAATGTACAATTATAGTCAAGTATATGGGGCTTATGTGATGTATTATGTAGCCAGTTAATAAATGTACCAGTTAGTGAAGAGAAGATAGAGATCAGTAAGTTGCAGCAATCGATGCATAAGTGTGCAGAAAACCTGCAGTTTTCCTGCACTCTGATGTAGCTTGACCGTTTCCTACTTTAAAGTTGTAGTTTCACCTTATCCAATCTGGCGCTCATGTCCTCCAACTCCGTTTGCCGTCTACTGGACCCCAGCCAGTACAACCTGTCAATGATAGCTACAGCAGGTTTTTGAAGGCTACACGTCCATATCAGTATAATGGATTAAGGTAGCATTTTATGCGATTTCTCATGCTTGATATATTATATACTAGCGAGTCTTTATGGCCAAGTTCAACCCTGATGAAAAACAGCTCTCTGTGGCGTTTGTGTGTTTAGGAAACATGTATGTAAGAAACTTTGACAAGATTGAAAACACTAACATCAAGCTGTCGTTCGCCTATGGCAGAAGCGGTTTTTAAACACAAAGTACAGGAATCAGGATACTCCAAATACTTTAAATTAATTGATTCATTTGGGACCTCTGGATGGCACAGTGGAGACAGTCCTGACTCTCGATCTGCCCGAACATGTCGTAAAAATGGCGTCCCCGTGCACCACTTATCACAGCAAATTACACCAAAAGATTTTGAACGATTTGACTATATAATTGGCATGGACAGGTCAAACATGGAAGATCTTCAGTACATGAAACCAGCCAACTGTAGAGCCAAATTAGCGATGTTTGGTAAGTGGAGAAGAGATAAGCAGTTTGACGAAGTAGTAAGCGATCCGTACTATGGAGGTCGTGATGGATTCGAGTATAACTTCAGGCAAGTGAGTCACTTTAGTGATGTGTTTTTGAAAGAAGAAGTGGGTGAAGTGTAATACGTATTGAGATTAGATAGATATATATACAATAGAGAATAACCAGATTGGCTAGAAGGTACGGCCGACAGTAGTCGGCGCATTCAAGTATATTCGAGTAAAAACCAGTAGAATAGAGGTAGAGCCAGTGTACCCCAGTTTCAAATAGATTGGAAGTAATTGAGCTCAATAATAAGTCAGAGAGGCTTTTCACTTGGTTCTGTGAATATGTTGTGGCCGTGCAACTGGTCTGACTCCTGTACTTGTGATGGTGAAAAAGGGGCCCGATATGCTGAAATATGGTCTCTTTAGCCCAATATCTCAACAGTCCTGGCCCCTAAATTCACCAAAAAAGAGTCAATTCTACTCTTTACAAGTAACAGGACAGTAAGGAGATCTTTGAAGGTTACACGAGTAATCATAGTGCTTTACAGTGGTTTTTAATCATTCATAATGGTCCAGATTGGTCCAGAATGATACATAGTCACTAAAAGACCATTCAAAGCCACAATTCCAACGATTTCAGCTATGATTAACCTCTGCATTCTAGTCCCGATCCCAAGCATCAAACTCACCAACCCCAATCACCCCTTCCCCTTGACTGTACCGTTGCTAAAGAAGTAGAACATTTGGGCCACTGCACCCGTGCACCCACTGTCAAAATGCGTTGATTTTTTACCAGCACCAACATCTACTGCTACTAACTATAATGAGTACTAGAAAGCTCCAGCAGGACTTTGATAAGACCAATAAAAAGATAGCCGAAGGGTTATCAGTATTCGATGATATATACGATAAATTAATGACCACTGAAATCACCAGTCAAAAGGAAAAACTTGAAAGTGACTTGAAAAAGGAAATTAAAAAACTTCAAAGATCAAGAGATCAATTAAAGCAATGGCTTGGAGATACTAGTATAAAATTAGATAAAAATCTCTTACAAGAGAATCGAACCCGGATCGAACATGCCATGGATCAGTTTAAAGATTTAGAAAAATCTTCTAAGATAAAACAGTTTAGTAATGAAGGATTAGAATTAGCTAAAAAACCATCTAGGTTTAGTAAATTTAATAATCCTGCAGATGCAAAGAAACATGATGCTTGTGAGTATCTTAGTGATATTATTGATCAAATAAATCTTCAAAATGAATCACTAGAACTGGAGATTCATTCATTAACAATCCATTTGAAAAAATCAAAAAATTCAGCAGTAACTCAAAATTCTTTGGATGACTTGAAGTATAAATCAGAAAGAAATACTCACCACTTGACTCAATTGGAAAAAGTATTGAGATCTATTGAAAACGAAAAGTTAGAACCTGAAAGAATTGATGATATTAAAGATGATTTAGAATACTATGTTGAAATGAATCAAGAAGATGACTATGTGGAATACGATGATTTCTATGAACAATTAGAAGTCGATGATGATCTAGATGTTCTTGGTACTTTGACTGAACACCAAGAAGATGAAAAAGATGAATTTAAGGAATCAAAAGATGAAAAAGATGATAAAGATGATAAAGATGATAAAAAACCAGAAAAGAAAGAAGTCAAAAAAGAAGATAAACCAGTTAAATCATCAATTGCATCAACGGCCATTTCTGCTGCAAGTACTGTTGTCAATGCCGGTGCATCTGCTGTTGCAGCTGCTAAAAAGAAAGTTGTTCCAGCTCCTCCTCCAGCTAATTATTCTACAATTATAAAAGCAGCACAAGCAGCTAACACTTCTACTCAATCAGATATTTCAACATCAAATCGAACTCCTTCTGTTCCTCCGGGTTTACCCAAAGAACCAAAGTCTCAGACTCAATCACCAGCTCCAATATCCCAATCGCAACTGCCAGAAACTAAAGATTCCATTCCAATGGATCCAAAAACTTTGTGGGATACAATTCCAAGATTATCAATGATTCCACAATCAAGGCTTCATAATCCACTCCCATTTCAAAATATTAGCCAGCTTTTGGAATCTTCATTACTAAATTGTCCTGATTCTTTTGATGCTGAAAAACCAAGACAATATAATCCAAAAAATGTTCATCCATCATCGATTGACTATCCACAAGAGCCAATGTATGAGCTAAATTCAAGTCACATAATGCAAAAATTTGATAATGATACTTTATTTTTTTGCTTTTACTACAGTGATGGCGTTGATAATTTAGCTAGATGGAATGCTGCAAAAGAATTAAGTGGTAGAGGATGGGTTTTAAATAAAGAAACAAAACAATGGTTTGCAGTTGATAAAAAGGCAACTTCAAATGAAGGTGAAGGTGAAGATTACAAATATTTTGACTACGAAAAGACTTGGTTAATTAGAAGAAAAGAAAACTTCGTATTAGCTAATGAACTCAGAGAAAGCTTTTAGGTAAATGAAAAGTCTCTTTGAATAAATGGAAAACTTACGGAAGTTCAAATGTCTCATATTTATAAATAAGATCTTGCAATTAGTGTATAATTAGTGTCAATACATGACAATTTAGAATAAAGCCTGATAACAGTAAATTTGAAAATGTTTCATGTTGGAATATTAAAAATCTGAAACAAAAATTTAGTGCTACATTAGCTATGCGTAAAATCTGAAACCCGTTAAACCTTGTTATTGTGTGGAATTCGTCAATTCAAATGCCGTAGATAAATGTCGCACCTTGGACTTCCCGATTCGCGTATCGAATTTGCAGCAATAAGGCCATCTCTATATTCTTATAGTGTCACAAATACCTGTAAGTTGTTACTCATTGTAATGGACAGTATGGTGATCTCGTTAGTATTTCATAATTTATCAACCCGCCTCTTCAAAATAAACTTAAACAGCTTGAAAAATAGTGAAATACGGTATAATTCCGATTAAACGAGTTAATATCATCTATTGAAACATACACGAGCCCTTCAAAAAAAGGACTAAATGTCACTATTGTGTTTTCAGTAGATTCTTTCAACAAAGCAAATCCAGCGATGCTCTGCTGAGGCAGTTCCATTGACTAAATACTTTAATTTATGCGATTATCCAGAAAATGTCTAGAGTGTCACCATTTCCGCCCTAGATATAAAGCTTTATCTTACCAGACTCAGGTACAAATGCAGCATTACTCATCAGCGACAAGAGGCACCATGTATTTCACGCCGTTATGGCGTAACGTACGTTTCATGAAGCGACCCGACATTTTGCTTGTGCAGGTACGACATTTGATATCTTTCATATCTCGTACTTGGCTATTGTACCTTTATGAAGTTGTATGCAGTCTTATTCAATTTTTTTCTTCCGCGCCTAGCCCAACCGCCTCCCTTTTGTGAAGTGCACGATATATACCTATATATAGACAGTTACATCTTCGGGTAAAATATTCAAGTACTTTATTATATATAGCTAGGTTGCAAAATAGCATAAAAGAGTAATATTTTATAGTTCCAGTTGAATAATCTGGATTCCCCAAACTTTAAGCGTGAATCAACTTATCTGGAAATTCTGGAAATTATCCTGAAAATTTCAAGCTTGAAAACTATAATTTTCCCATTTGGAGCAAATCAACTGCATTCCACCAACTAAATTGAAGTAATTCGCTTTTAAAATCTCTACTTGCTTGAATAATCGGCTGGATCAAAAGCTTTGAATGAACCTGATATAATAAAATGTCTCAAACTTTCCAATATCCTCCCACAGAAGTCTTCATCAGGGATGAATCATTAGACAGTAATGGATGTGTTGTATGTGATGATGTTTCTTCTACATGTCCTCTGTGTGCTTCTGATGAAGAGTGTACACAAACTCCACAATCTTGTAGTCTGTGTGCAAAATATACTTGTACAAAAACTGATTCCTCATCTAGTGGTAGCCTGGGACCTCCTATTGGAGGTATAGTAGGAGGAGTCATAGGAGGAGTAGCCGTATTGGCAATTATTGCCGGACTTCTCTACTATAAATACGTTTATCGTAAGAAACACCCGATTTCTCTTGATGAAGAAGATGTGGCTATGAGTGAATATGATTATGATTATGATTATGATGACGATCCTGATTCCGGTAGTAGTGGTGTCGCGGATAAAGATGTCTCATCTGGTAATGGCGATCAAGGTGGTGCAGTTGCTGGTGCTGCCGCTGCTGGAACAGCAGCTGGGGTTGCAAAAGTTGCTGCTAGTGAAAAACCTCAACAAAGAGCTGTAAGACCAGGTTCACGTCTGAGAGCAAATAGAAGACTTTCATCGTACGAATCATTCACAAGACCTCAAAGAGGAAGAAGATCCAGAGGCCCATCGTCAGGAAGACAACGAGCTCGTGTACAAAACTCTACAAGACAAGGACCATACCTTGATCCAAATAATCCAAATAGAAACTCGGTTGCCACTACAGTTTCTACAACCAATGCATCAAATATTCTTCCAATCGCATTCATTCCTGGAGTGACGGTTCGACCTACCAAGAACAATACCAGGTCTATTTATTCTTATGAAACAGACTCGATATTTTCTGATCTTAACACTATTGAAAACGCATCGATCATTGGTGACGTAATGAGAGCCAATAACCACCCTGGCGCCGCCGAGAACAGCAACAATACCGTTCCTAATAACAATACTATGACCGCCATCAAAGCTCAACCCAGATTGGTTAATGTGGATAGAATTGAAGAAGAGGATGAAGATGATATGACCGATGAAGAACAAAATAATGATACTTTGATAAACAGTAATCTTGATGATACTAGTGATTTCAAATTAACAGAAACAGTAGATGAAGAAAGCGAAGATAGTGACGTGGATTCCGATATTGGAGAAATAACAAGAGCTACCAGCGTTCGTCGACATAAAAAAGAAGCAGAATCAAAAGAAGCAATAGAACCACCAGGTGCTATAAAAGATGACCAAGAAAGTACTTCAGATTCCAGAGGAAGTTTCATTCTTGACGTGGAGATGGACGATGGACACACAGATTCCTCCAGTCCCTTCAGAGACCCATGATGTATAGTTATGTACCATAGATATACGCACACAGTACATGGACTGCAAAAGTATTTCACCACCTCTCAATCGTCTACTTAATAATGTTGATCGATCTAATACCTTTCAGCACCTTTTCGTACCTAGCTGCAATTCTCTGTATCTTCAAATCTCTCCAAATCCATGAGGTTTCGGCCGGATATGAGCACTCACAAAATTGCTGCAATTTGTTAACATTCGGGAACATTTACTGCAACTAGATTTTTCAATTCACAATTCTGCTCGACGATCTTTGGCTTAGCGAATTCCTCTGCGTGCTGTCAAACTTGCATATAACATCGTCTGGCTATTTTTCGCCAGTCAAGTACTCTCCGTCATATTGGCATTGAATTTAGTGTAGCGATCAAGTCTCCAGAACGCAGTTTTCCCAGACTATGTCACTTACTAACTCCGCAATCACCGAGTTGACATTTTGTCGTCAGTACATATCACCAACCACCTGGTTTTGCTGACTTCAAAATGAGGCAATATTATTTGTCGGTCTTACCCAAAACAGTAAGTCCGGATGCATTTGACAGCTCAAAACAGTAACTCCTGTACGATTTATAAGCATCAAGCGGTACGTTCACTGATATCCGCCAGTATTTTCAGTACAGAAAAAATAAGTATGTGAGATTATGGGGAATATTAAGCAAAAGTGCTCGGAGATTGGCCAACTCAATTGGCACAGCAAGAATCCTAAAAATATAAGAGCGTGAAATTGCTAGTATTCTCTATTATCATTACAACAAAAATACCTAGCAGTTCAACACAATGTCTACCGAAACCATTGACAGAAAGAAATTAGTCACCAGACTTGGAAAGTCTGGCTTAAATATCAACACCATCGTTGTTGGTACAATGATGGTCGCCACCGGTGAAAACCAGTTAGGTGCTGATCCAGATGTTGAAACAAATTTAAAACTCCTTAAACAGTGTTACGATGCTGGGCTTCGTACATTCGATACCGCTGACTTCTACGCTGCTGGAAAGTCCGAAGAGCTTTTGGGATTATTCCTCAAAAGATATAACATCCCAAGAGAAAAAGTTGTCATCATGACCAAAGTTTATTTCCCAGTTAAAGTTGACGGACTTGAAGATTTATTTAATGGAGGCGACCCAGTTGAATTAATGAACTCTAAAGGTTTATCAAGAAAGCACATCCTTGATGCTGCCAAAGAATCTAATGAAAGATTAGGTACATATATTGATGTTTATCAAATTCACAGACTTGATCCAGATATCACTCCTGAAGAAATTATGAAAAGTCTCAATGATGTTGTTGAATTGGGGTATGCAAGATACATTGGAGCATCTACCATGAAAGCTACGGAATTCGTTGAACTTCAAATGACTGCTAAGCATCATGGATGGCACGAATTTGTTTCAATGCAAAGTTATTACAGTTTGATTTACAGAGAAGACGAGCGTGAACTTAACGATTATTGTAAATCTCATGGTGTCGGACTCATTCCGTGGTCTCCATTAAGTCGTGGTTTACTTTCGAGACCTGCTGATTCAGAGAAGACCAAAGCTTGCTTGGCTGCTCCAGAGCAAACGTTTTACTTGGGACTTGATTGGAAAGAAGATGTCGAAGCCGTCAACAGAGTTGAGAAGCTTGCTAAAAAGTTGGGGCATTCTATGTCTCAGATTGGACTTTCTTGGTTACTTCATAAAGGAGTTAATCCAATTGCCGGTCTTTCTCAGCGTGTTGATATAAACGAGCTCATTCAAACCACTCAAATTCAACTTTCCGATGAAGATATCAAATACTTGGATGGTAATTATAAGTCTAAACCACTTGCGACTGTCGTTGCTTGATTTGAATTAAAAAAAAATTCCCAACATGCTCTCAAGACATCAAATGGTTGGTAATGACTTAAAATGCAAGCCATTTGTTGCAATTAATTCTCTATCTTCCATATTAATATGAATGTCTTAGATGTACGAATAACTTATATCTACTTCTTGTAGCTGTATACCAAAGTTTTTAAAATTTGGCCATTAAGAAAGGACAAAACATTTGAAGGCAGAACCAAGCTCGGGACGAAACAACTGTAGGATATTGATGAACTAAAAGCTGTCGCTCGTAGGTACTACAGTTCCCAAACTATATTCACGACGTATCAAACGTAACAATATTGGCAAAAGTGGTGAGCTTGTCGAGCGAATAGGTTCACTCAAATGAATGTCTGTTTACGGAAGTGCAGCAAAAATCTAAAACCGTGATGCTGAGTCTGATATACAACCTACACCAAAAGTCCACTCTATACGTGAAGTTTAAAACCGTTTACGTACAAAGCTACAAGAATACAGATGTATCGGATTAACTATTACGAACTTTTTCATGACCCCGTTTGCGTTAAATGCAAACCCCGAAGCAATCCAAATCAGGTTGCTGGGTTGTGACCGGTGGCTTCAACCTCGAGCTGATTTAGGTAAGATCGGCATCTTCGAGATTAATTACGATTTAGTAATCATGTAATTAGTCATAAGATTATGGCCTTAATTGCAACCGGTATTTTATACACTGTACGTTTGGGGGACAGTCACCTTAATCCCATACCCGTGCACCATTAATAATAATTATAAATCTAGATGGGTGTCTATTACACAAAATCATAGCGATACCGGCGTTGAGTGATTACGCCATCGCGCCCAACAAACCTGCGTCGAGCTCAGGAACAACCGGCCCAGCAGGGACGCGCAAGAGTCATTTGAATCGACGGAAAAACCTTTTCACGGGTCGATGTCGACCCAAATTAGGCACCGCACAGCCGTGGCCGTGGAGCGAAATGCACAACCTTCAACGACTATACTGACAAAGGCCATTGACCTACAATTTAACTACTATCATCCCTAGGGTTCGACCAGTTATAGTAGATTGAATCAATTACGATCCATGAGGAAACTTGACCTAATCAAACACTAGTTTGCGGGGGGATTATTCGGACCTTTCTCGGGCTAATTTTGATCGGGAAAATTCCTATTCATTCGGGGTGAGAAAAAGCCGGGAATTCCCAGCTACTTTTTTTTTAGTCTAAATTAACTCGTTGTTCTTTTATAGTAAATAATTACACCATGTCAATTGATAAATTAGCCGTTAGTACCATTAGATTATTAGCAGTCGATGCTGTTGCAGCTGCTAACTCTGGTCACCCAGGTGCTCCATTAGGAATGGCACCAGCTGCCCACGCAGTATTTCAAAAAATGAAATTTAATCCTAAGAATCCAAAATGGATTAACAGAGATAGATTTGTCCTTTCAAATGGTCATGCTTGTGCTCTTTTATACTCAATGTTGGTCTTATATGGATATGATTTATCTGTTGAAGATTTAAAACAATTCAGACAATTGGGTTCAAAAACTCCAGGTCATCCTGAAACTGCTGATGTTCCAGGTGTTGAGGTTACTACTGGTCCATTAGGTCAAGGTATTTCTAACGCTGTTGGTCTTGCCTTAGCTCAAAAACAATTTGCTGCTACTTACAACAAACCAGATTTCACTTTATCTGATTCTTATGTATATGCTTTCTTAGGTGATGGTTGTTTACAAGAAGGTGTCGCTTCTGAAGCTTGTTCTTTAGCTGGTCACTTACAATTAAATAACTTAATTGCTTTCTGGGATGATAACCATATCTCAATTGATGGTAACACTAATGTTGCCTTCACTGAAGATGTTCTCGGTAGATATAAAGCTTATGGATGGAATATCTTGGAAGTTGAAAACGGTAACACTGATCTCGACGCTATCTCTAAAATCATTGATGAAGCTAAGAAATCTGATAAACCAACTTTAGTCAGATTACCAACCACCATTGGTTTTGGTTCTTTAGCTGAAGGTACTCATGGTGTTCATGGTGCTCCATTGAAAGCTGATGATATCAAACAATTGAAGACCAAATTCGGTTTTGACCCAGAACAATCTTTCGTTGTTCCAAAAGAAGTTACTGAATACTACGAAAAACACGTTGCTGCTAACCAAAAGATTGAAAAAGAATGGGAACAAACCTTAGCTGCTTATAAGGAAAAATACCCTAAGGAAGGTGCTGAAGTTGAACGTAGATTAGCTGGTAAATTACCAGAAGGTTGGGAAAAATCTTTACCTGTCTACACTCCTGAAGATAAGCCAGTTGCTACTAGAAAATTATCTGAAATTGTTTTAAGTAGCATTGTTCCAGTTGTTCCAGAAATCATTGGTGGTTCCGCTGATTTAACTGGTTCTAACTTGACCAGAACTACTGATATGGTTGATTTCCAACCTCCATCTACTAAATTAGGTGATTACACTGGTCGTTATATCAGATATGGTGTTAGAGAACACGGTATGGGTGCTATCATGAATGGTATTGCTGCTTTCGGTGCTAACTATAAAAATTATGGTGGTACTTTCTTAAACTTCGTCTCTTACGCTGCTGGTGCCGTTAGATTATCTGCTTTATCTCATCATCCAGTTACTTGGGTCGCTACTCACGATTCTATTGGTTTAGGTGAAGATGGTCCAACTCATCAACCTATCGAAACTTTGGCTCATTTCAGAGCTATTCCAAACTTATCAGTTTGGAGACCAGCTGATGGTAATGAAACTTCTGCTGCTTACAAAAGTGCTATTGAATCCACCAGTGTTCCACATATCATTGCTTTAACTAGACAAAACTTACCACAATTAGAAGGTTCTACTATCGAAAATGCTTCTAAGGGTGGTTACACTTTAGTTAAACAATCAAACCCAGATATCATTATTGTTGCTTCTGGTTCTGAAGTCAGTCTTGCTGTTGATGCTGCTAAGAAATTAGAAGCTGAAGGTTCTAAAGCTGGTGTTGTTTCTATTCCAGATTTCTTAACTTTCGATAAGCAATCTAGTGATTATAAATTATCTGTTTTACCAGATGGTGTACCAATCTTATCTGTTGAAGTTATGTCAACTTTCGGATGGTCTAAATACTCTCACGAACAATTTGGATTAAACAGATTTGGTGCTTCTGGAAAAGGTCCAGATATTTACAAATACTTTGAATTTACTCCAGAAGGTGTTGCTGAAAGAGCTACTAAGACTATCCAATTCTACAAGGGAAAACAAGTCTTTAGTCCATTGAACAAAGCTTTTTAAGTATATAATGTGTATTGATTGTTCATTCAAATGAATTAGACTATCACTGAGAGATGTAAATAAGTCGAATGTAGAGATTAAAAGACCAAGAGATCGATAAAAGACTATAAGTGAAGTAGTACGCTCATGTCAGCGTAAATCAGCGTCGAAATGCTGCAAATGAAAAAAGTGCGTTTTTCGGAATCGTCAGAAAAAGTATGTGTTTGAAAAGGTAAATGTCAAACAATCTGTAGAATTTTTGAAAAATGTGATTAAAGTGAAAAATTAGAGAAATGAGCGAGAATGTAAAATAGAGTCATAAAATAGAACCCAAGACTACACGAACTGACTTGAATTATGTTAAACCGTTTATAACATCCACATTACTTTCAACATTTACTCCTTTCGCTGTTTTACCAACGCGTATTGCCAATGTTCCCATCGCCAAACTTAATGGTTGCAAATAACTGAATCCAGTAGTCGTGACTGAGATGCACGGGTCTACTACATTTACTTTGCTCCCCACCCACTTCATCCCCCACCATCTCATCTCATCGCCGGAGTTAGCTATATGTGTAGACTGGCTAATTTGCTTCCATAGCAATTTAACAGTTGGGGAGAGTCCAAATAGAAGCCCAAGCCCTAATGTAACTAAGGTTTTTAGCCCGATTGAACCCATGATTTATTTTTCACATAATCACACCACTACCCCACATTTCGCTGTGATATGAAAAGTGAAAAATTAAGATGCCCTGATTTTTTGATGATTAATTGCTACAATCATAATTTACAATTTTTTAGACGTAGACATAACATAACACTAAATACAGACTAAGTGTAGAATCGTCAAATCGTTAGACGTTTTGGTTAGCTTACTTTGAAGTGTCAACAACATATCTACCCAAAATCTTACCTTGTTCCATTAATTCGTAGATACCTGGTAATTCAGATAATCCAACAATCTTAATTGGACATTTGATTAAACCTCTAGCAAAGAAGTCAATGGCTTCAGCAGAATCAGCTCTGTTACCAACATAAGAACCTCTAATACTAACAGATTTAACAACTGATTCGAAAACTGGAGCAGTAACTTTAGCACCGGCTGGTAAACCAACCAAAACAACGGTACCGGTTGATCTAATAAATTCAACAGATTGAGAGATAGCTTTTTCAGAAACTGAAACGTTAATGGCACCATGTGGACCACCATCAGTAACAGCTTGAACATCTTTAACGATATCTTTAGATTTAGTGAAATCAACAAATGCTTCAGCACCTAAAGATTTACAGAATTCAGCCTTTTCATCACCACCATCAATACCAACAACTCTGTAACCCATAGCCTTGGCATATTGAATGGCTAAAGAACCTAAACCACCACCAGCACCGGAAACAGCGACCCATTGTCCAGCAGATAAGTTAGCAGTTTTTAAAGCCTTGTAAACAGTGATACCAGCACATAAAATTGGAGAAACTTGAGCTAAATCAGTTCCCTTTGGAATTCTAGCAGCTTGAATTGCATCAGCAGTAGCATATTGTTGGAAAGAACCATCATGGGTGTAACCAGATAAATCAGCTTCTGGACAATTAGATTCAGCAGACTTTTGACAGAATTCACAGGATAAACAAGAACCGTTTAACCATTTAATACCGGCATAATCACCAATATTCCAACCTTTAACATTTTCACCCAAAGCGACAACAACACCAGCACCTTCATGACCACCAACTAAAGGTAATTTAGTGTCTAAAGGCCAATCACCTTTCCAAGCGTGTAAATCAGTGTGACAAACACCAGAATATTTAACATTAATTAAAATTTCATTGGATTTTGGAGTTGGAACTGGAATATCTTTATATTCAAGAGGACCTCCGTTAGTTTCGAAGATAATAGCTTTTTGAGTTTTTGGAATGGCCATAGTGATGTAATTTAATTCAATTGAGCAATGGATGCAATAGTTGAAATTAATTTAACTTGGAATTGATCGCATATTTATAGTAAAATTAAAACTCCGAATTGGCTTAATCCGAGCTATAATTGGAAGAGGGGAGCGGAGTTACTTTCTTTTTTCCACCAAGTTTGCCATTATTTTAGTGAACCGTGCTGATTTGTTGAATGCCCGCAGTCGATTTTTCGCTATCGAGGAGTGAGACTTCTTAACCCCGTACTGTTCACCGATGAATTGTGGGGGTTTCATACCTTGTTGAAGTAAGTTGAAGGTGATTAGTGGCTCCTACCACCGAAATTTATTATAAGTATGAGGAGTCAATTAGTTAGGGTATGTTAGCAAAAACCGGTGTCGGTTCCGGATATACATAAAATTAGTGATAGAATTATTTATCTCGGAAAAACTATGCTCGGATACCCAAAATAATCAAAATTATCTCATGAAATCTAGGGCCAGCAAATGACGGAGCTGCCTACCATGTCCGAGGTTGGACTCAACCATAGACAGTATGGCGCCAATGGCTATAGAGTTGGATGTCGTCGGTGCTAAAACCCGGTGCTTAACACCACATGCACAATGCGACTTTTTTTTTCCAAATCGCTCGGAATTAAGATCAAGTCTGGGGCTACGTTCGTCGGTGGGGAACAGTGGGGTTTCTCTCACCGGCAGGCATTAAGTGTTGCCGGATCCGAACCGTTGATGGATGCTGGAATTGAACTGGCGACATACCGTGATTATACTGTGGTTTCTCAAGCATTTGAAAATTGTTTAAATTTAATACCCATTATAGTTGCGTTGTTAAACTTAATTACTAGTTTTTCGTGTCAATAACCGATATCTACACAGGTTTGAAATACTTCATGATTCGTAGCTATCTATAGAACGTGCAGCCTGGCCGTTGGGTCCGGTGAATATGGCGCAGGGCCGGATAAGTAATTAGCTTGGCTATGTGCCCATCGCAAACCAACTGTCACACTTTTGACATGAGCTGATTAGTTATTGAATTTGCAATCAGGCAAGCAAGAGGGGAGGGTGTGGGTGCCTGTAAAAATGCCAAGTAAAAGGTCTAAAAATTTGTCAACTTTAAGTCAGAATACGTCGAAACTTAAAGTGAAATCATGTTTACCTTGAAGTTTAATTTTGAAAAAAGCCAAATATAACTCAATTTTAACGGTAATACGGCTGAGGAACTTAGCTGCAACGATTTTCACTAACATGATTCGCTCTTATTTATTTTCGTAAGATTGCATTATTGCTGGCCTAGACCAACAACTTAGAAGATTCCTATTACCCCGTACACCATCCGTTCGTATCTATATCCTTTTGGTGTCATGGCTAATTTTTTATCTCGTCATTTTGCTCAATCACTCTTTTATGCTTTAGTAGTATGAGGTTCTTGGTTCCCACTTATCGTTTTGGATGAATTCAATTAATGTCTTTGAACCGGTTTGAAGTAATGGATGGCCACTTACAACAACTAAGAATTTTTCCAAACCCTGCCTTCTCTTTTCAATATTAAGCTCATTGAACTTATTACTATTTAATAAGATTTTCCCTGGTAATGGAGGAATTACTACTCGTGTAGTCTCCTGTTCAAGAATCTCTCGGAAAGCTACAAAGTCCAGGTAACGACGCCGAACACGAGAGTTTCGTTTGCGGAATGACGGAATGTTAGTTCGACAAACAATTTCATAATCGGTGTACAATTCTTTTCCCATATGGGTCTGGGGATTACGTACCTGTTAAGTTAGTAAGTATTTGAAAGTAGAATAATACATATTACGTACTTCAATTTCTAAAAAGTTTTCTGGCTCTCCATAGATTTCATTGAATGACTGTTGCTTGTGTCTCGACGATGTATTGATAACGTCACTTATGGGTTGAAACGGGTGGGACATGTCGTGGTAAATTTGAAAGAAGTTGTCGATAACCGAAAAAGGGTGTGGCGTGTGAACCTCAATCACTTCCAAAAAAAACGGTGTACGGATTCTAATTAAAGCCAATTGTTGCATCTACAAATGGACACCTCCAAATGGGCAGCTCCACGCGGATCTCATCAGCGATAACCAACGGCACAACACGGAAATGTAAGTTATCAAGAGGGGTGCATCAAGGGACTAATGTTCATGCCATAGGACCTTTTGACGAACATTTCCCAATTGGGTAAGCGTGCGGAAGTTTGACGTTTGCTACTTCTCGTTCAACTATTAACGAGTAAGAAATGACAAAAAATGCCTTACGCCATGTGATCATAGTCACCGGGTGAAGATACCCCGAATTCAAGTCAATTCGATGCCAAATTGAATAAATAGGCGGCATGAACCTCGTGAGTCGAAAGATAAGAAAGTAACATAGATCGGTATTGTGCGCATCAAATTCCGCGTCTATATCGGGAACTGATAAGCTGGGATATAAAAAAAATCTATTAGCCTAAAAAATCGACAAAAGTAACAATGCTGGTGATTAGTGAAAAACAGGAAGAAAAGTTAAAGACTGTCACCTCTTTCACAGAGAAAGATCTCGAAAGCGGTAACGCTGAAAATGTTCTTGCAACATTTATATCGCCAAGCGGAAAAGAAGTCAAAGTCACCGGTGATGTCGATGAGGCCATGGCTTTAGCAATCCACAATGTGGAAGATCATATTGAACTTGATCCTGAGACTGACAGGAAGTTGAGGAACAAGATTTGCCTCTATGTGTTGCCATTGGTTATGCTTCTTTACTGTTTCCAGTATATGGATAAAGTGAGTAATAGTTCTGCTAGTATTCTTGGATTAACTGAAGATATGAAAATGGTGGGTAACCAGTACTCTTGGACTGGAAGTGCTTTTTATCTTGGATATTTATTCTTTGAAATGCCTGCTGCTCATTTGTTACAAAGATTCCCAGTGATCAAAACTGTTGGAGTTTTCGTCATTTTATGGGGAATGGTTATCGCTGTTGGTTCTCAGGCAAATTATGCTGGTTATGTTGCTATAAGAACTATACAAGGAGGATTGGAATCAATCATCACACCTGCTTTCACATTATATACTACCTTTTGGTTTACTAAAGAGGAAACATTTTTCATGACATCACTTTGGTTCGCTTCAAACGGTCTTGGAAGTATCCTTGGATCAGGCCCAATTGCCCACACTATTTACACTCACGCTGATAGTTATACCATGGCTCCATGGAAAGTGTTGTTCATCGTGGTCGGTGTTCTTACCATCTTCCTTGGATTTTTGATGATGCTTCATCTTCCAGATACTCCAGCAAAAGCTTGGTTTCTTACTGATAGGGAAAAGAGACTTGTCGTTGAAAGACTTAGAGAAAATCAACAAGGTTTCGGTAATAAACATTTCAAATGGTATCAATTTAAGGAAGCATTCACTGATCCTCAAACTTGGTTATTAGTAGTCTATGCTTTAGCCAATAATATTCCTAACGGTGGTCTTGGTAACTTCAGTTCTATCTTATTGAATGATGACCTTAAATATTCTACCGGAATGTCTTTATTAATGAGTATGCCTGGTGGAGCAGTTGAACTCGTTGGTTGTACTTTCTTTGCCTATTTATACTACCTTTACCCATACAGATTATTCTGGGCTACATTATGTGCTATTATTTCATTAGCAGCCGAATGTATGTTGGCATTCAGTACCAACCAAAAAGTGCAATTGGCAGGTTACTCCTTGTACAGTATTGGTGTTTTGGGTTTTATTTGTATGTTAGCCAGTATTGGTTCAAATGTTCTTGGAACTACAAAGAAACAAACCTGTTCAGCTATTTTCTTAATTGCCTATTGTGTGGGTAATTTGATAGGTCCTCAAACTTTTATTGATACTGAAGCCCCAACTTACACATCTGCTAAGATCACTATTGTTGTTTGTGGTGCTATCAGTGTGGTTGTTTTATTAGTCATTTGGACTTACTACATTTGGGAGAATAAAAAGAGAGACAAGAGAGGTCCAGTCGAAATGAACATTGAAAATATTGAATTCGCTGATTTAACAGATAAGGAGAATCCTAATTTCAGATATGTTCTTTAGACTAAGTAAAATTTATATGTATGTATTGTAATTTCATTTGTTCTTTTCGTGGTAATTCACCTTCAGTAAAATCTTGATTCAATTCCGCACCCCCATTTTGGGACTTACAAGGTTAACTCAATGCACAGAACAAATAAGCTGACGTCTGGAAACAAAAAGATACAAGCTGTTGATACTCTTGAAATAATTGACACTTGAAGTAGTCACATTGATATTTTGTGTACTCTGCTAAATTTTCGGAGAGACTCTTGTATTTTAACGTATAGCACCAGCCGTTGGCCAATAATACCCCAGGAATACCCCAGATCGCAACTCCACCGACGATTTTTCAGCGAATTATTGAGAGAATCGTTCCCCCTCCACGGCCCCTCCTTTAACAAAAGATCACCATAATGAAAAATTAAATTCCCCCACCCCCACAATAACTGCCAAATTGGGATAATAACGATTATTATTGCGACCCATACAAGAGTCGCTAGGATTTTCGAAATAACTATAGGTATAAAGATGAGGTCAATTGCCATGATTTTCAACAATAATCAAAGATAATAATCAAACATGGAACGTCATTCTACTTTTGATCGTCACATCGAGTCCGATACCCGTTTTTCACGTGGTATGTGGGAAACTAAAGCCGGGGTAAATTTAAAATGGGCCCAGACTAGTTTTAAGACTGAAGTCGAAAAAAATGGTACTATTCATAATTTAAGTGCTACTGTTCCACTTAGAAAGCAAAGAGGTGCTCAATTGAATAATCCTACCATCACTACTAAGATTCACTCTCCAAGAGAAGGAATCATTGGAGTTGAAAGTTATCACCATTATTCTCGTTATAATAATACTAATGAGCCAAGATTCGAATTAAACACCATTGCACCATCATCAACAGATCATTTCAAAACCACCCAAGAAAAGACAACCACCACCATGGACGTCAAGGGAGGTATTGCTGCTACTGTTGTTAATGAAGAAGGATTTGGAGTTGAATTCAAAAATACCGAAACCGGATCATTATTAACTAAATTGGGATTCCGTTCTGTTGGCTGGGCCGAAGATTCTCGTTATAAGGGTTTGGATGGTAAATCTGCTACTTACACTACAACCCAACTTCATGTACTGAATGGGGAAAAATTCTATGGATTAGGTGAAAGATTCGGACCATTTGTTAAGAATGGTCAAAGAGTTGAAATGTGGAATGAAGATGGGGGTACTTCATCTGAATGGACGTATAAGAACATCCCATTCTATATTTCTAGTAGAGGATACGGTGTTTTCGTTGACTCATCATCTGATGTTACATTTGAAGTGCAATCTGAAAGAACTACAAGAGTTAACGTTACCGTTCCTGCTGAAGGAATCAGATACTACATTATCAATGGGCCAGATCCAAAGACAATCTTACAAAGGTATGCTGATTTAACCGGATACCCATCGTTACCTCCACCATGGACCTTTGGACTTTGGTTAACTACATCTTTCACCACTGACTACGATATCAATACAGTTACAGGGTTTATCAAAGGAATGCATGACAGAGATATTCCATTGAGTGCTTTCCATTTTGATTGTTTCTGGATGAAAGGATTCCAATGGTGTGACTTTGAATTTGACCCGGAAATGTTCCCAGATCCTAAAAAGATGTTGTCAGAGTTAAGAACCAAATATGGAGTCAGAATCTGTCTTTGGATCAATCCATATATTGGACAAGAGTCAGGACTTTTCAAAGAAGCTGACGAAAAAGGGTACTTAATCAAATACTCTGACAGTGATGCTTCATACCAAACCGATTTATGGCAAGCAGGAATGGGAATTGTCGATTTCACTAATCCTGAAGCTAGTAAATGGTTCCAAAAATGTTTAGCTGATTTGGTGGACTTAGGAGTTGACTCTTTCAAGACTGATTTTGGTGAAAGAATTCCTATTAAAGGTATCAAATATCATTCCGGCCAAGATCCTCTCTCTATGCACAATTACTACACTTACTTATATAATAAGTCAGTATTTGATATTTTAGAGAAGAAATTAGGAAAGAATGAAGCTTGTTTGTTTGCCCGTTCTGCAACTACTGGAGGTCAAAAATTCCCAGTTCACTGGGGAGGTGATTGTGAGTCATCTTTTGAAGCTATGGCTGAGAGTTTACGTGGTGGTTTAAGTTTGACATTAAGTGGGTTCGGATACTGGAGTCACGATATTGGTGGATTTGAAGGATACGAAAAACCAGATCCAGCCTTATACAAAAGATGGTGTCAATTTGGATTATTGAGTAGTCATTCTAGATTACATGGATCTGCTACTTATAGAGTTCCATGGACTATCGATGATGAAGCCAGTGAAGTGTTATCAGTATTCACCAAATTAAAGATTTCTTTGATGCCATATATTTACCACTTAGCTATTGAAGCTAACACTAAAGCAGTCCCAGTAATGAGAGCTTTATTATTAGAGTTTCCAAAAGATTTAACTGCCATCACTGTTGACTCTCAATTCATGTTGGGTGATTCATTATTGGTTTGTCCTATTACTACTGTAAATGGAGATGTTACTTACTACTTACCAAAAGGTAAATGGTACGGATACTTAGATGGTAAAGTTAGAAATGGAGGCGAAGATGGTAAATACTTGAGTGAAACTCATGATGTTTTTAATTTACCATTATTAGTTAGACCAAATTCTGCTTTTGTTACCTCTGGTTTAAACCACGCTAATGACAAAGCTGATTTCAACTATGGTGAAGATTTCTTGGTAAATGTTTATGATTTAGTTGAAGGAGAAGTAAAGACCGTTCAAATTCCCGACGTTAAGAAGACTGGATCTTATGGTGTTGTTTTGGCTGTCAGCAAGAAAGGTAAAGATATTACAGTTGAAGTCAAATCTGGAAGTCCAAAGAAATGGGCAGTCAGAGTTTTGGGACAACAAGTTGAAGGATCTGTTGAAACTGATAAATTGGGCAATGCTGTTGTTGCTGCTCTGGGTAAATCAATTAAAATTACCACTGAATAAATAGTCCGTAAACAATGTCGCCACTAAGTAGGATGAGTTATGTCAATAAAGTGAAGTTTAAAAGATGTAAAATAGTAGAAAAGACAGAAAAAGCCAAAGAAAAGAGAGAGAGATAGAGAAAATATAGAGGAAGGGAGGTAATATAGAAGAAGAGAGGTAATGGAGAGGAAAGGAGGTAATGAGGAAGAAGAGAGGTGATAAAGAGGAAGAGAGATAGTGTAGAGGGAGAGAGTAAAAATAGTCTTTAGTAAAAATGGAGAACGATTATGAAGTCAGGAAACAGTTCAGTTGAAAAGTTTTTGCAGCCAAATCCAAAGAGTCTATAAAGCCTGCAACTCTTAATCACGGCTTAAACCCTCAATATTCAGCTTACAATACCCTTAGTGTCTCTGCATCGTATTTCGACACCATTTGCTACTATGATAGTCCTTAATAATTGCTTACACTCTCTGATAATGTGAATCTGCAGTACGAGGCTTCTTCTGTATGCTGTTTTTTTTAATAAAGTATCTACATTTGTTTCTCATGATCGTTTAATGCAATATATAGGTACATTTAGTACTAGGTAAAAATAATATTCTAAAGATAAGAAGTATTGATTCTTGGGACATGATGACTCTTGTTAGAGATGGCAGCAGCGGCATGTGGCCATCCCAAGAAGAATGTTAATCCAGTTCCCCAAACTGCTAAAGCAGGTAATCTTCTTGCGTATAAAGTTCTGAAAGAAGTACGGGTAAGATGTTGAACGGCAGACATTGAATAGATTTTGTTAATTGATTTGATTGATTGATTTATTTAATTGAATTAAATTGATAAGTGAAGATACTACATAATTTTACTCCTGTTTAAATACTTTCTTTGTAAAGATGTGGTGCCACTTTTGGGTGCAAAAACTGACGGAAAAACTGACGATTTTTTTTTTTGTCTCCTGATTTTGTTCCGGAGTTTTGCGAGTGGAGTGAAATTTGAGGCGGACGGTCACTCGCGGAATTTGCCGGAAATGGGAAGAAATACCGGTAATATTTTGGGTCTAACATGTAAATTTTAACCTGTAATTCGGCTTTTTGGGTGTACGGGTCTATGATTGTAATCTACTTGGTTTTCGCTTGATTCTACATGTAATAATTCTGTGATAACTCTACACATCTCATTAATATCGTATAAATAACCTAACCTATTGATCTTTCTTATCCAAGTATTGTTGTTGGAGAGCAAAGGTATTTGAAGAAACTTCTTCATCTTTAAGTACAGCAACTCTCATACTTGCTAAAAGATTATGAGCAGCATTTGAATGAGCATAAACAGCACCATTAAATGCTTGAGTTGCATCTTTACCTAAAGTTGCTCTAATTAAAGCTTGTCCACCAGGATGTTCTTTGATAAAGTTTTTAACATTATGAACAATTCCTGCAATTATAAGTAAACCTTCAGATTTAGCACGTTCTTGAAATTCTTGACGATCCCAAACTGGTAAATCATTAATTTGTGAACCCCATTGTAATTTTGATCTCATACGATCAATTTTCTTTTGTTGTTGTTGAACAATACCTTGTTCAATTGCATTTTGTGAAAAAGTTTTTAAATTCCAAGCTAATCCAACTTTTGAAAGTAAAAAGATTGTAACTTTTGTTGGATCAAATTGGTACCATTTAAGAGCATTTCTATAATCTGATGGAAATTCATGATGGAAATTATGATAACCTTCACCAAATGTAACCAAAGCAGTAACTGCATGATCTCTTGGAGTTCTACGATCATCAAATGGTTGAACACCAATCCAATGAGCTAATGAATTAACACAAAATGTTGCTTGTTGAATAACAAAAGTTTTCAAAATACCTCCATAAATAAATCCACCCCAATAATCACCCCAAAATAAACCTGCAATTAAGGTTGGTAAAATAAATCCACTTAATAACATAAGAGAAAAATAATGACGATGTTGAAATTTTACAACCCAATCATTTGTTAAATCTGAAATATCAGCTCTTGCTCTATTTTTTGGATTTGGAAGTGATAACATCCAACCCATATGCGAATACCAAAAACCTTGACGAGCATCATAAGGATCTCTTGGAGTATCAGTATAACGATGATGAACTCTATGACCATGAGCCCACCATTTAATTGAACCTTCAATTGATCCTGCACCGAAAAATGCAAAGAAAAGACGAACTGGTAAAGCAGCATCATAAGATTTATGAGCGAAAAGACGATGATAACCTGCAGTAATTGAAAGACCACTGAAAACATAAAATATAAATCCAAGAATACAAGTTTTCAATTGTGGTGGATAATAAATTGCACTATACATTCCATAAGATGGAATTAAAATAACTAAAATAAGATTAAGCCAATTAACATGTTTATACCAATTTGATAAAGTCCATGGTTGTTCAGATATATGTTGAATTTTTTCATATTTTTTTCTATCAATTTCATCTTTTTCTCCTAATGTTAAAGTTTTCTTATGATAAAGGTCATAATCCTTAGTAATTTGTTCAGCGGTTACATTAACCATACTTTTAGTACCCATAAGTTTACCACCTAATCCGGCAGCAACAATTCTGGGCATCTTCTTATTAGTACCGGCTGCCAAAGCATTAAGTTTGGTTATATCAACCAGTTGAAGATGATCTGACATGATGACTTTTGTGGTTTAATTATTGGCAGTTTTATTTCTTATATATGATTTTTTTCATATCGCAACTATGCAGATTGTTGGGTGTTGGGACCAATTACTTAATTAACAGAGGGTTTATATGCAGGAAACACACATTGGAAATGTGTGCATGTGGCGAGATACCGAGGTGGATGTTAATGGTAAAGGACGGACGGAGGGCGGAGGACGGAGGATGAGAGAAGAAAGGAGAAGAAATTAAGAATTAATGCAGATCAGGTGATGCCAGAATGTTATTTATTGTTTAGTGTGAGGTTTGACAGGTGTGATTGTTAGGATACTTTATCTGTAGGGTTGCTCGTTTAGCCCCAAATCTTGCTCTGGGACAAGATAAGAGATCAGCCAATTCTGACGATTCAGGGCGAGGCAAGAGATCAGCCAATTTTAACGATTCAGGGTGAGACAAGCTGTTGGCACGGCTTAGATTTTCCAGAGTACACTTTAAGGTACATGTAGAGTAAAGAGTAGCCGTGTCACGTGCGATTCAAGAGGTTGTTGAAGTGAATTGTTAAGTGGGTTGTTGAAGTGAGTTGTTGGAGCGTTAAGGTTCTGTGGAGGTGGTGAGGTGTAGTAGACTCGGATAGTTAGCGATAGAGCTTCGAATCTGGCGAAAGTTGTTTTGGCTGGCTCTTTTGACGGGTGTCAGCAATATTGGCTGACGGTCAGTTGCTGATTTAGTGTTGCTGCACATTGCCGCAATGGGAAGTCTGCGCATTAACTATGAGGCGTTTGACGAGCTGATGACTATGATTGGGGATGTTTATTCTGTCAGTTCATACGATACCTACCGTCTGAAGTGTGTAATGTAGAAGTAAGGAAGTACAGAATACAGTAGTAGTGCAATTGAAGAGTCAGAATTTTCAATATCGAGAAAAGTTCCTTGTTGTGCTCATCTCATCGACGTTAATGAATTTGCATAGATTTTACGGAGGAATACAGGTTGGTGAAACCATCTTGACAAAAGCAACGTTGAAATGGTCATATACCGGCCCCAGTGTGATTTCGGACTCAGTTAGGCTATAATCTATTCAGTACCCAAAAAAATTGGTTTTCGTAAGTGCCAACTATATTAGTGAGCGCCAACAATTACTATACCAAACAGTATCAGCTCATTAATAAGAAGCATGGCATGCAGTTCACACACTCTGGAATCACCGAGCTCTCGATGAAAGTGTACAGCCCGGCGTGAGGCCAACTAGATAAGATTTGTCTCATACAGCGACTAACTACAATCAGCTGCATCAACAACTATATCACGAGTCGTCTTGAAGTCTTGGAGTTATTTCAAAATAGTCGGGCTTTGAAAGACAAAACATACCCTAGCTCAGCCCTAATATCAGTGATGTAGCATGTAATAACAAAAGACTACACAATACTGCACAGTACTACGTAGCATGGGTGAAGCACAAATCATACGGCGCTCAACCATTAAGCTTGAATTCTTACCACAATTACGTATCTAGTTAGTTTTCTTACACCAGGGCGGTTTATGGGTCACTATAAATTTCATACGGATTATGAGTCCATTTACTCCAATTTCACACTACCTTACCTAGACATTGTGTCAATTGCCATACGAAAATCGTACAAAAATGACGCCGATAAATTCCATGCGTTTCCATTATCAAAGTGGCAAATCCTCTGCCTTCCAAGACACCCACTACAATACTGCGATGGCTCTACCCATGTCCCAGCTACACTCCACATACCTTACAATTAATACACTCAAACCTCACCCCGAATGCTAAATTCCACCTTATTCTATCTGGAACGTACTTCTGCGCTATTGTCTTGGCCCGGGGTTAAATCGAGCCCGGTGCTATCGCTGTAAATCTGTGTGGTGCACGGGTGTCCCTTTCCCCGGCGTATCATTGCTTCTCCTCACATCACACCATCTGAGAACTACATTTTTCTCATTGGTAACTATGCACCATTCACCATTTCTGAGAGGTCCTACAAGTCCGAAAACAACAGGAAATCATCCATCTCGAAAACCATCAATTGTAGAACTTTTAAGTTCACCTCCACCTTTACCACAAACTCCTGAAGTTTCAGGGTCAAAAGATGAAGAATTTAATTCATTTAGTTTATCAAGAAATGCTTCAATTAGTTCAAGAACATCATCAGCAAATACAATATCAAATAATAGTGTTATTGGTGTAGATTGGAGTGAAATTCCTCTTGGTGAATTGGCAGAATCAAATAAATTAATTTCAATTAATTCAAGTTATTCAATTCAAAAAGCTTTTGAAACTTTGATAAATCATAATCTTACAAGTATACCAGTTTCTTTACTGAAAAACGATTCAAGAGATTTAACTAATTGTTTAACTTTTGATTATAGTGATTTGAATACTTATCTTTTACTTGTAATGAATAAGATTAATTTAAATGAACTACCTGTTTCAGAAATTGGTTCACCATCTCAAACATTACAACAAAAACATGATTTAATTATCAATACAATTAATAAGGGTAAAAGAGGTGAAGAAGTTCCTGTTGACTTTATTGTTAAGTTACATCCAAAAAACCCTTTTCTTAAATTTGATGCTTCTGAAACTTTAATCAAACCAATGGAAGCTTTGGGTAACGGAGTTCATAGAGTTGCAATTACCAATGGTGAAAGTATTGTTGGTATTTTATCTCAAAGAAGATTAATTAAATATATGTGGGAAAATGCCAGAAGATTTCCAAGCCTTGATTTTTATCTAAATTCAACTTTACAAGATTTAAAAATTGGTTCTACAAGTCCAATAACTATTTATGAAGATCAACATCTTATTGAAGCTTTACTTAAAATGTTTATGGAAAGAGTAAGTTCATTAGCAGTAATTGATCGTAATAAATTACTTATTGGTAATATATCAATTGTTGACGTTAAGAATGTTTCAAGTACAAAAAATAGTCACTTACTTTTCAAATCAGTATTAAATTTCATAAGTTATAATTTATCACAAAAGGGTATTGAAGAAGGACAAGATCAATTCCCAATATTCCATGTTAATAATCAAACTTCTTTAGGTAGAGTGATTGCTAAACTTGTTGCAACTCAATCTCATAGATTATGGATTGTTGAAAATAGACCATCAATTAGTCATAATTCAGTAAGTGGATCATCATCATCCGCGTCATCTAATTCAACTCCTACAACGATAGAGGCAGCTTTAAAACCTTCGACAGCAGCTGCTCAACATCCATTAGAATCAGCTCAAGCAATTTCAAATGAAACTAGTGGAAGACCAGGTAAGTTAATTGGAGTTGTTACCTTAACTGATATTTTGGGACTTTTTGCACAAACTAAAGTAACTCATGGGAAAAAGATTGACCCTCAATTTGCTCGTAATCAAAGAAGAAGATCTTCAACTTCAACTTCCAGGTCAAGCTTTGAAGGAGTTTCTGAACCAAATTCTCCTTCAGTGACAAATCAGGATCTTTTCCGTAAAGCCTACACGGGAACAAAAGGCGATAGTGTTTTTTCAAAAGAGTAGTATTAGTAGCATATTTATAAATATATGATAAATAAACTTTATGTAAGTACAGCAAACTAAATTGTTTAATTGTAGAATTACTTAATTGGTTATGACAAGGTGAAGATGAAAAGTGAAAAATTTGAAAAATTTGAAAAATGTGAAATTTCTGAAATATTAAATTGATGTAAAATAAGCAATTTTACAATTGATTAATTTAGAAATTGCTTGGTAACTGTATTGTGAGATCATCCCGAAGTTTTATCGATTGAATATATAGAATTCTTGTAATGATAGTTTTCTTATGTTGTAGGTTGTATTTGCAGCCATTTTTCTTGACTATTTAAATGCTCGTGAGAAGTCCAGATTAGGCACACATACAATGATGCAGATCAATATAGGCGTGAGTAGGTACCGTGACAACAATTCAAATCAATTGCCGGAATTCGTGTAGTTTTAAAGGACATGGGTTTTAGGTAGAAAATTGGTATATTCTTATCTGGAGAATTTTTTAACACCAAGAATGAACAACGGTTACGACCCTGCATTCAATGCTCTCTACAGTTCTCTCACTAGATTCCAGGCTCGTACAATGGAACGGCCACGAAACCGGCGTTAATGATGGCATCCTGAAAATGGTTACGGCTTGCGATGGTAATTTTGTGGTGTTTAAAACGGACAGGACCAAAACCAACAAAATGATCAACCCCATCAAAATAACATAAACTAAATAACCCTAACAATTTTCCTGTAATAATTCATTATTTTAAACCCATCAATTAAATCACAAATATACAATTAGTATTTAAGTTAGGGCAGGGCTACCGCCACAGCGTGCACGTGAAAGTGTGACGCTTAACCGCTAAGGCCACGTGACTGCGCGGACATTTGCTCATCGCATTCTTTTGCGTTCCCCCTTCGCCTCTCAACCCCCTTGGGAAAATTTTTTTATCACATATATAGTGGAATTTTCTTCTTCTTTTTTCTTTTCATCTTACATCTTTAATTAAAATGGGTAAAGAAAAACTTCACGTTAACGTCGTTGTTATTGGTCACGTCGATTCTGGTAAATCTACCACCACCGGTCACTTAATCTACAAGTGTGGTGGTATTGACAAGAGAACTATCGAAAAATTCGAAAAGGAAGCCGCTGAATTAGGTAAAGGTTCTTTCAAGTACGCTTGGGTTTTAGACAAATTAAAGTCTGAAAGAGAAAGAGGTATCACTATTGATATCGCTTTATGGAAATTCGAAACTCCAAAATACCATGTTACCGTTATTGATGCTCCAGGTCACAGAGATTTCATCAAGAATATGATTACTGGTACTTCTCAAGCTGATTGTGCTATTTTGATTATTGCTGGTGGTGTTGGTGAATTCGAAGCCGGTATCTCTAAAGATGGTCAAACCAGAGAACATGCTTTATTAGCTTACACTTTAGGTGTTAGACAATTAATTGTTGCTGTCAACAAGATGGACTCTGTTAAATGGGATAAAGCTAGATTTGAAGAAATTATCAAGGAAGCTTCTGGTTTCATTAAGAAAGTTGGTTACAACCCAAAGACTGTTCCATTCGTTCCAATCTCTGGTTGGAATGGTGATAACATGATTGAAGTTTCTGCTAACTGTCCATGGTACAAAGGTTGGGAAAAGGAAACTAAAGCTGGTAAATCTACTGGTAAGACCTTATTAGAAGCTATTGATGCTATTGAACCACCAAGTAGACCAACTGACAAGCCATTGAGATTACCATTGCAAGATGTTTACAAGATTGGTGGTATTGGAACTGTGCCTGTCGGTAGAGTTGAAACCGGTATTATCAAAGCTGGTATGGTTGTTACTTTTGCCCCAGCTGGTGTTACCACTGAAGTCAAATCTGTTGAAATGCATCATGAACAATTAGTTGAAGGTGTTCCAGGTGACAATGTTGGTTTCAATGTTAAGAATGTTTCTGTCAAAGAAATTAGAAGAGGTAACGTTTGTGGTGACTCTAAAAACGATCCACCAAAGGCTACTGAATCTTTCACTGCTCAAGTTATTGTTCTTAACCATCCAGGTCAAATTTCTTCTGGTTACTCTCCAGTTTTAGATTGTCACACTGCTCATATTGCTTGTAAATTCGACACTTTAATTGAAAAGATTGACAGAAGATCCGGTAAGAAATTAGAAGACAACCCTAAATTCGTCAAATCTGGTGATGCTGCTATCGTTAAGATGATTCCATCTAAACCAATGTCTGTTGAAGCTTTCGTTGACTACCCACCTTTAGGTAGATTCGCCGTTAGAGATATGAGACAAACCGTTGCTGTTGGTGTTATCAAAGCTGTTGAAAAATCCGACAAAGCCGGTAAAGTCACCAAAGCTGCTGTTAAAGCCGCCAAGAAATAAGCTTGTTTAACTCTGTAGTTTCTACATTATTTAAATAGTTTGTTTGTATCTAATGGTTGATTAATTTAAAATGTTTTGTAGACGAGTAAAAATTCACAATGTGATCCTAATGAAACATCCGTACACCACAAAATCCCGTTACAAAATGGAGAACCTCGGGTTCTTATCTTATCGGGTCGTGCGCATGCCCGCCGGAGTCAACGTGTAGTAAAACCTGTAGTAATCTCCAACATCGAACACCATTCACAAACTGTTATGGACTACAGGCCGTTTTACAGTATGTATGTAGAAACCTGGTTGTTGTAGAATTGACCCGACTGAAAATTCCTAATAAATTAGTCGAGTGCCCGGGGTGACTCGGATTCCGTATATGGACTCTGGTCCGAATCAGAGTCAGCATGTGAGTTCCTTTTATAAAGAATGCCGGCCTGATTTTTCAGCAAACTAAAGAATCATCTCTATATCTTATTGTCGATTCTTGATAGGCATATTCTGCTATAAAAATCATATAAATCAGCATGCTTCGTTCCGTTTCCAGAATTAATGGACGGAGTCAGTTTTTCACCTCGGTGATGCCAAAAACAGCACCTTTAGCTCTTAGAAGTATTAGATTTTTAGCTACAAATGCTGAAAATGGACTGTTAAAGGCTAATACTTCATCTGATAATTTTGCTAAAGTATACGATCCTGCTACAGTAAGTTTAGTACCAAATTTGGATACTTTTGCTAGACGTCATTTAGGACCTTCTCCTGAAAATGTAGCTACCATGTTGAAAACTTTAGGTTACAAAGACATGGATGAATTCGTTGCTGGAGTAATTCCTCCACATATTCTCAAAAAGAGACGTCTTCAGATCCTGCCAGATCAGGGATTTTCAGAACTGGAAATGGTGCAACATTTGCAACAAATCGCCGATAAGAATAAAATTATGAAATCTTTTATTGGTAAAGGTTACTATGGTACAAAAGTTCCAGCTGTAATTCAAAGAAATCTTTTGGAAAGTCCCGAATGGTATACTTCTTATACTCCATACCAACCAGAAATTAGTCAAGGTCGTCTTGAATCATTGTTGAATTATCAGACAATGGTTTCTTCTTTAACAGGATTGCCTATGGCTAATGCTTCTCTTTTAGATGAAGGAACTGCTGCAGGTGAAGCCATGTCCATGTCTTTCCATAATCTCAAGGGTAAAAAATCAAAGTATGTGGTAGATTCCAATTTACACCCACAAACTTTAGAAGTTATAAGATCTAGAGCTTCTAATCTTGCAGTTGATATTATTGAATTACCTCTTTCCACTGAAGAAGGTGTTTCAGAATTAGAAAATATTGCATCTGAAACTTGTGGTGCTTTAGTCCAATATCCTGCCACTGACGGTTCAATTCACAACTTTAGCAAAATCAGTGAAATCGTTCATGAAAATAAAGGACTTTTCGCTATGGCATCTGATTTACTTGCATTGACCTTGATTAAATCACCTGCTGAGTTTGGTGCCGATATTGCTTTTGGAAACTCCCAAAGATTTGGTGTTCCTTTCGGTTATGGTGGCCCCCATGCTGCTTTTTTTGCAACCAACATGAAATATCTGAGAAAAATCCCTGGAAGAATCGTAGGTATGTCAAAGGATAGATTGGGAAAACCAGCTCTCAGATTGGCGTTACAGACCAGAGAACAACACATTAAACGTGAAAAGGCAACTTCAAATATTTGTACTGCTCAAGCATTACTTGCAAATATGGCTGCTATGTATGCAGTTTACCACGGTCCTAAAGGACTTAAGGATATTGCTAAAAGAGTGTACGGATTTACTTCTGTTTTAGCACAACAAATTGAAGCCAATTCTAGTCATGAAATCGTAAATGGTACCTGGTTCGATACTTTATCTATTAAATTAAACGGTGTTTCCAGCGACGAAATCTTATCGAGTGCTTTACTGTATAATATCAACTTATTCAAAGTAAATGATAATACAGTACAAGTTTCGCTTGACGAAACAGTCGAGGAAAAGGATGTCAATGATTTGGTCAAAATTTTCACAGGAGAATCTTTTAGTTTGGGTCAAGATGCCGTGCTTCCATCTATTGATGAATCATTACTTAGAAGTGACGAAATTTTGACTCATGCAGTATTCAATACTAATCATTCTGAGACCGCAATGTTGCGTTACTTACACCTTCTTCAGAGTAAAGATCTTTCATTAGCTAACTCTATGATTCCTTTGGGTTCATGTACTATGAAATTGAACTCTACCGTAGAGATGCAAACATTATCAATGCCTGGATTCAATCTGATTCATCCATTTGCCCCAGTAAACCAGGCTGAAGGTTATAAAGAGCTTGTTGCTGAATTTGAAAAGGATCTTAATGATATCACCGGATTTGCCGCTACTACTCTTATGCCTAATTCCGGAGCCCAAGGTGAATACACTGGATTATCTTTAATCAGACAATACCATAAATCTCGTGGTGACTATTCAAAAAGAAACATATGTCTTATTCCTGTCAGTGCCCATGGAACTAATCCAGCATCAGCTGCTATGTGTGGATTGAAAGTTGTTCCTGTTAAATGTTTAGGAAATGGATCTATTGATCTTGTAGATTTACAAGCTAAAGCTGAAAAACACGCTGAAAACTTATGTTCCATCATGATTACCTACCCTTCTACTTACGGTTTATTTGAACCAGGTGTTAAAGATGCTATTGATATTGTACATTCTCACGGTGGTTTAGTGTACTTAGATGGTGCTAATATGAATGCTCAAGTTGGTTTGACATCTCCAGGTGATTTAGGAGCCGATGTGTGCCACTTGAATATCCATAAGACATTTGCATTATCTCACGGAGGTGGTGGACCAGGTCAGGCACCTGTTTGTGTAAATGATAAATTGGTACCATTTTTACCAAGTCATGTTTTCACTTCGGTACCCCATGCTACTGAAGAGTCAATAAAATCCGTTAATTCAGCTGCTTATGGTTCAGCTTCTGTTATTCCAGTATCTTATTCTTACATCAAGATGTTAGGATCAAAAGCTTTACCATATGCGTCAGCAATTGCAATGTTGAATGCTAATTATATTCTTCACAAATTAAAAGATCAATTTAAAATTCTTTTCGTTGATTCTCTGGCTTCAGCAAGTGAAGGAACTAAACATTGTGCTCATGAATTTATTCTTGATTTAAGAGAATTCAAAGCATTCGGTGTTGAAGCTATTGATATCGCCAAGAGATTACAAGATTATGGATTCCATGCTCCTACAATGTCTTTCCCAGTTGTTGGAACTTTAATGATTGAACCAACTGAATCAGAAAATTTAGCTGAACTCGATAGATTTATTGAATCACTTCTTTCTATTCGTAAAGAAATTGAGTGGTTTGCTTCAGGTGATTCAAGAGGATCCTTATTGAAAAATGCTCCTCATTCACTTCATGATGTTGTGTCTGGACAAGACTGGGATACTAGAGGTTATACCAGGGAAGAAGCTGCTTTCCCATTACCATTTTTAAAAGTCAGTAAATGCTGGCCAACCGTTGCAAGATTAGACGATAGTTATGGTGACATGAACTTGATGTGTACTTGTCCTACCGTCGAAGAGGTTGTTGCTGACCAAAGTTAAAGTCAAAGTTAAAGTTTAAGTTAATAGTTAATACGATAGATTTAGATAATGAATTCAAATGTGGGAAAAGCAAACATAAAGAAAATTAGGCCAATTGAGGTGAATTGGAATCGAAAACAAGTTCCATTATGGAGCAGATCTTACTTCTGCCTTAAATAAGGCTGAGAACCAGTAAATCTCAACTTCTTTTTACGCCAAAGTCCATGACATGAACGCCATACAGGATATAAAGTTGAAATCGCTAGTCACATAGCCCTACATACCAATTGCAATTATTTTCCTCATTAATCTTATAGAAACTTTGAAATAAAGTGTTGATTTGGACGTTTTCTGCACGCAAAAAAGTAATTGAATCCCAAACACCTGTAGAAGTAGCGGAAACTTTCAAGCAACGTACCATACCTCTTCTGGAGTATGTGAATATGTCATACATTGCTCCGAAATACGCAATTCAAAAGGTATGTGTGTTTCCAGGGTCTTGTGGTATTTTGCATTTGTACCCAATCCATTCATTAAACCGCGAGATTACGTAACAAATTATGTAACACGACACCACTAATAGTAAATCCTGACTTTTGCAGTCAAGCATGAGATATGGGGTTCAGTAGCAGGAGATACATGAAGACATTTTAAAACCAACGGAAAGTAAGATAACCGACCGGCCCAAAATCTGTATATTGACACCAGATTGTTTGCCCACTGGAGTTGTAGATGCAGAAACTCACAAGGCCAATAGCCAGGCCCTCTGCTACAAAGCGTCTTCCCTGGTCTTCTGGACGTAAATCACCAACTACTTATTTGAAAGTAGAAATGATGGACCGCATGGTGATTCGAGTTCATCTGGTCAACTGAGAGACCATTTTTGTTCAGTTTACGCTTACATAAACATAATTTGCCTTTTTCACCATTTATAGGAAATTCTAGTTTCATAGCTTTATAGTTTTGGCTTTTTATAGTTTTTTTTCAATTTTTCACATTTTTCACACATTTTACGAAAGACGCAGGGGACTGCATAATTAAGGCACCAACTAATTTACTACACCAATTCAACAACCTGCCATTCTCAAGCATGCTCCAATTACAAGATACCACAAGCCACCAAGCAGGAACAGCAACTCTGAAGTATTGAGTTTGCAGTATAATTTTGATAATTTAAACAATTTAGTATCATCGACCCGTACACCCCACGAAAACCCCAACGGACCCGCGATCCTGACTAACGACCAACTACCTACCAGCAACGAATACACCTTAAGCAATTTAGCATAAACAATTATCATTTCACCACCAGAACCACCCGAAGAGAGTCATAGGCAATTGTATACGACATTGCTCCATCAATTTCCAATCAAATCTTTATCACGACTCCCAACTAATTAATGGACTGGTACAATCGAAAAGGAAGGCTTCCGTATCTGCCCACCAATCAGCCAGCACCGAACCTCAGTGCTTATAGCCCCCAGCGGTCACAGTTCTACTCCAATTACCACCCACTTCTTCCTCCTAGCGTGCTGGGTCCGGCGGTCGTAGGTCCAACTACTGGGGTAGGACTGGAATCAAGTGCTACAGCACCGGCTGATAGGTCACTGTATTTTTTATCACAAACCCCTTTATATTGTGCTGACTGGACTTATTTGAAGGGAGCTGACACCGACTGTGTAGCCATGGCAAGTTACAAAGAAGGAGTTCAAAATCGGCTTCAAGTCATTCACGGCATGCCATACGGAGATGATGAAGTGGCCGATACTGATATTTCAAGTGCTGCTTTTGATCGTTCTGGTGAGGTTGCTGGGTTTGATTTCCATAAAGTACTGGAAATTGTTCTTGACTATCCGGTAACAAATCTTCAATGGGATCCATCAATGCTGAAAATGAATTCAGGTTATGATGAAAGATTAGCTGCTTCACTGGAAGTTCTTCGTTTATACCTGGTTGATCATGATAGAATTGATCATAATAATGACTATACTTTGGTTCAAACTCATGTTCTTGCAAATAATTCAATAAGTTCACTGTCATCACTGTCATCACAAATTTCCGAAAAAGATGATATTAATACTTTTCCTCCAGTGACATCTTTTGATTGGAATAAACCAGATCCATCTATATTGATAACTTCTTCAGTTGATACTACATGTACAGTTTGGGATTTAAATCGATCATACTCTGTTAATAGAGGAAAAAATTCTACTGATACTGCACAAGTTAAAACTCAACTTATAGCTCATGATCTGGAGGTGTTCGATGTTAAATTCATTTATAATTCAGCTAATATTTTTGCAAGTGTAGGAAATGACGGATCCATGAGAGTTTTCGATTTAAGGTCTCTTGAACATTCTACAATAATTTATGAACCTCCAGCTACGACTACTACAAATTCAAATATTGGACCCGGAGGAGGAAATTACAATTCTAATGCATTAATCAAATTATCGACATCAAATGTTGATGCTCATTATCTTGCAACAATTGGAGTTAATTCAAATCAAGTTATTCTTATTGATATGAGAATGCCTGGAGTTCCTATAATGACTCTTGATGGATCAGTAAATGGTTCAAATCAAGCTGCAATCAATGCAATAAAATGGCATCCAACAGCAAATTATTTACTTACGGGAGGAGATGATTGTCAGGCTCTCGTATGGGACTGTACTAATTTTAATATCAAGGAACCATCAAAAGATAAGAAAGGTGATATGGGTGTTATGGTTGATACCCCGGTTTTAGCGTATCAAGAAGAACTAGAGGTCAATAATGTTTGTTGGAGAAATGACCCAGGTGATTGGATGGGTGTGGTAAGCGGAAAGGGCTTTCAAGCGGTGATGGTTTAGTAATGTACGTTATTTAAGCAAAATAAATCGTAGGTAGTGATTTCTGTGCCACCTTTGTTTTCTATGCCATTGTAAGTAATCTGAGTTAATTCGTATTGTAAAATTTCAAAAGATAAGGTATGATTTCTTATCAATGGTGCACTGGTTCGAAATCTGCATCTATACGGAGGTTGACACCTACAGAAAAGCCAAGAAAAGAAGCAAGATGAAAAAGAAACAAAAAGCTAAGTCATCAGATAGTCGATGAACAGAATAAACATAAAGAGAATGCAAAATTATCAAATAGGTCCCGTAGTCTTCTCAATAACTCTTACCTGAATTTGAATGCTTATACCCCAATTGGGAAACCGCATAATTGCTGCAAGAAATCTATTGTCGATTTAGCCAGACAGCAAGCTCAACCACAATTGAGGTCAACAACAACCCATCCAAAGAGCGAGATTGACATCTCCATAAGCATAAACGAGGCCTTACTTACGTCTCACTTACGTCTCAACGTTCGCTAGCGTGGGTGAACTACGCATGTCGACGCCGGAATCAGAAGGACAAGTCAATCGACTAAAAAAAGACAATTGGACTCCACAGGAAGCCAGTATTCAAAACCATTCAATTGATGATAATTACGATGTGTTTAACTCCGATCTTTTTGTTTGAGGTTCTGATTGTTTTTATGTAATTGTCAAAGTCTTGGCTCTGCGGTACGAATGCCAGCCTTGGCCAACTAATTTTTGCGACGGTAGCACAAAATTGGGTCCGCGATGGGCCGGACCGGCGTGGGATTCCTTCCATGGACCACGCCTCTGGACCCATTACGATTTGAATATAGACTTCGGTAGCCCATTAATGGAACTAACTACAACCAGTTATCCGACCAATTTTCCACACTAATGACAAAAAAAGATTGAATCGTCTTAGTTTTGGCCTATTTTCCACTTGTTCAAATCAGTTCGCTAACAGCCCCCCTGATTCAGCCGCCCCTTGCCCCCTCTATAAATAGACTGAAATTTTTCCACATTTCATCCCTGCTAGGATTTATATATTTAGCGGCAGTGTTCCTACAAGTTTAAATTACAGATCCTGATCAAAATCATTGCCAATAAACAACTACAAGTAAACTTCTTCATCGTATTGTCATCCATCCAACGAACGGCTCCGAATCATTTAAAATTTCTTGTCTCAATTTTCACTATTGTCTCAGTTTCTAAATTTAACATGTTCCCTCGTAGTTTTTTCCGCCGAGAAACTCTACTACAATTTCTTTCTGAAAGAGACGATACTTCATCAAATACCACTTCTCAAGAAGATTCTTATCTGCTGAATAATCCGTCATCATCTTCGTCATATTCTAAATCTAATTCTGCTTCTTCAAGTCTTTCGCTGTCTTTTTTCACCTCATCTACCAAGGCTTTGTCTTCTCTTGAAATGGAAACAACTTCTACTGCTTCCACGGTTCCAGCCACCGAGCTGGAAATCTCCTCTTCCACCACCCTGTCGCTGTCGCTGTCACATACCGCTTCGATCTCGCTGTCGCGGTCAACGGAGTCGTCATCTGATTCTTCTTCATCTTCCCTAGCGACTTCATCGCTGTCGTCGCAGTCTTCAGAGTCTTCATCAGCGTCTTCCTCCTCCGAATCTTCATCAGCATCATCTTCCTCCACTAAAACTTCACTGTCATCATCCTCATCATCTTCGTCGTCATCTGAATCCTCAACCACGCCTTCATCCTCATCATCATCGTCTTCATCCTCATCTTCATCCTCAGACTCATCTTCATCCTCAGACTCTTCTTCCAGTTTAGTATCATTTACGTCGTTTTCATCATCTTCCACCCAAGATAGCTCTACTATAAGATTTTCGTCTGCATCACCTTCTGTATCTCTGTTGGTAGCCTCATCAACTGTCAAAGCGTCTTCAACTCATGATTCTTCTTCCGCCGAAGAGTCTTCAACTGCTGAATCTTCGTCAACTAAAGCATCCTCCACACTTTCCAAGTCTAGTTCTTCATCGGCATCATCTGCTTCCATCACTTCAGCTCCAAGTAATTCATATTACTCTACCATTAGTGTATCTCCTGATACTACACTTACTACACTTGTTGCAGTTCCCACCCTGGCATCAGTCAATGATTCGGGACAAACCACGGCACAAAAAAACTCCAAGTTAATTGGTGGACTTGTAGGTTCAGTTGGGGGATCAATACTTATTGGAGCATTAGTACTTTTATTCCTTTTCCTTAAACGTAGACAGAGAAAGTCATTAACTAATCAATCACCCGATTTTAATGATGGACTGAGTAATGGAGATGAAACCAATGAAAAATCAGGATTTAAGAAACTTTTTGGATCAAAAACTACACCAGCAGTTTTAGGTGGTGGATTAGCTCGATCGGATGATTTAGAGCGTCAAATTGATAATAAAGCAGGTAATAATCCATTTTCTGCTGAAGATGAAGGTTATGAATATAGAGGAGTTACTAATAGTAATAATTTAGATTCAATTTTCAAAACCTCGGGAAGTAATTCTAAGAAACTGACTACAGTTCATACAAGACTTAATTCTGTTGGTGGTATGACACCTCAGTATCAAAGAGTTAAAAATAATGATGATGATGAATTCAACTTTGGACATTCTCGAGAAAATTCAGATGAAACCGATTTAAATCCATCAGACTATGATATAGCTGAAGAAGATTTAGCACCTATTGATAGAGGAGGTATTTTTGGTGCTGAAAATATCAGTAATAACTCCAAGTCTAGATTTACAGAGGAGATATAGACGTCATATTGTTAGATTACATTTTCAGTACCAAAACGGCGCCTATAATCTCATCATCTCTTCCACTCACGTTCAAGGTCTAAATCAAATACATTTGACGTTCCTTCTTTAAATACTGATGTTCTTCAAATACATTTGATACCTCACTTAACCTTTGCATTATTCAGTTCGCTGAGCATGTTTTTACATAGCTAAATATTTATGGATACTTCATTAACTACGTAAATCAGCCATCGTCTTCTTCACCTAATGAACTCAATACAAAATATAACTTCTAATCTTGTGATTTTCTTTCACTAATTTAGTATCTTTTCATGTATTTCGTGCAACCCTCATTTTAACGAGTAAATTTTAATTTTTCACTACACCTTTTTCTTTAACCAAAATGTCAGCCCAAAAAAATATAATGGTCAAGTTGATCGTTGGTGCTGGACAGGCAGCCCCAGCTCCACCTGTTGGACCAGCATTAGGTTCCAAAGGGGTTAAAGCCATTGATTTTTGTAAAGAATTTAATGCCAGAACTGCAAATTTTCAACCTGGTACCCCAATTCCAGTTTTATTAACCGTTAAACCAGATAGATCATTTTCATTTGAAATGAAGTCTCCTCCAACTTCTTGGCTATTGTTGAAGGCAGCAGGTGCATCAAAAGGAGCCGGAAAACCAGGTCATGAAACCGTTGGTGAGATTAGCTTAAAGCATGTATATGAAATTGCCAAAATAAAGAAAACTGATGATAGACACAAAGAAGTTGATTTAAGAGCTATAGTTGGAGCAATCATTTCTACTGCTAATGCTGTTGGAGTTAAAGTGAGTCCATAGACTGTAAATTATGTAAATAGAATATACCATACAGAAATCAGTGTAGAGAAGAGGAAGAGAGAGAGAGAGAGAGGGAGAGAGAGAGAGAGAGGGAGAGAGAGAGAGAGAAAGAGAGAGAGAGAGAAAGAGAGAGAGAGAGAGGGAGAGAGAGAGAGGGAGAGAGGGAGGGAGAGAAACACAAACGGTAGCAAGAGAGAGAACCAACGGTTCATCAACATCTACAGCATCTCCGTAACCCTTTTGGTGAACATTAGTTCGAAGTTAAAAACCCTCTACAAAATTATATACATCCTGATATTCTTGAGGCCTTTATTATACAACGAGTAAATTTCTATAACTTTTATTAAACTCCAATTGGAATCATGATATCAATAAATAGTCTATAAATGATCATTACTTTTTCTTATTCTTATCAAAAGCTGCAATATGAGCTTTTGATTGATCAACAGTTGTATGATCGTGATTTGTTGATTTAAAAACTTGATAATCAAAAGAACCATCCAGTTCAATTTTTTCTTCAACTGAACACATCTGAACACTTGAAAGCCATGGATCATTAAAACATTCTTCAATTGTCATACGACAAGCAGGTGCTAAATCAACCATTCTTCCAATTAATGTTCTACAATCTTCAGGAAGTGCAAGTAATAATCTACCAGCTCCTGTCTCAGTAGATGTATGAGCTTTTCCTTCTGATTCATCTTTTTCAACTTCTTCAACAACTTCTTTTAAATCTTCCATATTATTAAATGGTTCAGTTATTGTACTATCACTTGTAATTCTACTTTCTTGAATTGATTCAGGGGTTCTTTTTAAACATTCATTTAATGGTGATTGTCCTTCTCTTGTTGCGAAAAGTTTAAAACTATTATCAGTTAATTTTGGTACTTTCCATGGGAATTTTTTAAGCATCATACAACAATAAATTATTGCTGCTGACCAAACATCAACAGGCCTTGGATCATATTTATTGAAAACGCAAACTTCTGGTGCTAAATAAGGATCTGAACCAACAATACCTTGAGCTTCAATTAAATTTTTTGTAAATGGATATGAAAAAACAACTGCTGATCCAAAATCAATTATTTTAACAATTCCTCTTGCATCAATAACACAATTATCTAATTTTAAATCTCTATGTGCCAACCCCATCGAATGAAGATAATGAATACCCGCAAGAATTTGTTTGAAGCAACAATTAATTTCTTCTCTTGACATTTTATTTGACATAACAATTGCAAATAAATCAAAATCACAATATTCCATAACTTGAAGAATTCTTTCATTTTCATAACAAATTTCAACAGTTTCAATAATATTTGGATGTTTTAAAGTCGATCCAATACAATATTCACCAGTAATTTTTTTAGCATAATCTCTTTTAGATTCATTTTGGTACTTTGTTCTAAATTCTTTAACTGCAAAAACTTTCTTATCTGAAAGCCTTGTAACTAATTTAACAGCACCTCCAGCTCCAGCACCTAAACTTTCACCAAACTTACTATAACGTTTACTAAATGGAATTTGTGGTTGAGTTTGAGGACTAATAAGTGTCAGAACTGAACCTCTTCTTTCATGATTATAATTAATTTTATTTTGTAAAACTGATGATTGACGACTAACTGAAGATGATCCAATAAATGTATTTCCTGGAGATTGTGAATATGATGCATTTGATGAAGATGCAGTTAATGATTGATTTTGTACTGATGAAGTTATTGGAGTATTTGCACTTGAACCATTTGATCTAAGAGAATTTGATAAATTTGAAACAGGAATTGGTTGCAGTACAGGATTTTTCTTGAAAAATCTCTTTAAGTTTGCCATTGAATTGTGACGAGATTGAGAATAAGATGTTGATGAATCATTTGATGATAATGATGTAGGAGAACTTGCAATTCCATTTGAAGTTCCAGGAATTACAGGATTATCAGTATAGGAATTATTATAAAATGAACCTAAATCAGTACTTGAAGAGTCTCTTTTAGTCAGTTTACCTTTTGTCAGGAAGAAAAATGATAAACCTGATTGAGAACCTGATCTTTGAGCTGATGAACCTAAAGAAGCAGCTTGTGCTTGTGCAACTCTTTGTTTTGAAATGATAAATCTTGGTTCAATTGAAGCCGATCCAACATTTGGTGATGAAATTTGAATTGAAGAAATTGGTTGACCATTTGGTAAATTTGGAATATGACCAGAATTATCTTCATTTTCATAAGTAAAAGAATTTAAAGATGACAGTAAACCCAGAAGATTTGAATTTGAAGTTGTAGATTTTACCCCAACAGTTTTAGTAGACAGTGATAACGAAGAACCTCTACCACCTGGTGCACTATAAGGAATTGAAGTTGAAAGTGATTCAGAACCATAACCTCCTTGAGCAAAGAATGAAGTATGAGAAACAGAATTAGTTCTATTAATTCTAGGACTTGTTGGTGGAGGTTTAACCAGACTTTCTCTAAATGCAGAATTAAAAGTATAAGATCTTGGTTGAGGGACATGAGTAGAAGGAGTTATTGGTTGAGTTGAAGTTGATGAATCAAATCCAGCAATTACAACAGGTTGCAGTTTTAAAGGTGAAGATCCAGCTAAAGGAGTTGTAGGATCTACAGTTAATGTTAAAGGAGAATCAGTGCCCTCGACTTCTCCATCTAAAGTATCAGTATCATCATCCGATGGATGAAGATTATTATTCAGTTCATTGAGAAGTCTTGTAAGGCTTGAAATTGGAACTTTCGAAGTTCCAACCGTTCCGGAAACCGGAGTTGGTGTGGTTGAAACTTCATGTCGTGCCTTGGGTGGCAGACCAATTGTAGCCGTGTGCAGATTATTATTAGAGACGTTAATATCTGAACCGATATTTGTCATGCTTTTTATAGTTGAAAATAATTGAAAAATTAATCACAGTTTCTGGAAAAAATTACTGTAATTTAACAAATAATATGAGAATATATTACTCCAAATATAATGATGTATATTTATTTGAAACTTTTAATTACTTCAATAATTGTATTATTTCAATCAATATATCATAAAATTTCGTTGAACCTCCAGATCCAGTGCGAGTCCTCGAATTATGTTGCGCGATAAGCATGCCCAAAATGTTTATCGATGGGAAGTACACGCCCGGGACTTACCGGGGAAAGAAACAGCGACAAGAGGAGTAAGCGGAGTATTAAAGGTAATAGGAATTTGCAGCCGAAATAAGAAGTGAAGAGTAAAGTAAAGACAACTACAATTTACAATATGACGAAACACAAAATGTACGGGAAGTACAGGAACCAGGCCCCGACATGATCCAATTGGTGGCTACACGTGAACCAACCACACTTGAAACCACACTAATCTACAATTTGATAAAGATACCTTTAAGTATATAGAAATTACTCTCCATATTGATTTTGTTCATATGTAGTTATGCGTTATAAATGGGATGGAAAGAGTTCTTCACCATTTTGAGGAACTCCAAGAGTACTTCTTAATTTAGATAATTTTGCATCAAGATCTTCTTCATCATGAGGTTTTTCATTTAAATCAACTTTCTTCTTTTTATCATGTTTTTCCTTCTTTTTCCTTTCTATAGCTGATCTTTTCTCTAAAATTTCAATTTCTTTTGCTGTTTCAGTAAAAACTCTTGATTGAATATCTTCATCTTGAAATTCTCCACGTCTTTTCTTAATAATTTTACATTCTTGAATAAGATTACCACCTTCCATATCTGCAAAAATTGGATTAGTTATAGCATGAATCATTGATTGAGATCCTTGAATACTACTTTTAAAAAATAAAAACCAAATTGGCCACATTATTAAATAAATAATTAATCCCCAAATTGATCCCATTGATAAAAATCTTCTTGTTGATGGAGTTCTCATAATTCCTGGATTAACAATATTTACTCGAATTCCACATGATGCTTTATCTGGACGTTGATATTCATTACATTTACGTTGAAATTCTTGAGCGAAAAGTCCAAGTAAAAGTTTTGAAGTTCCATAAAGTTTCCATGGTCTATATTTTGGATATTGTTTATTTTGCCATAATAAATCATTTTCATCAATATCACCCAATGCTTGTGATGCACATGTAGTTAAAATAACTCGAACATCTCTATCTGGAGGTTGAACTTGTAAAGAAGGCAGTACTAAAGTTAAAAGATGATAATGTGATAAATAATTTACTCCCATTTGTCTTTCAACTCCATCTTCTGTAACTTGTCTTGATTTTCCTCTGGGAATAGAATCGCTTGCACAACAAATAACTCCATCTAATCTACGAGGTGGTTTATTATCAAGCCATTTAGTTGCAAATTTTCTTACTGAATATAATGAATTAAGATCACATTCTTCAGCATAAATTAAAAAATTATTGGTTTGTTCTCTTAAATCTTCAACGAATTGAACAATCCAGGCATCTTCGGTAGATCTAACAAGAAGAATGATTTGTGCTCCTTTTGATGCAAGATAATATGCAACATAAGCTCCCATACCAGCAGTTCCTCCGGTAATAATGAATACTTTTCCGTGCAAGTCTCTTTCCCATGTATTTGAAGTTCCTCCGAAATAATACTTTACTGCAGCCAATGCAATAGCCAGTGGTCCATACGTTTTGATATACTCCCAACCAGGGATGTTTTCCGGTCCATCGAAGATGGCGGTACTGAGAATATCAATAGGCATTATTCGAGAATAAAAATTGATTTGAAAATTAGATATTCGTAAATTATCTTGATTCTAAGTTAAGTATGTGTGTTTTGTAAACAACAAGTCTTTATACTCAATTTAAAAGATTGACTGTATCTTTATTTCAAAATCTATGTATTTGAAATTTAGTACTTCACTTAGCGTGTCCTGAAAATGGCTGCGTAAAAATCAGATATATTTCATCTCATCGCAATTTTCAGTTACATTATGGAAGAAATCGCTGTGTACATGGGCCAGGGGTTGGACTCCGATAAGCAATCTCAAGCATCTACTTGTTTTGCTTCATCTGTTCACTCTTCTCAACAGTATGCCAATTTTAGAAATGCTGATTGTCCAAGAAATGGGTCTGTTTTAACTGGGGTTGGACCTCTGAATCGACTTTTCGTGGCTGCTAAAAATAAAGCCCTTTTAAACGTTTATGTTTGGGGGAAAGATGCAGTCGATCAAAGAATCCCAGTTCCTGAAGCTATTTCTTGTCTTGCTTTAGCTCATAAACTCGGTAAACCATGGCTTTTAGCTGCTGGTACTGGATCAGGTAAACTTTATATCTGGGAACTTTCATCAGGAAATCTCGTTACCGTCAAAGATGCTCATTATCAAAAAGTATCAGTTCTTAGATTCTCAAATGATGGGACGTTCTTGGTTTCTGCCAGTGACGATACTACTTGTGTTGTTTGGAGAACTCAAGACCTCATCTCTGTCTATAGTCGCAATCAAGATACTTCAACTAAACCATACGCTGCCTTTACTGAACATACTTTAGGTGTTACGGATGTTTTAATCCTGGAATCTGGCGTGGTCAATGATACTAAAGTCTATACATCATCCAAAGATGGAACAATCAGAGTTCACGATGTTAGTACCAAGAAAACTCTTACTACTTTTGTTCTTCCTGGACCTGTAGAATGCCTTGCTAAAGATCCAGCAAATCGTGCCATCTACGCTGGAATGTCTAGCGGAGTCATACGATCTATTCCATTATATGCCGTTCATAACGGTGTTCTCGAGGCTATTGGTGGAAACGGTAAAATTATTACTGTCGATCCAGATCTCGAACTTAAACTGTCATTCGTCATTCATGGTACCTCCGCTGTATCTCAGATCTGTTTAACTCTAGATGGTACTAGTATTGTCTCTGGTGATGTTCTGGGAAAGATCTTGGTATCAGATATAGTCACCAGACAAGTTATAAAAAGTTTTACAGCTTGTAATGCAGCAATTACCAGTCTTACAGTACTTCCTTGTGACCAAGAGTTTGTAAATCCAAATACTATGGTGAAATACGATAGAAAGCATCAATTATTACCTCAATTCAAAAGAGTTTTGGCTGATACAGCTATTAAATCTCATGTATTATCAATGGAAATTCCAGCTTCTGAACCTGAACAGGAAAGTTTTGATGCCTGGATTCAGCAAAAGGCACAAGAAGAACTTGAATTCAAAGACGTTACTCAAGTGATTCCTACAGGAACTGCATCAAATACAGATAAACAATTAGAGGACAAATTAGCCAAATTAACCTCTGCCTACAATGAGTTGAGAAGTAAGCACCAAGAGTTGTTTGAAGAGCACTCTAAGTTGCTCGAAGAGAATTAGAATAGCATAAAGAAGTGAGTAGAAACTAATATAAAAGTTACGTATAGAAAAAAGTAGATTAACTGAGCCGAATTAAGGAGTGAACTAACTCAACTCAGTATATCACAAAATTACATTAAATCTTGTAGTCGTTCATTGTTCGTGGGGCATGCTAGCACTAGCACTAGCAATAGCAAGTATCCAATACGTCTAGTATTGAATATTCTAATATTTATATCAGTGTCTTTATAAACTTATGCTAAGGTCTAAGGTCTAAGGTCTACCTTCAGGAGAAAGTGGTCGATTCAATCCCTTTGGTCTATTCATGTATTGGCGATGTTCCAGTTTTTTTTCTTTGGATATAACCAGAGTTTTGGAATTCTTCAATCCGATACTTTCGAACCCCATTAGAGAAATCTTTTTCTGAGGGGTTGTATCTTTAAGTTGTCTATCTTTTGAGCGACCACGGGTTTCTTGTTCTATTCTCTTATTTCCACTATCATACCCTCGTTCAGGAGTCCGCTCTCGATACCCAGATTCGGACAGTGACAGCGACTTCACCGGTGAAGAATGTGGCAGTCGAGACCGAGACCTTGGAGACATTAAGTTGAGGTGTTGATGTGAAATTATTGATTTAATGATAGCGAAATCGATCCCGCAATAAATCAAGGAAAAAAAATATCAAGATGCTCATCGCTACTACAATGTCAGAAGAAGTCAAATTAACTAAAAAGGAAAGAAAGGCATTACAATTCCGTAAACCTAAAGATGATAGAGAGACAGAAAAAGAATTAAAAAAGAGATTAAGAGAGGAAGAAGAAGAAAAGAACGAGGAAAAGAAACAAGAAAAATCTGAAAAATCAGTACAAGATGGAGAAGAACAACCTAAGAAGAAAAGAAAGACAAGAAGAGGTAAAAAAGGTAAAGGAGTTAATAATGGAGCCGGACCTAGATTTATTCTTTTCGTCGGAAACTTACCTTATGATATAACTGAAGAAGAATTAAAAAAACATTTTAGAAAGAGTAGACCAGATAGAGTAAGAATAAGAAAAGATAAAGGTATAGCATTTGTTGAATTCGATAATGAAACCAACGACATTCAAAAAAGAATGGATTTAGCATTAAGTAAACATCACTCTTTGGTAAGTGAAAGAAAAATTAACGTTGAATTAACTGTTGGTGGAGGTGGAAATTCAGAAACTAGAAAGACTAAACTTCAAGAAAAGAATGACAAATTAGATGAAGAAAGAAAGAAGAAAGAGAAGAAAGTATCAAAAGATTCTAAAAAAGATGAAGTAGCTTCAGAAGGAAGTGCACCATCAGTTCATCCAGCTCGTGCAGCTCTTATGAAAAGCCAATAAAAAATATGAATAATTATAGCAATTACGTAAAACTATATCCATATTAATAATGATAGCAAAATTCTATATAAAAAAACTTGCGTGTATCAATTTAACAAACTATTACAAAAACAACTAGGTACGAACTAAAGCAAAATTAAATTTCAAACTGTTAAAAATTACAAAATAGAGCATTTTCTGGCTTTCTTAACTTTTCTCTTCCTTAAAGCAGGATTTTGAGTAGTACTATTATTAGCAGTTTTAGAGCCAGGAACACCCACGGAATCATTAGTTACATAATCCTTCGAATTTGGAGGATTTAAAACTGCTCTAATAGCGTAATCAAATATTTCTTTTACACCAACTTGAGTAGCAGCAGAACATTCCATATATTTTACAGCACCTAATTCTTTCGCTAATTTTGTACCTTGTTCATAAGCAATTGGTTTCATATTTTTTGAATTTAATTCATCCAAAACATGCAAATCATCTCTTAAATCAATTTTAGTTCCAATTAATAAAACTAAAATATCTTTTGGAGAATGATGAAAAATTTCAGGTATCCATTTTGACTTAACATTTTGGAAAGAAGAAGGATTTATAACAGAGAAACAACACAAAAAAATTTCAGTTTGAGGATATGATAATGGTCTTAATCTATCGTATTCACTTTGACCAGCAGTATCCCATAATCCCAATTTAATGGGTTCACCATCAATCATAACTGATGCTGAATAATTATCGAAAACAGTAGGGATATAATCATTAGGAAAAGTATTTGTAGTATAAGAAATTAAAAGACAGGTTTTACCCACTCCTCCATCTCCGACAACTACGGATTTGATACTTCTCATACTTAAAAGCTAGTAATTTATAAAAAAGCCTGCTATTAACCTTATGAGGAATGAAGTTGTTATAAAGACTAAGTTTATTCGCATTATGTCGAGATAGCGAAACAATGCGACTTTTTTGCCGAAATAGGGAGACGACATTTAATTGACGAGTCTCTATTTTAGTAATTGAACATTAATTAGAAACGATTGACTTAATTCATTGTCATTGTGTCATACTACAATCAATGAGCCGTACGCCGTAGTGAATTCGGTTAATTATTTATGGCATAAATTTAATTTAAAGTTTTATAAAGAATTATCTATCGATCACGTGACCATTTATTTTTTAATATTCTTGCCCAGCCATCTGCGATCAACGCCATCAATACAATAATTAATTTTTAATTAACTATGGCTTATAAAGATATCGTTCCTGTTGGAACTGCTCTCATAGTTGGAGCCACTTCATTTGGATTGGGTGTGATTTATGCTAATCTTCCTTACGATCTTAAAACATTATGGTCTTACGATGAGACTGGAGCATCATTTCAATCTTCATTAGCTCATTATTCCGTATGGGCCAATACTCCAAGACCCGTCCACCATGTCTTACACTTTGTAATGGCTTTAGGTCTTATTGGAAGTTTTATTAAATTATACAAGCCAATTGAAGACGCTAAGTATTTTGAATATGGTTGTTTAGGTTTAATGATGGTTGCTATTATTATTTATTTAACTAATTTAAGAATTGGTATGAATAGTTGTACTAGTGGTGAATGGGGTGATGTTGATATGCCTACTGGTATCAACGTTTTAGCTGCTTCTCAAGTTATGATTGTTCTTGTTCTTATTGGAGTTTTGGTTATGCAAGGTGGTTTGTACTATGCTGAATGGTATGATAATAAATTAAGAGTTGAATTCTACAAACAAGAAGCTGAAGCTGCTAAGAAAGCTGAAGCTGCTGAACCTGATTCAAATGGACCTGAAATTGTTGAAGTTACTACTACTTCTGCTGCTACAGAGAGAAAAACAAAACCAAAGAGGAAGACTAGAAAAGCTAATTAATAGACTTTACTTTATTGTGTATATTTTAAATACTTATTAATTTGTCAAATCAATAATTTGTTTTCAAATCCCGGTCATTGTAGCATTATCTACATTATGATCTGTTACAACGTTTAAACATCAGCCTCTTCTTGCGCATTTTGATGTAAATGCTATTCATAGCCTGTTGTGAACGTCTCACCATTGTATATTTTGTGTTACCTTTAAAATTTTCACAGAATTTGAAAATTTAACGTTTTTTGAACACACTCGTAATCTTTGTGTCAATGAAATATCTTGATCAAAACATTGTGATATTGTTTGTCAGTTATGTATTAAAATGTATAACCTGAAACACTCAATAACCTGGCTGCAAAAAATTACGCTTGAGCGATTTTTAGTCTAAAATAAAGTAAGCTATCACTTGACTACCAGCAGACATTAAACATGATATAAAAGTTGTAAATGATTATAACATCAACAAATGAAGCCGTCTTTAGTAGTGGGCTTCTATTTCTTTAGTAGTGGGCTTCTATTTCTTTAATATTCTCCGCTGATTGTCTTTAGGCAAGCGGTAGATACCGACTGACAAGCTATAGATACCACCTGACTTCGCAAAAACTCGCCAAGACATCCTAAGACAATTCAAGGCATCTTTTAGTGTCAGGTGCAACGAATTGAGTTTAAACTACTCTTTCTCCGTGCTAGAGACATTTTTATTGTGTAGTTATTCTTTATATACTTAGTTAGCCGGTCGTGCGCAGCGTCAAATCCTCAACCAATAGAACAATTTGAAGATACTCTTACTTTTTCGCTTCAACAACTACTTCATATTCAGCATGTCTACACAACAGGTGTGGGGAGACTACCCCGTATACTATAAACAGCCACTTAGAGTATGTATCATTCCCATGAACTTGAGCCTGCTTTATTCAAAGAAAATGACCATTTGTACGGTCCTCTAGATACCCATCAAGCTCGGCAAGTATTGATCTAAATTTTCTTTTACTAACAGTTATAGTGGTTCCGTTATCATGCTCATACCAAACCACATTTCGTATTCTCAGTGGCACTTGGGTTATCAGCTCCTCTTCTTTTGATTCTTACTCCGCTTAGAAGAAAGGTTTTATACGATGATCACTCTCCAATTCCATTGGTATACCCATTACCTACCAGAGAAAGAGATGCTTCCTTGAAAGGATTTGACGATGAATAAATCGTCTTTCAGCATGCCCTTGGCCCATGTAAATTATTTATTCAATAAAAGCTTTCAGTAATAAATGTAGATACCAAAATTTCAACAGTGGCACGGAAATGTGCTTTAAAGCACAAAATTACAGGAAGAAATGAAAAATGTCTGACCTACAACTCTTTTCATAGACACTAGCATTAGTAATCAGCAAAGAGTTATACGAGGAGGCCCATTGATTAACTATAGATATGTGGCATATACCCTTATTCTAACCTTTAGTAGTTTTGGATTTGGCACGACTCTCATACAAAAAATTTTCCATTTTTCACCAAGTCTATACGCCAACATGTTTAACCGATTCATAGCTCGTGGTGTAGTAGGGCTTCCCAGACCATCCCGTGCATTTCATTCGCTCCCTGTGTTGAGAGCAAATGGAAGTCTCTTCGGAGATTTAACCAAACCCGCTGAGACTCCTTCTACTACCGAAATTAGTAGTCAATCGTCCGAAGAAATAACTCCTTCTAATGATACTGATTTACAAGAATATTACATGGAGCAAGTTAAAGCCGACCAAATTAACCGTGAAAAATACGTCAGTCCACTCAAAAGAAAATTATTCGACTTGAATGTTGAATCAAATGGATTTTTCAAAAATGGTCAAATAGTAAAAGATTCTGAATCAGGTAAAACCTATAAATTAAAATTAACTAATGAAGAAGTCGATATATTAGAACCATCAGTATACTTACACTCATTCCGTATTAAATCTTCCATGAAGAAAGCTACACTTGTCAATAGATTTGTCAGAGGATGGAAAGTAAAAGCAGCCATTAATCAACTTCATTTCAATCCAAAGAAAATGTCAACAGAATTGGAAAAATTATTAAAGAAAGGTTTGGAACAAGGTAAACAACTTGGAATAGATGAAAATGAATTATACATACAAAGTTTGTGGACCGGAAGTGATGGTCAATGGAGAAAGAGATTAGATGCAAAAGGTAGAGGAAGAGCTGGTATAATTGAGCATCCATACATTCATTTAAAGGCAGTATTAAGAGGTGATCAGACCAAGAAAAGGTTAGCATGGGAAAAGCAACAATCCCGAGCACAAGAGAAACCAGTAATGTCATTGAATAATGAACCTATCAATTTCTCTGTTAGACCTTATTACCGCTGGTAATTGTAAATAGCTGTACATAATAAAGCATACGAGCATTAAAAGGTGTAGATTGAAACTAAGTATAGCAACTGATGCGATTTAAGAGTAAGACTTGAACTACATACATAATATGCAAGACAATTGTTGCTGCTCTAGATTGGCAGTGCATTAATGTCGAACAGTTGCAAAGAGCTTCAAGCTTGTAGAGAACTGATAATGTACCTCACGCCACCGAGTTATAATGAAATTATGATACTACAGGACCGACCGGCATTAAAAGAGTTTCACAAACGGAATTAGAATCTATAATTGGATTAGTATCTAAAAATGGATTTCAGTATTTCGTCAATGTGGAATTGTTTCATAGACGAGAGACCCCTTGAAAGACATAGCACATCATGCCGATAGGGTCGAAAGGGCCCAGACTGAAATGTTATCCCTCTTGATGAGACAAGCACGGGATGTAGTGAAGAGGGAAATATAGGCAGCCTATAAGACAGGCACAACAATCTGTACAATCAAAACATCCGAAAGATCCACTGCATGCAGATCGTAAACGAAAATGGCACCAAGTCCCCCAATCCCGAAATTTTCTGTCCATACAAGTGGTAAGCTCTGGAACCAAGCCAATTTATCAGCTTACACAAAGAAGGTTGCAGCCTAGAATTTTTCGCAGCCATGGTTGCAACTCAGTAATCAGAGGATTAGCTGTCATCCGATAGGCCGCCCAATTAGTCACAGGGCGTTACATCTCGTGTTTACACAGTTTTACAATTATCCTGAATAATTCTCGTTTACACTTCTATACCAGAGTCAATTCATTCATCCCCGTCAAGGTAGTGTTATCCGTCCACTACCTAATTTCGCAGCTTAATTCGTCATGTACCCTGCACCTCATTCTTCCCAATGGAGTATCCGACAATTTATCCCCGGACTAATAAGTAATTGCTGTTGCAACTTTTACCTGGTAGTGTATGAATGTTACATGCGATTTAGTTGCCTGTGGTAGTGTGGGTGTAGTAAGGCATATAATATAATATAAATATGTAAGGAGCATTATATGAGGAGGGATTTTTTTTCTCCCCTGTTTCCCAGTAGTAAGGAGTTTCAGTTAATTTGATAGGCTTATAGTAAAAATATTTAAATAGTAAAAAATCCCATATAAAACTGTGACTAATTTTAAATTAATTTACTCCTAATTTTTGAATTAATTTTATTTAATCTGGCTTAATTATCAAAATGGGTTTGAAGGATACAGATTTTTTTGAAGGCGATAATTATGAATTATCTGATACCCAAATTATAATTTGCAAAGAGTGTTCATCACATTTATGCTTATCTCAATTAATTTTATCTGATGAATTTACTGGTTCAAGTGGCCCAGCATATCTTGTTGATGATGTAATTAATTATTGGGCTGACCCCCATATTCAAGAGACAAAAATGCATACCGGAGATTATCTTATTAAACAAGTTTATTGTAAGCAATGTCATCAAAGGCTTGGTTGGACTTATAGAAAATCATTTAGTTATACCCAAGCTTATAAAGAAGGTAAATTTGTTATTGAGAAGAAATTTCTTAAATTTATCCCTAATAATTCTGCTACTTCTGAACTAATGATTCAAGGAAAGAAAAGTAGTGATCGTCGTAGAAGATCTTCGGCAACAATATCATCATCATCATCATCATTTTCTGAAGATTCTGGAATTGGTGATGGGTTTAAATTTAATAATCTTCCAATTGATCCTTATAAAAAATCAGATTTTAGTATAAGAATACAGTCTTCATCTCTGCCAAGATCTCTAAGTTTAAGAGATATTTATGGTACAAATAGACTAAGATTTCAAGGTTTAGATAAAGAAGAATTCGAAGAAGAAAATGAAGATAATGAAGTTTTTGTTGATGTGTGATATTTATTTATGTTTTGGTTATTGTTGGTTATATGTTTTATTTCATTTCTCTGGTTTTTATATACGGATGGTTGGTGGTTAATAGTTAATAAATGGTAAAATGATCCTTTAATTGTAGCTACACTATATTTTGTTAATTCTACATTAGTATATTAGTCTACTATACACTATCTTCTTCTTCTCTTTCTACCAGATTCCACACCATCATTACGTCTTTTACTCTTTGGTGTTAATTTGGTATAAATTAAGAAATATGCTGAAGGATCATTTAATGCTTCTCTTTCATTAATTTTGTTAATGTACTCATCATCATAAGTTGACCAACTTCCTCCTGGTTGTAAACAATGACTTATATAATGACCAGATGAAATTGATCTTCCTTCATGTACAATAACTGATATTAATTGATATTTTACAGGGATTTCTCTATCACTTGTATACTCAGTCAAGTCTAAGTATTTAGGATAAGATATTGATTGTTTTACTTTGGATGATGAATTTCCATTGAATTTAAATCGTTTTAAATGAACAGTTAAAGTTTCTGGTGAAACATCAATAGTTGATCTTTTGGTTGCCATACTTCTAGATTTACATTTTTCACAGTAATATCCTGAGTTTTGATCTTTCTTATCAGCTTTGATTAATTCAGTTGAAAAAAAATCTTTGATAGATTTTTCAATTGAATATTTTGATGTATTAGAATCATTTGATTCTTCTGATGTATTAATAGATGAATTTGGTGAATTAGAATCAATTGATAATTTTCTCTTCTTATTAAATCCTAATGATAAATCATAAAATTCTTGTTTTGTTTCACTTACATGTCTGCAATTTTGACATGTAACTGATTGATTGAGTAATCCACCAAATATATCGTAGATTATTGATTGATTTAATTTAACACCTTTAGGCGTGGAATCTTCTTGTAATCTTGATATTAATGACATATAATATTCATGACTATCTTCTTGTTGCCATTCACTCATCATACAATTTATATCATCTAATCTTTGAATAATTTTCTTAGGGTTAATGTATTTAGGGACTCTTTCCTTTTCATTATTGAATCCCCACATTCTTTGTGATAATTCAGATAACACATGACTCACAGATCTATTAGCAAGAGTTTTATTATGTTTACCTTGATGAATATCATCTAAATAATGCTGTAATGCTGGGACATGGATTAATGCTTGGATAGCACTATTCATGTAACAAGTAACTCCATGATTAAGTAAACCAACTGGTTTCTTGTCGATATATTTTTTGTTCCAATTTTTTAAAATTCTTGTTGAATTGTTTGATCCTCTATCTTGAGAAAATTCATTAATTTTAAAAAAATCAGTTAATGGAGGTGATTCAGCTTTTGCAATTATTTTCAAATTTTCATCTTTCAGAAGTGTTTCATTTTCTGCGTCTTCTGGTGATGTTGGTGGTGTAGGATTTACTTTTGTAGGAGATAGTTGTTTTTCTTCAGCATCATCTTTCTCATTTTCATCATCATCATCATCATCATCAGCCTCATCAGCCTCGTCATTAGCTTTGAAAGCATCAGTGATAAGGTCATGTTTAAGACTCTCCAAATCGTCATCAACGTTTGAATCTTCAGCTTCTTCATCGGTTTCGGCATCGTCATCAATTTCATCATCTTCCTCGTTAGAATTCTCGAAATCACCATCTTCTTCATCTTCTTCATCTTCAACATCTTCATTATCCACCGCATCAGCATCGGAGCTTAGCGGAACGCTTGATTCGCTTTTGAATTCAGTGAATGGAAGTGATTCAGTGGAAGATGACTTATTGTCAACTTTCAAATTTGATTCTGATTGATACTCCGAGGCCGATTCATAATGAGATTCAGAATCAGAACCATCACCTATTTTTTCACCTAAATCTTCATCCGAATCAACAAGCTTTAAACTTATCTTTTGTTTTGGCTTATTTTCATATTTAAGTCTCTTTTTTTCAGCTTTTGTTAAAAATTTCTTGCCGGTATATGCAGCAACGGCTTCAGCCATTGATTTAGGCTTTTTAGGAGAATTTTTAGGAGAATTGCTAACCATATTTAAATTTGAATTAGTCTCGGAGTCTTTAGACGACTGGGGAATTTGTTTTTTACTTAGAATAATATAGCTTTCGGGTTTGGAAGATTCGTTTTCCTTATCGGATTTTTTAGCAGGAACAAACGTTAACGGCGAGGCAAGAATTCTATCTATTAAAGGATTAAAAGCTTTAGGAACTGAAGACATTACAAATTATGTTGTAAGATCTATGGAGATACGGATTTATCCACACTGACAGGATATTATTAAAATCTTAATGTCCACGATTACTGTCGTGAATTTTAGAAACTGGTTTGTGCTTAACCTCAATGGCGTATTTGGGATGAGAAAAAAAATGGCTAGGGAAAAAAAATACTTTCTTTTTTCGATGCCTCAGACGTGTTTGAAATCTGGCTAAAAAAGTAAAAAGTCACAAAATGATGAAATTGTATAGAGAAGGTTAAGAAGGTTAAAAATATCAATAATATCGTTAAATAAACGAGAACTACTGTACTATCAAGAGTTTTAAAAGAAAATGCTAAAATAAAAACTTATTACACTCGCTTATGTAAGAACCAGACACAAGTTGCGACATGAAGCTGAAACAGGGAAGTATTATTACCTTCATTATATTCATTAGTATGTATATGTAGAGAATATTCAGCCAAATTATAGGACATTAGGGTGAATCTAACAAATGATCTAATCAGTACCCTCATTTAAAGATTCGTTCTTGAACTTTTAACTTGGTGTGATTTTTGAGCTCAGAAATACCAATACCTTGACTTTTTGTTTCTAGAGCTATACTCTTTTTCGTTATGGTTCCACCAACTGGCTCAATGGGGAATTGTTTTCTTTTAGTCCGTCCATGTAGCATACGAATTTGTTTATTGAAATGCACTTTTGGATCGTCACTACTATCTGCTCTTTCACCTAGACGTTTACGACTATTGGTTTCTTCCATGACCGCATCATCAACTTTACCGTCGTCTTCTTTAGCAGAGCTAGCCATAGAAGCCGCATCGTCAACATCGGAGATATCAAGGCCTTTATTCTTATCGCCGTAATCGCTATTACTATCACTAGTTTCCATAGCATCACTATCCACGTCAGTTTGTCCTCTAATTACAGTAGCAGACTTTAAAGTTGATCCTGACATTAATTTCTCCAGAACTAATTCGTCGAAATTCATGTTAAACTTACGGAAAGTTCGTTGATGAATCATTTGTGATTGAGATTTATATCCTACCCCCTGAAGTCGATTGATAAAATCATTAATCTTAGAGATTTGATTACTTGTAGATGCATTATTTTGGTTGGTGGTACTCAATAATTCACTCATCCAAGACTCATTTCTAATAATCTTAAGAAGATTCTCATCATATTTACTCTTGAATATTGAAATTTCTAAAGAATAATACTTGTCGGCGTGACTTCCATATTCCTTCATTTTTCCGGAAGTTTTCGATCCTGAACCATTTTTTGATCCATCCACCATATCCATGGCTCTATAGTTATCAGGAAAAGTTCGAAATGCACCAATATCAACTTTCCCCTGATTAATTGTCCTCACAGGATCGACTACAATTGCTAGATATGGATCTTGAAAATCTTGGTTAAGTTTTTGAGTTGCAACATCGATTCCTGAAAGCCAACATCCATAACCTGGATGAGAATGATACCATCCCACGATATTGTCACTTCTTCCGTTTTGTTTGAGGTTTTCAAGATACTGGACCATGTATTCATAAGCTTCTGCTTGTGCATTTACTCTTGTTTCAGTTCCTTCCACTGGTAATGAGTAAACGTCCATCACCACAATTGTACGCTTGATGATTTTTCCCGTCAACATTCCCATCACTTCAATAGATCCTCCTGATTTGGCATGAACCGCCATTTTCATTAGTGCTATAGCTGAAATATAGGTCTTATCAAAGTATTTAGGGTCAGTTTTCCAGGGACGGGAATTAACGATTTTTTCATCGGATGAAATCAGGTAAAAATCGCCCACAGGAGTATCTATTTCCCGAGTATCTAAAGCAGAATTATGACTCAAAATGGCTTCTTGTAGTTCCAGAATTCCTTGAATCATGATAATACTTGTTGTAGAGCCCGTACACCCAAATGTGATCAATGATATATTGACGGCACACGTACACGCACTTCGAAAAAACAAAGGCCCATACACCAAAATTCAGACTCGTATATTAGTTGCAAATACATAAAGAATAAACTAGCAAATGTGCCTAAAGGCCACGGGGATGTACGTATTCACTGAAACGAAACATTTTTTCGATTTCACCTCTCGAACTTTTCATTTTCCTTGTCATACATGGGATGATATGAGTGCATATCATAATAAGAAGTAGATGGACTAAAATTAGGAACATAGTAGTAATAAGGTGGATCTGAATCTACATCATTATCAATTTCTTTGTAAATATTATACGATTTACGCTTACCCGCTGAACCATTTTTATTCCTAACCTGTTGCCAGTTAAAATTATCATCGCCATCATAACCAATTGTATTTAAATCTTTGTAAGGTCTTTGAAACCTTCCATTATTATTATAAGGTGATTTAATTGGCTTCAAAATGTTTCGATTTCTAGATAAATGAATTGGAGGTGGTGCTTGGACAAAACCTACTGGTAAATGAGGATGAGAATCAGTAACATGCAGATTTGAGTGAATTTCACGATACTGAACATGCATTGTTTTATTGTTGAATAAAGTATGATTTTCACGTTCAACAGCACTGGCAGCAGAGGATTCATTTTTATAAGTAACAAATGCAAATGTTTGAAACTGCTTTCTAATAATGGTAAAATTTTGAATTTCCCCATGAACTTTAAATCTTTCCTGTAATTCATATTCGGTAATTGTTGGTTGCAATTGACCAATAAAAATAGAGAATCTATCGAACCCATAAGATTTCGAGCTTGATTTTTGTTCACGCGGAGGTACAATATCATCAATATTTCTAGACCATGCAACAACAAAATTACTTTGTTCTGTTAACGAAGCAAAAGCTCTGATTGCGTCATCTCTATATGTAAACTTTATATACCAATTTCTTGAAGTTTTGATCATATCAGATCTTACAATTCCTTTTCTATCTGAAGGTTTAATAAATTCACAATTTCCAAATTTTGAAATCATCAGTTTCAATGATGATTGTGATAAAGGAGTAGGTGAAGTAATAAATAAAGTTCTATTAACTTTAGCTGCTTCACAACGAAGTTTACGACCATTCAAAGTTGAGTCATGACCTTTTTCAATTGCTAATTTACATGCATCATCAGAAGTATATTGAACAAAAGCATATGGACGATTTGATGTATCTCTTAAAACTTTAACCGTAGATAAAACCCCCCATTGCTTAAAATGATCAGTTACAGAAATGCATAAATCATCATCACTCATTGAGGAACAAAGACTTGCTACAAATACACAAGCAGATGGTTTATCTTTAGATTGAACTTGAGGCTCAGACATAGATGTGGGTTCCGTATCCGGTAAAGGTTTTGAAGAGGTTTTAGAAGTACTACTAGTCTTATTAGTGATTCCTTCAGTCATACAGATGTTATTTAGAAGACTAGAAAGTAGAGTGAACTAAGAAAGATACTTTTTAAAATGGTAGTTTTGTTAAATTTAATTGAACTAGATTAAGCTGTAACTAAAGATATAGTGATAAGTGATTTGATAGAAGATGTTTATCAAAAGAATCTTTTGTAAAGGCAAACCTCAGTTGAGATCTAGAAGAATAAGTAGTTTAATCCAAAAAAGTGAAGGCGATTTGATGATGGTAGCGACATTTGCAACCATAGGTAAAAAATGACACAAACGCGGACCTACATGACCGATTTGCAACCAAATATTATACTTACAGAAAGAAAGGGACAGATAATATAGCGACTTTGTTATATCAAGCTAATACACATGTTCCAAACTCCAGGATTTACAGGACCACGACCTAGGATCTTAGACTGAATCCGACTTCAGGCTAAAATCGCTTCACTTGTCTGTTAAAGTTACCAGATACCTAATTTTGCACCAGTAACAAGCCCGTACACCTGAAAAATCGGATCGTATATTAGCTGCAAATTCATAAAGATAACCTTGCAAATGTGCCTTCAACCCATAAGAGCGTACGTTTTCACTTCATTAGATGAATTTCACCCTTCGGCGCTCTGATTTCCCAATTTTCAATCTTTTATTGGGTGTCATGAATACATATCGTAATAGAAGTAGATGAATTGATTCACGAGATGGAACATTGTAATAATGTGGATCTGAATCTATATCGCTACCAATCTCTTTGTAAATATTACATGTTATACACTTATCTGCTGGTCCGTTTCTGGTCCAGCCTGTCTGCAATATAATCTCTTTTTATCATGATAATTATTAGGAATTGAAGGTCAACCTGGTGTTTGTAACTTCCCAGATTCGTTAATGTAGGGTGATTTAATTGGTCTTAACATAATTCATATCTAGCTTAATGAATAGGAGGTGGCCCTTGGATCAACATACTAAATGAGGATAAGAACCAGTAACATTTAGATTTGAATAGATGTCTCGATACAAAACACAAGAGTCTGGTTATTGAATAAAGTACGATTTTCAGGTTCAATATCACTAGCTGCAGAAGACCAATGATTGAAAGTCACAAGTACTACGAACAGATCAGCCACAGTCTCGCGATGAGGCTCATGCTAAGTAAAAATAAGTGTCTAAGCCCTTATTTCACCCTCGTATTTTCCCACTATATCGTTGCCAGAGATCACAACTAGGTGTCAGATATCTACGATTCATCAACGCAGGTATCAGCTCGTAACTACTGTCCTCACTTCCTCAGCGCCTTAAAATGTGTTGCAAATGTAATTCATGAGTCTCACGTGGCTAATGGAGTACACCTGCCGTTCTGCCGTTCTGCCGTGAACCCGATGGGCCGTAACAGCGGTAATTTAGTTTAAACTACCTTTTTTGTATGATTTCGCCGTTCCGTCGGCCAACCGGCTGTCACCATACACATGTCAAAGGAGGACCCTTTGAATAAATACCCCACTACTGCCCCTCGTGATAAGATAAGGCAAGTGTCAATAATTCTCCACCAATTCTCCAATTCTCCAATCTTGCAACCTTCTCCAATACTTTTCCCCAACTCTACATCACTGTGCTACCGTATATGATCTCGTGATCAATTTCAGCGCTGTAAATATTTCCAGATCATTCCTAACCACGCCAATCGGTAAAATGTACCGGTGTCGAATTTCACTGTCTAGAATATACAACCCAGTAAACATTTGCATCTGCCATTCGCCCGTACTGTAGCAACTATATGGCTGCAACCATGAGGAATATCCATAAAATTGCGGTAAATTACAACAATACCATTAAAAATCATTTTTAGTGCCGAATGACTAACAGGCATGAAACTCAACTAAGTAAACTAACTTAAACTTCACCTAACGCTTAATAGTTACGATTATTTCCGCGGGTTATCTCGGCGATAAACCCTCGCCCTAAAATTGGCCCATTGTAGTTAAGTATCGCGGCATTGTAAATAAAATCGTCCCCCCGTTGGCTGGGGGAGGTGATTCGCAGCCGGTTCCGATTGTTGCCGGCTCCACTGACACCCCACACGACTCCTCCAAACACCGGGCGATGAGACTCCACAAATTGACCTTTACCTGAGATTTCTGTAAATTAAGTATATTAAATAAGTTGATATAGTTAATAAATTTGAAATAAAATTAGTAACAAATAACACAAGCTAAATAAAAATGATAGTTTTCTTTCCATAATCGGAACCCAAATTTAACCCCACCGTGGCGTCGCAAAAATCCAATAGATCTAGAGTTTCAGCGAAATTGTTCGCTTCGCATATCTGCCAGAAAAGCGGAGATTTTTTTTCTGTCTACCAAAAATTTTTCTCCATAATTCGTCTCCTCTTGAAACTAAAAACGTCTTTTCTTATCGGGTTGATAAAAAAATTGATTTTTTAAACTATTCTTTTTCATTAACAATTCTAGTTTTTGATTAATACTGTTTACTTTATAAAAAAACATCTTATATAATCAATTTATTCATAGTTCCGATAAAATTTTCTTTATAATTACCATTTTTTCCCCATAATGTCAGTTAAAACATCTCCTCCTCTGGATCCTAAACAGAAAAAGGATCCTACAAGTAGACCATATAAATGTCCTATGTGTGATAAAGCATTTCATAGATTAGAACATCAAACAAGACATATAAGAACTCATACTGGCGAAAAACCCCACAGTTGTACATTTCCTGGATGTTTTAAAAAATTTTCTAGATCCGATGAATTAACAAGACATTCAAGAATTCATACAAATCCAAATTCAAGAAGGAATAAAAATTTATCAAAAGTTTCAACAAATCTGAGTGATGAACAAAAACTTAAACGTTCATTATCTCCATCACCTCCTCCAAATTCTGATATTTCAATACTGAATTCAACTAATGAAAGTGATGATGAAAAATTAAATACAAGTCCTCCTTCAATAAATGTTCCTCCTCCTCCAATTGGAACCGAAAGACCTCCTTTAACTAAAAAACATTCAAGTACAATGAATATTGATATTTTAGCAAGTGCTGCCCTGGAAGAATTAAAAAATCTTGAAACTTCAAATTCAAAATCTTTACCATCATTAACTGATTATTTTAAAATGTCAAAATCTTCAAATAATTTACATTACTTATCAAAAGTTGCAAATACAACAAATTCTTCAAATCAAGCATTTTTACAAAAAAATGGTCATTCAAAAAGTTATACAACTTTATCAAAACCTCATTTAACAACTCTTTCTTCATTACAAAGAATGACTCCAATGTTTCCATCACAATCTTCTGATAATTTAAAACACCAACAAATTGAAGAAGAACCAGATTTAGATTATGTTAAACAAAAATTAAAGAGATCAAGACCAAATTCTCCAAATCATTTCACAATTCCAAATTCTCCAGTTTTAGGATTATCAACTAATACAACTCCTTTAATATCTGCTAATAATAGTTCAACTAATTTAGCAGGAGTTTTCATGGCTCCTGCAACAACAAATGCTTCAATTCAAATAACAAATTCACCTCCAAAATCAAAACCTTCAATAACTCCTCCTTCAAATTCTCCTCCAACTTCGAATCTCAACTTATCTCCTGACCAACAAACTGGACTTCCGTCTCTTCGTAGCTTAAAATTAGATTTACCTTCAAATCTTTCAATGCCAAAAGTTACAAATGCAATAGAGAATCAACAAGTTTTTTCAAATTTTATCCGTAATAACCATACAAATGGTCAATAATTTATAGAATGGGGTAATGTATTATAGAGGTGTACAGTATATAGTATTTAATGTAACATGGTTAATAGATAAAGTATAAGAAAAGGATGAAAGTTGAAGATCTTGTGATCTCTGGACCAAATATATGATCTCTGGACCAAATAATCCATAGATCTTCAGATGATTCTTAGATCTTTAAACTTGTAAATCTCCAGTCAATTCTTAGATCTTGAAATTTGTAGGTTTCCAGTAATCGTCTTCCTCTACAATCTACAACTGTGTTAATAAATTTTCGTTAACTATTTAATTTGACTGATAATTATTTAAGAAGTTCAATTCCTCCTACAGCCCAGACTTCTTGTTCGTCTTCAATTCGGTCACTGTATAATGTTTCAGCATCACCACCAGCTTCGATTCTTTCTCTTTCAACACCTGCTAATCTAGTAGCTACTCTCTTTGTATAATCACCAATTGATCTTAATTGAACATTAGTTCCACAAACAGTTTGAATGGTTTGGTCAGATTGATTTGAAAACCAATCATTAAAATCTTTCATTGATTCATCTTCAACTAAATTGAAACAAGAAAGGTATGCTTTTTCAGATGCTAATCTAATAGGAATTATACTGTCACGAATACAAGTGAAAATACTTGGAATAATAGTAGAAAAGTATGGTTTAATAAATTCGGTGTAATTGAATCTTGAAATTGTTCTTATAACCACCAATGAAAGACGACGGGTCTCACTAGATGAAGAAATTGGTTTTATCATATTGATACAAAGTTGACCAATTAATTCATTGATTCGAGGTTCACTTATTTCATAGTCTGGATTTTTTTCAACTTGTAACAATAATTTACCAATAGCAATTGTAGCATTATCACTAAGATAATCATATGAAGAATTTGCACTAGATAATATAAAATCAATTATTTCATCAATCAAACTTGTTTTAAAAATATGTTCAGGTGCTTCTTTCAAGAATGAATTGATAGCTAAAACAGAGAATTTCAAATCTTTAGTTTCTAAACTTGAATCATTAACATCCTTCAAAATTTTTTCTGAAAGAATCTTACTTGCTTCATCGCTACTAAGGATTCTTGCAAGAGATCCAATTAATCTGGCATAAGAAACAGCAGCTTTATCATCTTGTACATGACTTAATTCTTCTTCAACTAATGACATAATTGAAGTTTTAGAATTTTCATTCATATTAGAACCTGATTTGGTAATAACTTCCAACATAGCTCTAATCATTGCCATTTTAATACCGGCATTTTCAGCATTCTTAGCACCTGTAACTAATTCAGTGATAAGTGAATCAACACGAGGTTGGTGTGCAATTAAAACACCCAAAGCAATGACGGCATTATTTCTTAATTCTTCATTATTTGCATCACCTAATGATCTCACAAAAGTTCTTTGTAATTGTGGAATAAATGGACGTAAAAATTGGGCAATCTTATGCAATAAATTAGTTAATGCAATGATGATACCAACTTTGATTGAACTAGTAACTTTTTCTCCAATAACACGAATTAAAGGTCCTGTAACAATTGTAGCTAATGGACGTAAAGTAGTAGCTGGTGTTTTATCAATGATATCAGCAATAGATAATGCAGATAATTCACGTTGTTCATTATTACCATACATTAAACCATGTAAGAAAATTGGTAAAATACATGTTGGACCTCTATTAAGTTTGAATCCGGCAATTTCATCTCCTTTAACTCCAGTAAGAACCAAAGCTTGATGTGCTGGTTTAACAAGTCTTTCTAAAGATTCCTTCGATTGATTTTTCACTAAAGCTAACAAAGCATCGAATGTTCCTTGAACTACAGCAGGTGATTTATCGTCCAAGGACATGATGAATTGACCAATCATATCCTGAGTATAAACGGAGTAATCTAAAGAAGTATTGGCAAAGAAATGACCTAATCTTTCATAGATTACAGCTCTCTTGGCGGCATCTTCATGCTTGACCAATGAAAGAAGTTGTTGCATAAGTGGATGAACACCTGAATCATCATCAACAGAAAGAAGAATGGAATCAAGACAATTCTTAATTTGTTCAGTATCTTCATCAGAATTGATAATAGTATCAACTAAAGTATTGATAATACTTGATAATCTTCTGTATAAGGATACTCCAGCCACAGAAGCTAATGAAGCTAATGAACGGGCTTTGAATTCAGTAATTGGTGCCAGCAATAATGTTGGCATCAAAATTGGGAAAATAACATCAGGTTTAGCAGCCATAATATCTTGTAATGCTAAAAGAGCATATTCAGAGTTTGAAGATTGTGAATTTTGTAACATTTGTAATAAATAAGGCATGATTTCATCAATAACAACTTTACCTGAAGCATCTTGTAAAGCATCAAATGCCAAAGCAGAAGCTTCTCTAACTTTTGGCGAAGAATCAACAAGTGAATTACGAACAAGACGAATAAATACTGGTTGAAATTGATATAATGCTTCTGGAGATGAAGATTTAATCAATTCACTAACAGCAATACAAATACCTTGTTTGGTATCTTCATCACCAGAGACTAATGATTCTTCTAAAGTTGGTAAAAGTTGAGCTAATGCATTAGTACCAACTCTTCTTACCATTTCACCCAAAGTAGTAGCAGCAATTGTACGATGAGTTTCATCGGCTGATGCTAACTTTTTAACAATAACTGAAGTTAAAGTTGGAAGAATTTCCTTAACTGTACGAGGAGTATTTGCAACTAAAGCCTTCCAAATATCGACAGCAGCATTACGAACAATACCAACATCTGAACGACAAATGAAAATGGATGCAAGAACTTTATTTCTACGTTCTTCACCCAAAGCTTCAATAAGAGAATTACCAAGTTCACCTGAGAAGTCAGCTTGATCTTCAGCAAGTTCATTCTTACCAGAAATACCAGTAACTTGGAATAACAAATCTCCAGTAAGTTCCAAAGATGAAAGACGAATACGGTAACTTGAATCTGATAATCCAATTTCCAATTCAGGTAATAAAAGATCAACTGCTTTAGTAGCATAATTCTTGACAATAAGACGTCCTGCTCTTAAAGCAGTATCTCTTATTTCTTCATCTGCATCGGCTAAACCTGATAAGATCGGTGGAATAATCTTACTTAAATAAGGAGAAAATTGTGTTCCAAAACAAACTGGTAAAAATAAAAGTAATGGCATGAAACCGGCTTTCAAGTGATTTCTAGATGATGAAGCATTTGATAAAATCACTGGTAATAATTCTTCTAATCTGCCAGTACCTAAACCACAAATAACTTCAGAAAGTGCTTGTGCTGAACCAAGACGATCACCAGCTCTAGCAGGATCTTCTAATGCATCCAACAATCTTGGAATCAAATCAGGGAATTGTTCTTCTCCCAATTTTTCAACTAATGACCCTAAGGCTCTTGCAGCAGTTGATCTCGTTGCAGGTACTGGATCAACCATGGCAACTTCAAGTTCGCCAACTAATTGATTTAAGTAAGGCTTTAAATCTTTGGTATCAACCAAAATAGCCATGTTACCAACAATCTGACAAGCTTTCTTTTTGGTTGAAGCAGAACGATCTCTCATACCTCTATGAATAACATGAATAATAAGAGCTAAAGAAGGTCCATCAATATAATGAACAAATTGAGTCTTGATCAATTTATCGAGTGCTTCATCAGTATATTTTGTTGGATCACCAATGGCATTGATTAAAGTTGGAACAATGGTTTGAATTTCTGGATTTCTAATAACTTCACCAAATCTTTTCAATGACTGATCAGCAGCTTTACGAACTTCTTTATGAGTATCATTTAAAACTCCTACAATCTGAGGAACAATGGTGGAAAGTGATGAAGAAAGTTGAGTTGGATCTAAGTACGCCATTGAGCCAAGTAACTCAACTGATCCTTTCTTTGATCTCCATGCAATATCATCTAAATTACCAATTGCTAAAGGAATCAATCTCTTTACACCAAAACTGGTGGTTGTTTTCATGATTTGTCTAGCTGCAAAATCCGTGGCTTCACGAACTTCAGCTGCTGGATCTCCTAATTGTTTCAAAATTATAGGTAACACTTCAATAACGTAAGGTTCAAAGAATTTACCTAAACTTAATGAAAGACATTCAAATACAAAAGCAACACCTTCACGACGGTTTGCATTCTTTTTATCATCTGAAGCATCCGTGAGAGTTCTCATAACATCATAAGTAGAAAGTGATTTTATACCTGCTCCTTTCACAAGACCAGCAATACCATAAGCAGCACCACGACGCTTTGCTAAAGATTTCCCATTAAAGAGGATTTCGAAAAGATCATCAAAATGTTTTTGTAAATCTTCTGTAAAAGATTTAACTAATGGAGCAATACATTCAGAAACTGCGTATTGAACATCTTCGGATGGAGTGGAAAGGGCTCCAAGTAAATTTTCAACAACATGAGTTAAACGTGGATCGCTCTTATCAAGATGTCTTCCGAGTGAACCATATAAGATGATAACGTTTTCACGAATACGATCTTGTTTTTTGGTTCCTACATCTTTTGCAGAAAGACAGCTTTCAAAAATTGGTACTAAAACCTCGACATTTTCCAATCCATGTTCGGATATAATATGAACTCCGGCATCTTGTAACTCCTGTCTTACCAAATCTTCCTTATCACCCAAAGCTTCAGATTCAACTAGGAATTTGAATACTTTAACAACCAGTGATTGAGATGTGAAAAATTTACTAAGTAATTTTAGACTGAGTGCAACTGTTGAACGTTCTTCCCATGGATCTTTCAGGTCTAAAGTTTTCCTTATTTCTAAACCGAATTGATCCTTTTCAGGTGCTGGTGGATTTTCCTTGTCGTGATAGAGTTCAATAAGTTTATCCAATACTTGGTCAAAGATAGCATTGGTAGTAGCAGCACTGATTGATTGTGCAACTGAAAGCCTTAAACCAGCATCGCCAGTCCCGGTAAATTTCAAGAGTTTTTCTAAGAAATCTTCACTCACTTGTAATTCATTTTCTTGCCAAATAGTATTGGCAATTTCTGAAACATTACTATCATTATCATGACACATAATCCAAATTTCACTGTAAAACTGATCAATTTCAAATTCAGCATCAATACCTTCAAGAATAGTCAGTTTTACAAATGCGTTTGGTGTGAAAAGTTTGGCAAGCATCAAATCAAGATCCTTTTGTTCGATATTAATTGCAATATATGGACACAACGACAGGAAACATTCCTTAGCTAATTTGGCCTTAGAAGCTAAACCCATAAGAGAAATTAATACTTCCAAAATTCTAGTTCTTGGAATTGAATTATCTTCAAAGTTTTCACTGTGACTTTCGATAATTTCAATTGCTAAAAGAAGCTGTTCTTCTTCAGGATCTTCTTCAACAAACTCAGAAGTGACAACTTGTTTGGTACTGTTTTTGATAGCTGCCTTTTGACCAGATTCCAAAACTTTGGTTAATAAAGGAAGTAAGTAAGAAAGTGAAAGTGCATCTAAAGGACGTTGATCCGATAACATTCTGACACGGAATAAAATTCTACTCAAGAGCTCTAAAAGTGGTTCTTGGGTATAATTTTCACCAATATCAACTGCATATGATCTCAATACTGCAATTCCAACGAAAGGCCTAAGCAAACCTAATCTAGAGCTAGTCAATTTCGACATCTTGATAAATGTTTCAAATGATAAGTTTTCAAGTAATTTAAAAGCCGATTTAGATGTGCACAATGACAAAACTTTTTGAATAACAACAGGGTACCAAATGCTTGTACCATTATCGATTTGAGCTGCAAATTCAACCAACTTTTGAATGAGATTAAGAGAAAATTTAATTTTACGAACTAAACCATTAATTTCTTGTCTAATTTGACTTTCTTTCTGTAATTGTTCATAAACTAAAGCTTGTTCTTGTTTGGTTAATTTTTTCTGTACACCTTTTTTCTTGTTGGATAATTCTTTCTTCAATTCCTCTTCCCATTTCCTGGTTTCATTATCTTTGGAGTTAGAACTAGTATCTACCTTTGTCAGAAGAACATCTACAACAAGTTCTCCTTCTTTAGCTTGCCAAATTTTTTTTTGAGTATCATCCACACTGTTTACCAATTCAGCATCTAAATCTTTACTTATTTGTTCTGCCAACTTAGGTGCAATTACATCTGGTTTGATAAAAGAAATAGTACCAGCTGCTTTGAGGGCTGCTTGATAAAGATCTGGTGGAATGTATGATGAGCTTACTAATGTAAGGACAATATGGTCAAGCATTTCTTGATAATTGTTAGTTACCAAGACACCAAGGTCTCCAACAGAAGGAACACTTCTTTGAGACAAACCAACCCATTCACTCTTTATTGGAATTCTTACATCGTGTGAAGCAATAAGGAGACGACTTAAGTTAGTAGCTGTTAATTCAGCACTAAGAGTTTGAGTCAAAATTGGAAGAATCGGAGGGATATATTTAAAGCTGAATCCAAGTAAATCGGCATCATAATCGCCTTGTAATAACAAGTAAATTGCTTCAATGACAGAATTACTAAGTGATTTCCCATGAGTAGAGATTCCAGCTCTGAGAGAGTCAATAGATTTCTTATTGAATTGAAAACCAATATTACTAGAAGCAATACAGTATAACCATGAAATTCCATAAGATTTATCAGTAGCTGAAGAGTATGGTAATACTCCAAGCAATGCACGAGAACACCAAACGGTTTCTAAAGGTGTGAGTTTTGAAATAACTTGTGGACTTACAAGAATAGAAAATTTGTCTTCAGCTGTAATCAATGATTTACTGAATACTTGCTCGGTATCTACTTCAACAGCAACTCCCTTTTCAATGAATTTATGGGATAAAGCAATGGCTACATAGGCACTAACCATTCCCTTATTGTTGATAGTGGGTAATGGAGCCTTTTGAGCTTCTTGAAGTGATGTAAGAAGAGTAGGATAAATTTCATTAGCAAATGCAGAATTAATAGTGGTGCTATCGTAAATTGAATCACCAAGTACTTGAAACCATAATCGACGGAGTTGTTGTTTTTTATCAGTTAATCCCGCTTTGAATTGATCTACAAAAGCTGAAACATTTTCACCTTCAGAAATATTGAAAAAGTGACGTACAAAAATTTCAACTTCTGCAAGTAATGATACTTCATTTTGATCTTTTGATATGACTGGTAATAAGCCCGTTAAAATAGTTTTCGAGATATCAGATGATGCATTCAAATAAGAAAATGTCTTCATGATATCGTGTTTTACATCAGCATTAGATGTACTTTTAAAAGCTTTAAGTACTTCATCAACGAATTTAGATAAATCTGACTCGGAAATATCGTTGATTAAATTCTTTAAAACAATTTGAAATACAGCTAAAGCACTTGATCTAGTAGTATCTTTTGCAGATTTGATACCTGAAATAAGATGAGTGAATAATTTAGAACCCACAAAATAGTCACCTAAACTTTGAGTAGATGGGTTCAAGTTTCGGAGAAATGGAACTGCAAAGTTCGAAAGAGATAATTCAGATGATCTTAAAATAGCTTTTTCTAATGAAGGTAAAATGATCTTAATGAGTGATTCTTTCGATACGAAAGTATGAACAAAATGCTGATTGAAAAGGACAAGAGATTTAGAATGTGGTATAGCTTTACTAAGTAAAACATCATTAGCGTAAAAATTGGCAATGGTTTCAATTAATTCAGGAGAAAAGTTATGAACAGGATGTGATGATTCAACTTCAGTTATACTAGCAGCAATTATACCAATATAACCTGTACTAATTGAAAGTGAATGTTTTGAAGCTGATAATGCTTGAGCACATAAAAATGGAATAATACTTGAATCTGCCGTTGATTTTAAGCATGAAACCACTGAAAATTGAGTGGTAGCCACAATTGATTCCACAATTCTTTTAATATGTTGGGAAGATTTCAATTTTGAAGCTGCTAAAGTTGATGAATCAAGTAAAACAGCTTGATTATCTACGAGAATTTTTTTAATTTCTAACGAAAAATCACCTTCAAATCCAATTACAACAAATCTATTTGCCCACAGTAATAAGGTTAAGTAATCAGTAATTGCTGATATATATTTTGAACCGCTAACTGCTTGAATATATTTTGAAAATCGTAATAAGTTAGAGTTATCATATTTTATAAAATCTTCTAAAGTTTCGAGAGCTTGTTTTCTAGAAAGTGGATCCAGATAGTAATTATATGTCTTAAGGATAATTAAAGAAGTTGATGTAATAAATTTTGAATCTTCTTCATTATGATCATTATTTGCAAGAATGGAAGAGATAGATTTTAAAAATTCAATTCTATTCTTGGTCAGAGAGTCAAATATTCTTTGCTCAACTTTAGTCTCTTTCAATTGACTCAAAGTTATTGGCTCTTCGATACTCATTATGTAAATATATCTATAAAATTATCTTTTTAAATGCTATTCAATTAAGACTCATATATGATAAATCGTACAGAGTTATATGTTGTCGTGCGCACACCAAACTGAAAATTTTTTGGTTATAGACGTTGTGCGGGTAACGCAATCTCAAATCATATATAAGGAGAGAAAATCCACACCTTTTCAACTTCTTTATCAACTATAACAGTCGATGAAGAACGGCTTTAAACTTGTACAGCAGTGACTTTTGTCATACTCAATCTTGTATTGGGCGCTGTGGAAAACATCACGGCCACACACCACACACAAAGTGATGTGTATACCAGCTGAGGCTGTTGTTGATATATGTAGAAGACACCTAATACTTGGTTTGAAAATAGAGACTATTTTTTGAAAAATCTACAAAGTTTCCGACAAACATTAATCATTAATAAATAAATAAATAGACTACTGGCCATGTTTGAAGCAGCATCTGTTTCCATACCTACAATTACCATACTTTGACCAATTTGCACAAGGTTTTGATCTCCATTTTGGAGGTCTTGAAATTGATTTTAATTCATTCTCCCCATGTGCAAATTGACACTTATTACCGTAAGGGCAAATACCCATCTTTACAAACGAAGCACAAAGTTCTGTTTTATATAATTGAGTATTAACATTGCCTTTATTAGATGGTGTGGTTGGCGAAGATAATGTAGGTGATAATTTACCTTGAGTTGGAGAAGAATCCGGATTTGAAATTGTTGGTTCTAATGAATTTGATTGATTAGTTTGAATTTCAGTAACAGGCTGAGTAAGAACATCTTCTTGACGAATATTATTATACTTTAAAGCTTCCCAACTTTTATCTGATGCATCTGAACCTGCACGATGAAAGTGAGAAGCTCTAGTTGACCTGTAGTCCCATGAATCAGTATAATCCCAAGCATCTTTATTTGCTATGAGATTATTTTCTGTAAGAGCTGGTAGTAATTGTAAATCAGAAACTAAAGTATTAGGTAAGAAAGGATGAGTAGAATCAGAAGCAGGTTCCAGAACTGGCAGATTCCAAATATTAGTAGAATTTGAATTAGACGAAGATTGCCATAAATCAGGTAAAAGTTCAGTATTTTGATTAACAACTTCAGATTGTAAACTTGAAAATGAACTAGATTTTTTAGTACCTTGATTCTGAGTTTCGTAGGAAACATTCCACGAAACTTGTTGATAAGTAGTCATTATGAAAAGTGTTACTTTTTTATTGGAAAATATGAAAACAGTTGAATATACTAAGGTCTATAATGTATTATTAAGATATACGATTTGAAATCAAAGGTAAACTCAATTATTATAAATAATTCAGGCTTATGTTATGTAGATTATAAAGGTACCAGACCAAAAGACAAATATAAAAAGCCAGTTTTAAATACAAGAAAATCAAGTATAGATGAAATAGATAAAAACGGATTCGGTGCGAAATATATATAACCACCCCAAAGCGAGTCGGAATTGATGAAGGTATGGTCCGCATTCACAAAATATGCGTACTATTTGCTGACTTGACACAATAGTTTCGGTCGATGTTAACGGCCCGGATCTCGTATTGGCTGATTTTAACTATATATGCATTGATGAAAATGCCTGAACCGGCATCTTATTGTGAGCAAATTAACTACTAAACGACTGAATTTTCAATCGTATACGACATTTCGAACTAATTTATAACATATTCTGGTTTTAATCTACTACAATGTTGGTACCGGTATGATGTAAACCCATACCTTTGTGATTGAAATTTAGGCACTTGCATTTTGAGGCACTAAAATTTTTTCCATCGTCCATTTGCGACTCGGAATTGCCAATGCACTGATTATCTAGATAATCACCGAGCATAAAAAGAAACCTATTCCGGCGGTCGTGCCAAGTCCCACCCCATCTGATGTACAAATTGGGAACGTAGTTTCCGACCGGAATATATTGACAGCAGTCAGGTGACTGTCAGGGTGTATATGAAAGTGGTTACATTTCTTTGATTGGATCCTGTAAGTTAAATCATTTTCTGGGGTTGAAATAAATTTGGTATCTCCGAATCCGTATCTTTTTCGGTTGCTATTGAAATTTTCACTGTCACTGGTTACTTTGTATCAATGTCAACGCCGTTGACTGGCCCGTAGTCTGGACTTCCAACGGTTTAATGTCTGTACTTTACTGGACAACTTGAATGTCCTTGGGTATCTGAAATCCTTGATTGATCCCGTAGTATGTGTACCCAATTCTCTGTACCAGTCTCTGTACCATTCTCTGCTTCACCATCCTCCCAGCCCAACCTTCCTCCACTGCCGCCATTTCCCGTCATGCCTCTACTGGTCCTTGAACTTTTCAATGGATGCTACTTCTGGTGTACCGATGTTTTGCTCTGAATTTTTTACCCGTACATCTCACCAGTATGAAAACGCGTTTGATTCTAAGTCTACAATCTATGCCTGTTTCTAACAACCTAAAGGAGCATCTAGGATGGATGCGAGAGACTAAGCCTCAGATACCGTCGCTCAGACTAGTTGAGGTGTTTTTGAAACGAGATCCAAATCATCCTGCTAAGCGAAATTCACTGATTCCGAGTAATTCTTCAAATCTTCAAAATATAACTAATACTCCAAATAATCTACGAGAAAAGCCGGTACCATCTCTCAATTCTACTTCTATAGGTAAAGAATTGAACCCGCTGCCTCTGATAGGCATACAATTCGTGCAACGGAAAGTTCAACTGCCGAAACGATCAAATAATATCATTTCAAATGGACCACTTCAAATGTCTACACAAACCACATCACAATCTTTGAATATCCCATTACCACCGTCGCCGCATGTGGAGGTAGACGACGGTGATGAAATTGTAGTTTTGGAGTCGGAAAGTGGTTCGAAAGTAACAAAATCATCAAATATACCTGCAAAGAGGAATAAACAACCAAATTCATCAAAAGAATCTCAATTAATTGAATATATCAAAACATGTGAAGCGAAAATCAGTTTGCTAATGGAAAGAAATTCAGTTATGGAAAGTACGGCACTTTCACTTGATTCTAAACAGAAATATTTAACTGAAAAATATAAACCAAGGTTTAAAAAAGTTTGCCAGAATCAAGATCGTATACGGCCAAATCTAGGTTTAAGTGAAAGCAAGAACGATTCGAATTTTTTCGATAACTTACCATCTTTTGGACCTGAATCTGTCTCTGAAGATGTAGCTATAATAACTGACACTGATATTGTTTCTGAATCCAATTTATTATCTGAATCCGATAAAATTGTGTCTAGTGAAAGAGTAATCACTTCACATCCCGAAATACCGAACTCTCTTCAATCAGAAACAATTGGAAGACTTGACACTTTGGATTTCAATTCTTCAATAAATTCATATAAGCCAAGTACTCCTGAACCATCCCGTCAAATCAATCGTCCACCACCCGTATCAGCACCAACACCCTTTGAAATCCCATCCCGTCCTTTTGAATTTCCTGCTCCAGACAGACCCTCTCATCAGCACAATATAGAGGAAGCTCGTCGTGTCATCAAGCAAAATCAACAAAAACACCAAAATCCTCCTTCAAGGCCAGTAATTGAAGATTTAGATGATGAAGAAGATAGTATAGGTGAAGGGTTTATGGATGGACTTCGAACTCCTACGCAAGAACGTGAAGATTATGATGATTTGAGTGATTTCATTGATGATAACCAAGAAGAATCAGTTGACTTAACGTTTCAGGAAATGCCTACACAAGCTGTCGATGAAATTGAGTCAGATGATGGTACAGTATTTAGTGAAAAGCTTGAACTCGATGATGAAGTTAAAAACATCAAATTATCACAAGACGTTGCACAACAATTTGGAATTCAGTATGATAATGACGATGGTGATGAAATTGAAGAAATTGATGAAATTGATTTTACTACTCAATTAAATCAAGAACGTGAACTTGCAACCAATGATATAATTGAAATATCTTCAGATGATGATGATTTTGATAATGCTAATATTCTAATGCAACCACCTGGACCTCAAAAGACCATTCAAACATTACCGCGTCCAGTTTATGTATCAGATACAGATTTTGGAGATTCTGATGATGATGAAATAATTCAAATAATGGAATCTCGTCTGACAGTTCCTACAGATCAAACTCAAGTACCAGATGAAGTACCTCCAGGAAGTGAACCGTTCATAAAAGATGTATATAGTGTTTTGAAACGAGTTTTCAAACTAAACGGCTTCAGATCAAATCAACTTGATGCAATCGTAGCTACACTTCTTGGACATGATGTTTTCGTTTTGATGCCAACAGGTGGAGGTAAATCTTTATGTTATCAACTTCCTGCTTTGATTAAGACAGGGTTAACAAAGGGAACTACCATTGTTATTTCACCACTTATTTCTTTGATGCAAGATCAAGTCCAGCATTTAATAGATAGAAATATAAAGGCTGGAATGGTGAGCTCAAAAGGTACAGAATCTGAAAAAGCTCATACGATTAGATTATTCAGAGATGGATTACTTGATTTAGTGTATTTATCACCAGAAATGATAACTGCTTCAAATAGGGTTAAAGATATAATTTCAAAACTAGCTCAAAATAATCAGTTAGCACGAGTTGTTGTTGACGAAGCTCATTGTGTGAGTTCATGGGGTCATGATTTCCGCCCAGACTATAAAGGTTTAAATATGTTTAAAATTAATTATCCACAAGTCCCTATAATGGCACTTACTGCAACTGCTAGTGAAAAGGTTAGAATGGATATAGTACATCATTTAAGAATGGATAAAGCCAAACTTTTAAAGCAAAGTTTCAATCGTACTAATTTATTTTATGAAGTTAAATGGAAAGATCAAGGTTACTTAGAATGGATTAGACAATATATCACTGGTAAATTTAATGGAAAATCAGGAATTATTTACTGTCATTCAAAAAATTCATGTGAACAAACAAGTGAAAAATTAAATTCCTGGGGTATAAAAACGGCATTTTATCATGCTGGGATGGAACCTAATGAAAGGTTTGAAATACAAGTTAAATGGCAACAGAATAAATTACAATTAATTTGTGCAACTATCGCTTTTGGAATGGGTATTGATAAACCAGACGTTAGATTTGTTATTCACTTATTTCTTCCAAGAACATTAGAAGGATATTATCAGGAAACTGGTCGTGCTGGTAGAGATGGGAGTCCTTCTGAATGTATCATGTTTTATGGTTATAAAGATGCAAGATCATTACAAAGTTTTATTAATCGTGATGATACCTTAGATGAAGCAGGAAAAGAGAGTCACTTGGCAAAATTAAGACAAGTTGTTCAATATTGTGAAAATACTACTGATTGTAGAAGAAAACAAGTGTTACATTATTTTAATGAAAAATTTGATCCTAAAAAGTGTCAAAAACAATGTGATAATTGTAAGAAAGCAGGTGCTTCAAAATCTTATAGTAAAGATGTTACAGAACATGCTAAATCAATACTTCAACTAATTGAATCTATACAAAATGATAAAGTTACAGTACTTCATTGTCAGGATGTTTATAAAGGATCAAGAAGCAGTAAAATCACTAAATTTAGACATCATATGAATCCATTGCATGGCCACGGTAAAGATTTAGATAGAAGAGAACTTGAAAGAATTTTTTTTCACCTCCTTAGTGAAGGATGTTTAATTGAATATCAAGTAATGAGTGGAAGTTATGCTTCCAACTACGTTAAATTGGGGAAACATGCTCTGAAAGTAATGAATCAAGGAAAGAAACTTAGTATTGTTGTAAGTGAAGATGATACATCTAGAAAATCAGTTAGTTTAAGTGCATCTGTCACTTCTACAAGTACTAATACTAATCTTGATGCATTTAAATTTAGAGAATCTTTTGTTAGTGCCAGAGAAGTTCATCAAGAGGAAACTGGTCACCAGCCATTATCACAAGCAGAAATAAACTTACATTATCAGAAATTAGATAAGATTCGATCTAATGCTAGTGTTCAAATGGGAGTTTCTCCATTCTCTATTGCCAGCAATGAAGCACTTCGAGAAATGGCTAGTAAATTACCTACTAACAAAAGAGCTTATGCTAAACTTGAAAAAATAGATAAACTGCAACAAGAGCATTTTGCTATTTTTAAACATACGCTAATTACACTTGCAAAAGATCGTAAAAAGACCGGAAAATCTCCATATTTTAATCCATCACAGAAAAAGAAAAACTACCGGGTTTCTAAACTGCAATCTAAACTGCAATCTAAACTGCAAAGACCTTCGCAAAAGAAACAACCTCAAAGGAAAGGTGGTCAATCAATAGGACTACCATTATAAGTATTGATGTGGTGCACGGGTGCGGGCTCAGAAATATATTTGCGTAATTGCGGTATAAATCAACTACTAATGAGCCATCCCTTTCAGAAGCGGCTACTCAAAGAGTTTCGTTCGGCACGGTCGTTGGACCTTCCGGGAACGACTTTTCTAGAGAGTGAGAGTAGTCTTTCACATCATTTTTACAATATTCAAATTAATGACCATTCAATTTATCCTGAGTCAGATATCTACAAATTAAGCATTGAAGTTAATAATGAATATCCAGTAGACTCTCCTCAGGTTAAATTCATAAAAGATCCTAATCTACCACAATCAAAAATCCCACTACACCCACATGTTTACTCGAATGGTCATATCTGTTTGAATATTCTAGGTACTGACTGGACTCCAGCTTGTAGCATTGAAACCGTAGTTTTGAGTATTCAAAGTGTGTTAGTGAATAATTCTGTGGCTTCTCCTCCAGATGATGATAAGCTGTATATTCGGTTTGCTCCTAAAAACCCCAAGAAAACTCAGTTTGTGTACCATGATGACGGTGTATAGTATATATTTATTAGATGTATCATAGTTAGTATTGTAGATTAGAATATGAGATTAGAAAGCGAAGGAAGAGTAAATGTTTTATGACAATTTAGAGATCTTCATTAGTTTGTATCCTGTGATTTTATGTCTGCCTTGGAAGTTCAGAATGCAATTCTTTGTATGCCTAGGTCTGTCTTTTGTATGTCTTCTCAATTGGGCCAACCTATGGGCTATAACAGATTGGTATAAATAATGTGGAAGTTCCATATTCACCTACGTTCTAATCAAGTACATGTACTACAACATCGCCACTTTGAAGAATCGAAAAAGAGAGGTCTACGTTTGATAGAATATTGTTTCTAGTATCAGTGCCATTCCAGCCAATAACGCAGCACCGTGGCTGCAAATAATGAATTATGGTTGCGATTAAAGTTTAAGGCCAATTTTGACGGACTCTGACCTGATCTTAAGTCTTTGGGTACCAAGACGGTGATGAACGTGTTTCTTTGGATCAATTGTTCGCCATCGATGGAGGTATACCTACAACTGAGTCTTCCACCAACTTTGGACTCGTCTATCACTGCCTAACACTGAATTGCCTGTCAAAGTAATATGCCCGGAAAATGACATGCCTGGATCTACTAATATGATGTCAGCATGAACACATATAACTCGAATCACATTCTATATCGATCATATCCCATTATTCCAAAAGACTTCGGAATAGAGCCTACTCTAGATTAAGTATGCTTTAGTTATGAGCGATCACAAACATGCATCTGGGAAAAGTACAGTCTTTTGATAGCGCCGTGGAGCAGATATTTCGAGATATTAAAAGATCGAGTAACGTCCAAGTCCCATTTGGGCCATCAAGTAACTCATGATTTCAATGAACTTTGATCGGCATTGAATCTTGTACATAAATATATCAAAAGCATATTGACGTGGCCAAGCCAAATTAAGTCCGATTTGGCTATGTCATTCTACATCGTCGAGTATCAGGATTATAAAATTAGTGACAGGCTGTTCATCGGAATTGTACCCATACAAAAAATCCAAGAATTTAAACTATACTTCTCGGCGAAGTATACTACGGAATTACAGCCGTTGATTGAAATTAAGAATTTGCAGCCAATAACGACAAGAATCTCAGGTACCGCAAAACCATGGCCGCATCGGCGCTAATACACCAATCCAGGGTTCGGCCGTTATTGAGATTCGGAAATGTACCGGCCCGGCATTGTTAAATCGTCACTAGCATGTCAGATGTCGTGTACGGACAAACCCGACGAATTAATCCGAATATATGACTCAGGACTTTGAACTCCGATGGATCTTGGCGAGTCACCGATTTCAGATGGAATTGGCTGATAAGACAACATAAAGTGAGGAGTAATAGTTAAGAGAATACAAAGAAACAGAATATCAAAGAATCTCAAAGAATATACGAAGAAAATAGTTATTTTAAAATAATAACATAATTTTGCCAGTATCGTAACAATTAATAAATTTTATAGACATAATCTTAGAAACAGCCCATAAATATAAACGTCATTTTCAACACAAAAAAAAAATTTGTTATGACAAGTAATTTAGATTATAATGTTATTTACCGAAATCGTTTTATGTTTACCCAATCATGATAATTTTGTAACATTTAAGTAGTTACCAGAATGGTAGCGCCACCAACCCCCGCTCGTTTAAGCGCATACGGTTTTTCCGTACCCGCTTATAGTGCGGTTTTTTCCAGGTCCGAAACTGGTTTTGTCCACGTTTAGATCCCCTCTTTAGAACCCAACCAAAAGTTACCGGATCATTAAAATTGAAATAACTAAACAAATTTAAGTTGTAAATTAATATAGGTAGTATAGTTAAATTCGGAACAAATTATTTAATTGATTTAATATCAATAAATTCATTCCGTCACCGGAGAAATTCTTGTTGTTGCTTGATTGGATCCTGTATTTGTTTGCATGTAGTCCGAGATGCGAGATGATGAAAAATTGGCGGTCGTGTATTCCTCCATTGATGTCCCCTCTTTAATAGAGGAGTTTTTATAAAACGATGGAAATTGCTAAATGAGGTGATCAAGCAATTTTCACAAATTTTAAGCAAGTAAATTATTGAACCTTTGGTTCATTTTTAATTATTCAATTGATATTATATTTTAATTTATAAATTAATCCTTAATCGCTTATCAGTATTAGATTTGCGTAATTCTCACATTATAATCTCACTCCTTAATAAATTTTAATCAATTTAATTTACTTTATTGCTTAAAATTTAATATGGATAATCACATTGAACAAGCTTGTGATTCTTGTCGAAAAAGAAAATTAAAATGTTCAAAAGAACTTCCAAGATGTTCAAAATGTATTCAACATAATTGGTCATGTGGTTATAGTCCAAGAGTTGTTAGATCTCCATTAACAAGAGCTCATTTAACAGAAGTTGAAAATAAAGTTAAAAAATTAGAATCAATTGTTGAATATTTATTACCTGATTCATTTTTTGAATCAAATAATATTGAAGATTTAATAAATGGTAATTGTCCTGGTCAATTACATGATTTAAAACAAAAATTAAATGATGGAAATGCAGTTTCAAATTTTCAAAGTCCTGTAAATTCACCAAATAATTCAATTTTTTCAGATGATGAAATGAAGAAAACAACGACAAATGAATCTTATGATGAAAAAGATTTTTTAAATCAAGATTCAAATAAAGAAATTCAACAAACAAATATTATCAATTCTCCATATGATAATATTAAAATTAAACAAGAAATTATTGATGATTTTATGCTTAATAATATTCCAACTGATAGTAAAAAATATCAATTTGTACCTCCTAGTATACTTAAAAATTTAAGTTCAGAAAATACAACTAATTCTGTTAGTTTAACTTCACCAAGTTCATTATTATCTTTAAATTCACTTCGTCATGAAGATTTTGAAGATGATGATACTATTTATCATAAAAAACAAAGATTAGATCCTGATATGTTTATTATAGGTGAAGAACGTAAAGATAAACCAACTACTTTTGATTCAATATTTGATGAAATGGTTGATTTATCAACTTCTTAAGTTTATTGAGATTTCTCAATATTGTTGCAATTAAACAATTATTTAAATTGTTTTTGCAACTTGTAATGTTAATTATGATTTTTTGTGTATTTGTGTTATTATAGACGTTTTATATTTGTTACTTAAATCTTTATTTAAATCTTTATCTTTAATGACTCATGGATTTATATTACCGAATCATCTGGTGATGTATTTTTTATAATCCTCAGCCGTTCCAAGTGTTTGGTTGCAAATTATCAAATGCGATTTTCGGATTCTTCGGCCACCGAATTTCTTTTGTAATTGTTACAAAAGGTCGTGCGCGGGCCCATCGTTTTTTTATAGCTAAATAAATACCTCACTTACGAAAACATCTTCAATTAAAGGGGGTTGATTTACTAATTTAATTTAATTTAAACCCTGTTTGATAAAAGTTTTGTTTAAACTTAGTCAATGTTGAGAGATTTAAATAAATATATTCTTATATAATTGAAAACTTTATCTTTAGCTTAAATATTCCTTAAACATGTTACAAAGTTCATTAAAGAGACTAATCTCTCAAAGATCAAGAGAAATCTCTCGTCGTGTTAGAGAATCACTTGAAGAACTTTCACAAAATGTTGAAAACCTTGCAAATTCTCATAGAAGAAGTGGTAGAATTCCTGTTAAAGTACCAATACCTGTTAAGAATTTAAGATTAGGTCAAAGACGATTTATTCATACTATGTTATTTGAATCAAATTTTGGTTCAAGAATGTGTAGACATTCTTATAAACATACTTATGGACAACCTTTTGGAATTTATAATTATTATCATGGATCAAAATTTAGATTTTTCAGTACTTCTTTTAAAACTTATTTACATTATTCATTTCAAACTGGTCATCATGTTAATTTTTTTAGAGCTTATCGTCCACCAAGGAGTTCAATAATGTTTAATAATTTTTCATCAAATTATCAAAATTGGTTTAGATTGAAAATTCATAGTACTCCTTTTGCACCAACAAGTATTGTTTCAATGTTAAGAGAAAGTTTCAATATTGATAATAATAATAATAATGCTATACCAAAGGTAAATCATTTTAAATATATTAAAAAATCTAAAACTTCATCATCATCATCATCATCGTCATCACCTTCATCATTACCTTCAAGTATTCGCATAAGATTGAATGTTTCATTAAGTCCAAAATTTCATGATTATTTAATGAATTTACAAGAATCTCATATCGAACAACCAGAAGAAAATTTACAAGTAATTGATTTACCAAAATCTTGTTACCTTGATTTTTCAATTAATCCAAATGTTTTAATACCATCTTCAACAATTCTTAATGAAGATGTTTTAAATGAATTAATTAAAAATATTTCATTTTTTGAAAAAAAACTTAAAGAAATTAAGCAGGACTTAATAAGTTTAAGTGAATTAGGTGAATTACCATTAAAATATATTGGTGAAAAAAATGTCATCAGAGTTTTCTTTAAAAATTGTGATAGACAAAGATTAGAAATTTTATTATTGGAAAAAAATATTACTCATGGTTTAATTGTTGAAGAAGATTCACAAGATACTTTTGAAGATGCACTTAATTCAGTTGCAGTTTCAGATATTAGTGAATTTGATATTTTATCTTCTTGTAATTATAATTCTCAATCACTTTCTTCATTTAGTGAAAATGATCAAGAATTATTATCTAATTCAGAAGAAATGGAACCATTATCTGATGGCGATATCATGCGTTTAGATGTTGCTTCTCCACTTGCAGTTCCAAGTATGATTCAAATTAGTGATGAAGATTACTGTTGGAATTAGCTTATATTTACGTATATGATCAATAAATTATTAAGAAAATTCAGTAGATTTTAATTAGAGTAGATTTAATTAGTAAATATGGAGTAAACTACAATAGGTTTATTATCTTTATTTTAACGCCCGTACATCTCGCTACGATTTAGATCGCGGTTTTTAATACGTAGTGTTTACTCCTTGAAAAATCAGTCAAAATGACCAACTCGGCTGATGAATTTGAAGATGCGGTTTCCGGTCCTGTAGAACATACGGTTGAAATCCCGGTTCCGGAACCAATTATGAATAATGAAATTAAAGGTAAAAAGAATAAAAAGAAGAAAGGTAAAAAAAAGAAGAATTTTGAACCAGAGCCTCTAAATGAACCAACCGACCCAATTGAGCCAATTGAAACAAATAAAACACCAGATGAAACAACCGAGGTACTCGATGAAACAAATCCTACCGATCCATCTGATCAAATTGAATCAAATGAAACTAAATCTTTGGTTGAAGTACCTGAAACTGAATCTGTGTCAGAAACTGTTCCTATTCCTGAAACCATTGATATTGAAGAAAATGATGCAGAATTAACTGGTGAAACAATAACTGAATCTGATTCTGGCTTGAATGAACTTAAACCAATAGCACCAATTCCTGTTTCTGATCAATCAATTGAAGAAATTCAATCACCTCCTCTTACACCATCAACAGAAAAAAAAGAATCAGTTAGAATAACAAGTTCATCATCAAAAGCTTATAGTCCAATTGGACTTGATTCACATCAACAAAGAACTCTTGAAGAACCTTTCATAGCAAAATCTGCTTCATTAAATTCTCCTCCATTACCAAATCGAAAATCAATTAAAGATTGTCTTCGTTTAGATCAACCAAATGCAATTTTAAATACATCAACAAATGAAGCAGAATCAATAAAACAACTTAATTTTATGTCAGAAACTTATCAAACTTCAAGTTCAAATTATTTATTACAATCAAAATTTAATCAATTAAATAAAGAGTTTCAATTAAAAGATTCAAAATCAAAAGAACAAATTAATTCTGGTAGTGAAACAATTAAGAAAACTTTTAATGATATTAAAAATACCGTTGGTGGACTTAGTAATGATTTTTTCGATTATAAAATTGATTGGGAATTTTGGACTAAGATTGTAAATAATTATGAATCAGTTATTCAAAATGAAAGTAATGAATTAAATGAAATTATTATGAAAGGTATACCGAAAGAATTTAGAGGAATTATTTGGCAATTAATTGCAAAATCAAAAAATTTCCAATTAGAAGAATTTTATATTCAATTGAAAAGTGAATCTTCAATTCATGAAAAATCAATAAGAAGAGATTTAACAAGGACAAGTTTTTTTACAAATGTTGATCAAATTAAGAAAACTGATGAATTATTTAATGTAATTAAAGCTTATTCATTATTTGATCCAGATGTTGGTTATACTCAAGGTATGATATTTATTGTTGTTCCTCTTATAATGAATATGAATGAATCTGAATGTTTTGGATTATTAGTAACTTTAATGAAAGATTATAAATTAAGAGATTTATTTAGTCCAGAAATGAAAGGATTACATTTGATGTTATATGAATTTGATAGATTATTAGAAATTTGTTCACCTCGTCTTTACAATCATTTAGTAAAACAAGGTATAAAATCTTCAATGTATGCATCTCAATGGTTTCTTACATTTTTTGCTTATAAATTCCCACTTGATATAGTTTTAAGAATATTTGATATAGTTATTACTCAAGGTATTGAAGCTATATTAAAATTTTCAATTAATTTAATGATAAAGAATGAATCAAATTCAATAAACTTAACATTTGATAAATTACTTGAATTTTTAAAATCCAATTTATTTAACATATACGTTAATGAAGAATTTATAAATTCTGAAGCTGATGTTACTACAAATACAAAAAGAACATCAGGAGTTTCAAGAAGATTCTCTTTAAGAAATTCTTTAGGTGGTGCAGCCGGAAATAATCAAAAGAAAAATTATTATAAACTTGATGAATTTGTTTCTGATGCAATGGTAATAAATGTTTCACCACTTGATTTAAATAAATTTGAAATTGAATTTGATAATATTTATGTTAATGAAAAATCAAAAGTTCAAGAGATTGAAGAATTGAGAATTCAAAATGGTAAACTTAGACATGATATTAAATTATTAGAAACTGAATATAGTAATGTTAATCGTGATCATATTGATGTGGTACAATCAATGGTTGATATTAAACTGACATTACCAGAAATTTTAAATGATAATCAAGAATTAGAAGATAGTATTGAATTATTAAGAAAAGAAATTGAAGAATTAGAGTCAAAAGTTGTAAGTAGTCCAGATACTGAAAGTGCTCCAAGTTTATCATCACCAGCAATTCCTGCTAGAATTGAAAGTAATATTCAAGAGCTTTTAATTACAAATGCTCAAGAAACTGAAAAGTTCGCTAATTTAGAAGAAGAATTAAGTAATTTGTTGGAAGAAGATGAGCGTTTAACTAATGAATTAAAGTCAAAAGGTGGTTCTAAAAAATGGTTTTGGAATAAATAATTATATATCAATATAATATTCATATGTAAAAAGCAGGAACAACGTTAACTATGAGGCGCGCAGCTGGTGCACGTGACATTTTTTATGCGCTAGGGTTTTCAACCCTGAACGCCAATGCAGTCGCAGTGGCATCAAAATTTTTCACCACTTTAATTTTTCACTTCTTCTTTACATAACCAAAACTATTAAAAATGGGTAGAGGACCAAAGAAACATTTGAAGAGATTAGCAGCTCCATCCCACTGGATGTTGGACAAATTGTCCGGAACTTATGCTCCAAGACCATCTGCTGGTCCACATAAATTAAGAGAATCCTTACCATTAGTCGTTTTCTTAAGAAACAGATTAAAGTATGCTTTAAACGGTAGAGAAGTTAAAGCTATCTTAATGCAAGAACACGTTAAAGTTGATGGTAAAGTCAGAACTGATACCACCTACCCAGCTGGTTTCATGGATGTCATTACTTTAGAAGCTACTAACGAAAACTTCAGATTAGTTTACGATGTTAAAGGTAGATTCACTGTTCACAGAATTACTGCTGAAGAAGCTTCTTACAAATTAGGTAAAGTTAAGAAAGTTGCTTTAGGTAAAAAAGGTATTCCATACATTGTTACTCACGATGGTAGAACTATTAGATACCCAGACCCAGATGTCAGAGTTAACGATTCCGTTAAAATTGACTTAGAATCTGGTAAAGCTACTGATTTCATTAGATTTGAAACTGGTAGATTAGTCATGGTTACTGGTGGTCGTAACTTGGGTAGAATTGGTGTTATTACCCACAGAGAAAAACACGAAGGTGGTTTCGATTTAGTTCACATTAAAGATTCTTTAGACAACACTTTCGTTACTAGATTAGGTAACGTTTTCGTTATCGGTACCGAAGCTGGTAAACCATGGGTCTCTTTACCAAAGGGTAAGGGTATCAAATTATCTATTTCTGAAGAACGTGACAGAAGAAGAGCTTTATAATTGTAACTATAAATTCATTTTTATAATTAACAATATATCACTAATTTAATACTTGTAGATTTATACCGTGGTAGTTAAATTTTGTCGTGCCTTTCTATTTTGAGTAATCTACTAGATATGACTATAAACTACTTATCTTGTTTTCTCTCCTCAATCTTAATTTTAACCCCTAAATTATCAATTCACTTTCTTTCAATGTGGAAACTCATTGTGTTGGGGCTTGCGGTTATAGCATACCTCAATGCATTTATATCTCCCTCTGAAGTCATCAATTCGTTTACCAGCCCATCAACTTCTCAGATAAGAGATTTGGTCTGGCGTGATGTAAATTTCCTTCATACCACAGATACTCATGGATGGTACTCAGGACATGCTAACCAAAAACAGTATCATGCAAATTGGGGTGAGTTCATCTCGCTCACTAGCAGAATGAAACAAATTGCTAAAGAAAAAGGTAAAGACCTTCTTGTCGTTGATACAGGTGACAGACATGATGGAAATGGACTTAGTGACGCTACAACTCCAAATGGAGTTCAATCACTTCCAATTTTCATCCAAGAAGATTATGATTTGATTACTATTGGGAATCATGAGTTGTACTTATGGGAGAATTCTGAACAGGAAGCTGAAACTGTTGTTGGCCATTTTGGTGAGAAGTATGTTTGTTCTAATGTAGAATATGTTAACTCTGAAGGTAACTTAGTACCTTTCGGACAAAAGTATCGCTACTTCACTACTGAAAATCAACATGTTCGTATATTGTCATTTGCATTCTTGTTTGATTTTAATAGAAATAATGAAAAAACAAAAGTTACTCCAATAAAGGAAATCATCAATGAACCTTGGTTCAATGACATCCTATCCCAATATCCACCGTCAGATGTTGATTTGTTGGTGATCTTCGGGCATATTCCCGTAGCACATTCTTGGCAAGAACTTAATGTATTACATGAAGTATTAAGACGCCATTATCCTACAACAAAAATTCTGTATTTTGGAGGTCACAGTCATATCAGGGATTTTACTGTCTTTGACGATAATGCAACGGGCTTACAGAGTGGTCGCTTCTGTGAAACTGTCGGCTGGCTAAGCGTAGATGTACAATTAAATGATATTGCAGCCTCTGAAGCATTCTCAAGAAGCTATATTGATTTCAATATTGACTCATTCTTGCATCACACTAATACGAGCAGTATCCAGGAATTCATTACTGAGAAGGGAGATGAAGTGGCCAAGTCAATACATAAGGTAAGAAAGAACTTAAGTTTAGACACTGTAATCGGTAACGTTAACCTGGCTAATTACTTCATGGACTATGTTCCATTAGATCATCCAAAAAACTTATTCAAGCTTCTCACCGATAAGGTATTACCAACTTTACCAAGACCAAATAATCTGACGACTGGAAGGTTTATTTTGATTAATACTGGATCTGTTCGTTACGATTTATACAAAGGTCCCTACACTATTGATAGTCAATACATTATCTCACCATTTCAAAATGATTGGGTAAAGATTGAGGTTCCATTACATGTTGCAGAACAAATTGCCCCTATTATTAATGAAGGTGGTTATATTGTGAATCTGGAGGGACAAGTCGTTGATAATGCAAGACTTAAACCATTACATCAATACTCCAGAAAAGATAGGGGATCAATTGAGACAAATATGGATGATTCTGTCCAGCATCCAATAATTCGTTCCAACAGATTGTCCAGAGGATATGTCACGCATGATGATTTTGGTAGTGATGGTGACGATACTCCACATCGGGGTGTGGTAAACTTCCCAGTAACTAATGTGGTTCAATCAATAGAAATAGAAGATGTAAATTATGATGAACTAGTTGAAGTTGTTTTTTATAATTTCATATCTTGGAATATTCTTGATGCTTTAAAGAAAGTACATTATTATCAAGAAGTTGAAATAGTTTTCTACTCTGATATTTATCTTGGTGAATTATTGAGTGAATACGTTAAAAACGGTAAGATATAAAGTAAATTGTACATTAATATAAAATTTATCATGCTAAAGATATTATACTATCATTTGGTTTGAATGTTATTCTGTAATTAAATGAGTCAATCAGTTGACTTTCATGATTTGAAATCAATGCTTGATCTACTACAAGATTTAAATTAAATCCAAACCATGAACCCCAAATAGGTCTTGGTCTTCCTTGAGTATTCTGTAGATCTGCTGATTCACCTAGTCTATTTCGCCCTGTTTCATCAAAGCGAACTTTACCATTAAGACTAACTATGAATGTTGTTGTCCCTGGAATTAAATGGGCATCATAACCATTAAGTTGATGACTACTAGTTGGTGTTTGTAGCCATTTTTTTTGAAATTCAAGACGAGAATCATTTTGTGTGGGGATTAGTGGTTTACCATTGACAATTATAGCGCTGGATTGTTTAAGTTGTTTAGCAAATTGAGTAGCATATGCTTCAAGGTGTGGGAAATTTGATGTTGGTGATTGATACTGAAGATCAAGTGAACCAAGCAAATTTTTTAAAAACGACTCAATAGGTTGTGCTTGATGTTAGAATTGGGATGGAATGCTAGACTTGTTAGAATTATTTATACTTACTAGGATCAGACATTAATATATGTTGATAATTAATGATATTATATGAAAAAAATCTGATTACAGAAAAAATGTGCCAATTTTCAAAAAACTGTAAAAAACGCAAAAAATAGTTATAACTAGAAATATTCGCATGGAAATATCATAATTATGCAGATAGACAATTATACAATGTCAAATTAACTGTTAAAAAACTCATTAACATCAATTGATTTTAATTACACATAATTTAAACAAATTATAAGAAATATATTAAAATGATAAAATTAAATCCTTGAATTATATAACCCCATGGTACCAATGATTAAACTCAAGGGTCTATCTATAATTCGTCTAAATTAACAATAACAGATATTATCTTTTAGGGTATTCCATACATACACGGATATTTTACCGGACGTTCCTAAGAAAAAAATTTCTGTTTTCATTCTAGACGAAATTCGAAGTCATCACTTAAGTTTTTGACGATTGGTTGCAAAGTCAACTTAGTCACTAAACATAACGACAACTGTACATCAGGTTAAAAAAAAGTCTTAATGATGATAAATTCCATTCTCTCTTATGATAACACCATATCCCAATTTGAAATCTACCTTTATATAAATATTTTATAAGCTGATTTAATAAAATAACTAGTCACCTAAAACGGTTACCAATTTGCCCGATCAGGTTACTGGTATCCCCGATTCAATGATTTGAAAACTGGCTCAATTAGCTACATGATTTAATATCTGGCTTAGGCCCAATTTCCTAAATCAGTCATGATTGTGCTATTCGTGAAGGGTCCCTTCCTAATTGTGGTACTATTGTTCGCACTACCAGCCTTCGTTTGTTCCCAGCCTTCTGTATTGTAGCCTAAATATGAAATTTTACCGTGCGACCAGCTTCTAAAAGCTGGTTTTCTTTCCGCATTGGGCCAAATTATGGCTGGATCAGGCTAATCTGCTCTCACCTTATTTTCGATCAAATATATATCTATGTCATGATCCCCTGGATCGATTAACGACCTTTTTTTGATTTCTTTATAATTACTTCTCTATTAAACTTACTTTTTGCTTATAAGTTATCATTTGCATAATCAAATTCCAATCTTTAGTCTCTCGTTAAATAATCTTTTTTTAATTCTTTTTAACCTGTCATTTGCATTTACATCTCACTCGTTTAACAAACTTTCCATTTATTTAATTTAAAATTAATATGAGTGTGATATCTAAAAACATGTTTAACAATCAATTGAATTCATACAATTCAAGTCATATGAGATCTCGCTCTTACAATGAACTTTTATCTCAATTCAAAGCTAGCATTACAAATTCTCAAGGTACTGGTTACCCTCTGAAGCTTTATTACGTTAAAAAAAGATCTTTCAGTGATCTTATTAAAGAAACTTCTGATTATGAAGATTATCTGAATAAAAGATCCAGAACTGCTCCTCCATCTCCTCCTTTAGAATCAAATTTGAACTCATTACCTGCTAAAAAATCAAAGCGTGCTAGATCTTTATCACCAAATAAGACTTTTCGCAACCCATTAAGTCCATCTAGTCCTGCGACCACGAGTAATATTTCAAATACATCAAATAAAGATATTACTCCAACATCAAATAAGGTGACTCCAAAGTCAACTCCTTCTCCTTATTCAAGAAATTCATCTCCATCACTGGCAAATTCAGGAGTTAATATTACTCTTCCAAGTATAAATGCTGCATTGAATTCTGTTCCTCTTCCTACTAGAGAACCAGTTAAACTCAAACCAATTACTCCAACTGTATCTTTGGATTACTTTGATACTTACAAACCTAATGATGAAAATTGGAGATACGAAGTTTTAGACACTATTAATCGCTCTTCTAAACAGTTTAATATCAATCAGTATAATTATCTCAATAAGCATGCATCTTACAAACCAGATTTTGACTCAAGAATTAGCTCCAAAATCATTAATAACACTAGACCAACTTTACTTCCAAAAATTGATCATTCTACTGAGAGAAAAATTAATTTTCCTTACGAGTCAAATTACACTTACTTGAACCAAACTTACATGAAAGATGTCGAAAGGTATCCAGAATATTTGGAATTGGCTCAATCATTAATACTGCTTTCCCAACCTCGCGGAAGAGATACTTCTCCTCCATATTCAAATCCTCCTCAATCTCGTTTAGGAATGCCTTTCGTTCATAACTCGAATATGGCACCTTCTGTGCATCATAATGGTTACTCAGATTATCACAACCATCATATTGGTCCACATCATCATCATCATCATCATCCTCACACTCATCAAATGGCTGCTCCTACGATGCCTGGCTTAGCGCCACACACATCATATTCTGCTACAACTTCGCCTTCTTCTACTCGTTTCCCTAATTTGCATTCAGTTGGTCAAGTATCAAGCCCAGTTCGTAGTCCAACTCAAACGAAGTTTATTCCAGTCACTCCACCATCTGCTAAATCTAAGTCAAGATCAGACTTACTCAAATCTCCATCTAGATCAAACCAAGCTGCCCCAAGAGTATGTATCTCTTGTGGTTCTGATCAATCTCCATGTTGGAGACCTTCTTGGTCAATCAAAGAAGGACAATTATGTAACTCTTGTGGCTTGAGATATAAGAAAACATCTACCAGATGTCTTAATACTAGTTGCAAAAAAATACCTGCTAAAGGAGAATGGTCTTTGATGCAATCTAAAGGTAAAACTCTGTTCGAAGATGGTACAGAGGGCTATAGTTGTTTAGATTGCGGCTGGCAAGTAGAAATCAATAAGTAATTACCTCATCTTGATATTTAAAGTATGAGGTTTACTTTTTCGTGTGTCTTTATATTTGGTGAGCCAAATATACTGTTTTGAGGATGCTGCAACATCCTTCCTTTTTATGTTACTGCCTCTTTGAGTGCGGAAATATTGCATTTATCTTATCTTTGTACAAAAAAATAGTATATTAATACATTGCGTGAATTGAGATATTTCTGTAGTAGATCATTAATCAGCGGCCATATCATACGAATAGATGGCGCTCAGTATAATCGGCTAATTATTTTGGCTCGAAACGTTACGTATGAATGTGCCTCTGTGAAAGTTCCCGGTCCGATAAGGATTATCGGTGACTTTTACTATTTCCGCGGCACATGAATAGCTTCAAATCTACCTCTAATATATATAGACAATGATTGAAAAGATACTTTTCTTTAATTAGCGATTATCATAGAAATGACTTATACTTGGAAACCACTTGAAGTTGCTATTCTCGGAGGAGGACTCGGAGGACTTTCTGCGGCAATTGGATTGAGAAGACAAGGTCATAAAGTTACAATTTATGAAAGATATGATTACGCAGGGGAAGTTGGTGCCTCACTTTCGTGTGCTAGTAATGGGGGAAAATGGTTACATGAATGGGGTGTCGATCCTTGGAAAGCAAAACCAGTGATTCTCGAAAAATTGATCAAAAGAGACTGGAAAACTGGAGACATACAAGGTGAATACCCGTTAGGGGATTATGAAGAAAAATTTGGCTTCCCATATTACAATTTTCACAGAATTGATATTCACAATGTACTCAAAGAATACGCCATTTCTGAAGAGGGTGAAGGTGACCCATGTGTTTTGAAATTCAATCATAAAGCTGTAAAAGTGGACTATGAGACCGGCCATATTGTTTTCGAAAATGGTAACGAGACTTACGCTGAGTTGATTATTGCTGCTGATGGAATCAGATCTTTAACCAAACCACAAATTGGGCTTGAACCAAAAGTCACAAATTCAACTTCAGCATGTGTCAGAGTTCTTTTTGATACGAAGAAGGTTAAAGAGTTAGGATTGAAAGATTTCTCAACTAGTGATGCTATCCAATTCTGGGGTGATACTAAATTCAAGATCGTTTTGAGTCCATGCTCTAATAATGAAGTCGTTTCTTGTTACTGTTTTTATAAGGCTACAGAAAGAGACGTTAAAAGTGGCTGGAACACTGATATGTCAATTGAACACTTAGTTGATTCAGTCAATGATTTAGATCCTACATTAATTGAGCTTTTCACTAAATGTGGGTATGATATCAAACAATGGAGACTTTACATTCACGAGCCCCTTCCATACTTTCAAAAGTCAAGCAAAGATGGAAGTAAGGGTGTTGGACTTATGGGGGATGCTGCACATGCTATGATGCCTGATCAAAGTCAGGGTGCAGTGGCTGCGTTTGAAGATTCTGGTGCTCTTTCCTATATCTTTTCTAAAAAGTTCAATCTCACAGTAGCACAAGGTCTCAAATTGTATGAGTTAGAAAGAAAGCCAAGAGTCACTAAGATTCAAGCAGCTTCCTTAAGAGCTAGAGAAAACCTCAACGAAAGAATAGGTTGGAGTTCAGGCGCAAAAGATGTTAAGGACGAAAATAGATTGACTATCGAAGAGGTTTGTGGATATGATATGAAAGCACACATAGATGATTTAGCTCAAAGTATATAATGAACATTATTTTATAAGTATTCGAATGTAACCAATTCACTACAAGGGTTTGAATGATAAATGAAGCGTTTATTCTGTATATTGTATCAATTGCTTAGCTAAATCTAAGACACAATCTTCCAATGGCCTAAACGATACCTCCAATTCTTTCTCAGCCTTGGAGCTATCTGTTTTGAAGTGGGTACCAGAGATTCGATGTCCTGGTTGGCCAATTGGGATCTTTTGCTTTACTGGACCAGACAAGTTTTCTCTCAATACGTCTGCAATTTCTTGATTATCAAAATCTCCAGCACTCACCATATACCTTTGATTACTAGCTTGTGGTCTAGACAAGGCCTCGACATGTGCATAAGCCAAATCTCTAACGTCCACCCAAACAGGGCCTTTTGTTGGGGGTACTGATTGCTCATTAGATTTTGAGTTCAAAATGGACCAGATAACCATGTTACTTGTATTGAGATCTTCAATTGAGGCTAAAAGGTCGATATTAAGAAGTGGTCCAAAAACCATAGGTGGGCAAATAACTGCAATATCAAAATGGGGGCTTTTGTCTTTCATGAAGTCCCAAGCTGCTCTTTCCGCTACAATTTTACTAGCCCTGTAAGAAACAGCAGCATCTTTAGTGTTCACACCATCCTCGTAAGTCAAAGGACTAAAAGAAGTCTCTGAGAGAACCACACCGGGTTGAGGTCCTTTGAATGCGTCAAAAACAGCTGCAAAGGATGAAGTTATGACGACTCTTTTAACCAATGGTTCTGAAAGGGCAGCCTCGAGAGTGCAAAGGGTACCCTTCAAAGCTGGTTTCAAAAGCTCAGCTTCGAAGTCATTTACAGCATATGTGAAAGGCGATGCTAAGTGTAAGATACCCGAGCAGCCTTGAACGGCGGCATTGACCTCTTTGGCTGAAGTTATATCACTTACCAAAGCTAAGGAAAGACGCAGTTGAAGTTCTGGTGGGAATGATTTTTTCAAAATATCATATTTCTCTTCTGATCTGGCGGCAACTTTCACTTGATATTGCTTTCCAAGCAATTCACTCACACAATGAGCCCCAATGAATCCAGTAGCACCAGTTACTAAAATGGTTTCGTTCGTGACAGTCATTCTGGTTGCAAAATATTATTACGCGGGAGATTGTAAATTATATCTTATCTTAATGGCGGAAAAAAAAAGGTACCGGCACTTTATCTGTTTCCGCTTCATACTTCGTATCTATATCGGTTAGTTTTCACATGTAGGATCTTATCTTTATCAAATTAGTATATATAGAAGCGAACCAAATTTTGCATCAAGTTTTTCAACAGTAGTTTAAATATGGACAAAAGTTCAACACCTTCATATTCACCTTCAGTGAATAAAGGAGAAATCGCTTATACAGTAAGTTCTATAAAATCTTCAAGTAATGATAATCTTAAATTTCTTGAAGAGTTTGATTTGGGTGCAAATCCAGAAGAAGTTTCATACCACAGACTTGTTAAAAAACTTGATTGGACTTTTATGATTCCAATGACTTTAGTATATACTCTTCAATTTTTGGATAAAGTGATATTAAATTATAGTAATGTTATGGGTATGACAGTTGATCTTGGTCTTGTTGGAAATCAATTTACAGATTTACCAACTTACTTCTTTGTCGCCTATATATTATCAGAATTTTTTCAGGGTTTTTATATCTTACAAAAATTCCCTGTTGCTAAAGTTCTCGGTGCTAATGTCTTCATATGGGGAATATTAACTGCTTGTTGCGGTGCTTGTACTAATTATGCTGGTATAATGACAGTAAGAGTCTTACTTGGCTGTACAGAATCAGTAGTAGTTCCTGCCATGGTTATATTATGTACTAATTTTTACCGAAAACAAGAGGGAGCTTTTAGAATCGGAGTCTGGTACTCTGGTCTTGGGTTGGGTCAAATAATTGGAGGTCTTATTTCTTACTTATTTCAATTAGTTCAACATGCTTCAATTGCCGGTTGGAGGATCATGTTCATCGTTATTGGAGTCATAAATGCAATCGTTGGTGTTTACGTATTCTTCATTTTACCAAGTACTCCTTTGGAATGCAAGAAATTAAGTCCAAAAGAAAAGTATGTTCTACTTTCAAAATTAACGGAATCAAAAATTGCTGTCAATGGTACCAAGTTCAAAAAGGATCAATTTGTAGAATTACTTAAAGATATTCAATCGTGGTTAATTTTACTTGTTAGTGCTACTATTTCATTTTCTTCGAATACAATTTCTACATTCTCTGCTGCTGATATTGTCTCATTTGGATTCACCTCTAAGGAAGCTGCGCTACTTAATATGCCATCAGGGATAGTAAGTATCTTGTCAAGTTGTCTTTCAACATTTTTCATCATGAGAGGGTTCACTAGATTCATTGCAATTATAATTTTGCTTATTCCTGCAGTTATTGGAGGAGCACTTCTTTCTTTCTTACCACTGACTAATAAAGCTGGTCTTTTGGTTGCAATCTATATGATTAATGCTGTAACCGCTCCACTAGCTATTTGTTATAGTTGGGCAGCAGCAAATGTTGCTGGTTCGACTAAAAAAATTGGTGTTAATGCCATATATATTAGTATTGGATTTGCCCTAGGAAATGTTTTATCACCTAAAACTTATAGAGTACAGGATGCTCCTCATTATTATCCAGCAAAGATATCAATGCTTGTAACTCAAGCGTCAAGTATATTCATTACTCTCGTTATAGCAGCGGTGTATTATATGAGGAATAAATCTAGAGATAAAGAACAAGCTAATGAAAAGGATGAAGATAAAATCGTCCACGATGTTTGGGACGATCTTACCGACTTCCAAAATAGGGCTTTCCGTTACCTGTACTAATTATGTATGTATTAAAGAAGTATATGCCGTGTATATGTGAAATAGTACAATGAAAAATTAAATGAAGTTAGTATGTTACATTTTTGAAATCTTAATCTGTCTTTTGTTCGATAAGAATATTGTACACCGACGAGTCTTCAGCCACTGCAACGTATTTAAATTGGTTTTCAGCTCCCTGGTACAAACCTATAAGTTTATTATTGAATGAAATTTCAGAAATTCCATCGAGCCATTGCTTACCCTTTTTAACATATCTATGGATACGTAATTTTTCAGAGGAATATACAATGATGATACTAGAAGAGACATCGATAATAAAGTCATCAACATCTTGTATGGTATAAGTAACGATATTTTTTCTCAAATCGAATACTTCTAAGCAGCTTGAATCACCATCTTCTGAGCCAACTAATAACCAGTAACCATTTGATGCAAAATGCAATTTTGTAACATTTGCAAACTTGGTGCTTAATTCTCCTGATACTTGACCGGAATTCAAATCAAATATTTGAATTGTCCCACTTGTAGCGATAGCAAATACCAAACCATCAATATGTATAGCTGCAGTAATAGCACTCCCTTTAGACTCAGAACTGTATACGATGGATTTTTCCTTGAATAAACTCCATTTACCATCACTGGAAACAACAGCGTATACATCTGCGAGGGAAGGATGAGGAACCACAGCGATTATCTCATCATATGGAGTCGGTACGTCTTCGTTATTGACATACAACTTATTTTTATATGCCACGAAAGGAACGGAACCATATGACAATGCAGTAACCACACCTTTATGAAACAACTTACGTACCGTACTCAAAGATGAATCTGATAAATCGTATATAGCCACCGAGCCTGTAGGGGATGCCACTGCGACATGATTTATACCAGAGCATGATAAATGGGCTTTCTTAAATGCAGAAACTGGTTTACTGGGTGAAATTATGATGTTTTGATTAGAATCATAAGGAAATGAAACCTTTTGAGATTTATGAAGTTGGAACAAATGATCTCTAGCCAGAGAAAGTTCTTGTGTAATATCGATATTATTAGATTCTTCAATTGTTTCAATTTCAGGTAATTTTCCATTGTCATGTTCTTGACCATTCAGGACGGCGTCATCCGCCAAACCAGTTGCCAATTCGTTCAATGCAGATCTGGCCTCATCTCTTTCTTTGAACGCTTTTGCTGCTACTCTTACAGCAGCATCTTTATGATATAATGCAGCGCTTAATTCTTGTTTTGCTTGATGAAGTTGTTTTCTTAATGTGAAAACTTCCAAGGCTAAAGCATCCCATTCATTCTGAAAAGTCGATAAAAGAGTTGGAATAGATGTTAACGTCGATGGTTTGGGTGGGATTGGTGATGAAACCTTGATTGGCACAAGTTCTTCAACTGACAAAGGCTCATCATTTATAGGATCTTTTCCACTGGTAGATATGTAATTTTCAATCAAAGTTCTTTCAAATATACACCCACTCTTCGGAGAGAGTACAGGAAACTTTGCTTCTTCGCCAGATATGGAACAAAGCATTTTGGTTTATATTATCTTTATATGAAAAAACAATAGTGAAAACCAGCTTGAACTGTTTAGTGAGGTAGGCTTGTTCCGGGCACGACATCATCAGATGAGATATGGTTGCAAATTATACTACATTAGAGTTGAGGGTTTAGTAATATTTATACAACGAAGGTTACATAAATATATAGCCAATCATATAAAGTGTATCAGAAGATGTAGTCAGATAAATAGTGTCATTTTCTCGTTAAATTTTCAGTCGATTAATATTTTTGTCCCGGATTGTAAAGACGTTTTGTTTGAAACAACCCACAACAATGTCCTAAAAGACTAATGACAAGAACAAGCAAAGAAGATACAACCGCCGACCAAGAGAAAGCATAAAGTTGCTTTGATAGAAACGAGTGAATGCCATAATCACTGGCATTATCATTAACTTGTTTTCTAACATAGATATAAAGACCAGTAATAAGGGCAGAACCTACAAGAACCACAACAAATGTAAAGGCTTGAAAGATGAAATTTAAACATGAAAGACAAAAATTCAGCGGGTCAATGAAACATGCAATGAATTGGAAAAAGAATATGAGAAGTGATAAAATTGCCCCCACTAAAATCAATGCCGAACCTGCAACTGTGAGATTTTGCATTAATTTTATCTTTTTATTTAAATCACCAGGTAAATTTAATGTTGAATATGAAATGTTATCAAGTAAAGTTTTCAATGGTGAAGATAATGCAGAATCTGCATTTGAAACTGCACTTTCTAGCTCAGTTTTAAATACAGTAAGTGGATCAAATCTATAACCAAATTTAGGGGATGAACAATAAGTAAATGTAACATCACCATTATCAAAATAATCAGACTTTTTTGCTTCCTTCGAGCCAGCGTTACCTTTACAGTAGCCCCAAAAAGATACAGAATACACATCTGATAATCCCAAATCTGAAAGACTTATATCATCAAGTAAACTGCTAACGATACTACTTATTGAATCCCTTTCATTTAATTGAGTTTTTGAAATTTCCGAGGAAGTATCTCTTTTAGTAAATCCAGAAGAATCTATTATGGCAGAGATCTTTAGGTTTGTTAAATGGAAATCAATTAAGTAATTTTGAGTAAGATACAGTTCATTCTTATAAGAACCAATTATTGCAAATACTGAAAGAATGAGGGTAGCTAATGAAAGAAATATAATTATAAATCTAAAACAACCAAACATAATAAAATGTACTTGTAAAAAAATTGATAAATTTTAGTAAATTATAAACACTATTTATAAAATTAAATACATTTGGAGTAACACAAGCATATGCTAAAATATGGCGTAGTTAAATAAAAACAACATGACCCGGGGAAAGGTTAGTGCACGACGGCCTAAAATAGATTTTTGCAACCATACTCGGATGATACGAGGCGAAGATTTTACATTAGAATGATCAAAGATTTAAAATTAGAAAACTACTTAATAAAATAATATAGAGAAGTGAAAGAAAAAATGAAGCCAAAAGTGGCTGAAAAGATAGGCTTGGTAGGTCACTTACCAAGATTATTGTAAATATATGGTCATTATTGACTTATATTTAGTCTGATAATTGACAAATAATTAGTCATTTAAATTTAACTAATAATTTAATCACTATCAGACTCTCCTTTATGATCATAACCCATTTCTGATTCAACATCATCCTTAACTTCATGAACCATAGATTGAAACTTCTTTCTACCAGTGTTAAATAATCCACAACAGTGACCTAATAAACTAAAGTTACACACCAATAATGCTGCAACAGTAGCTGACCAAGCAAATGCATAGAATTGTGTTGATAAATAACTTTTGATTCCATAATCATCAGTATTATCATTAATTTCAGATCTTATAAACATAGCAGTACCAGTTGTAATAGCAGAACCAACTAAAAGAATAATGAAAATTGCACCTTGGAAAAGGAAATTTAAAAATGAAAGACAACAACTATCAGGAGACATGAAACACCCTAATACTTGAATAACAACCGAAACAAATGAAAGAACACATCCTGCCATCAATAATCCTCCAGCAGCTTCAGTTAAATTACCAAGAGTAGTTACTTTCTTTTGCATATCACCAGGAAGATTTAAATTATCGTAAGTGAGATTGTCAACCAAAACCCGTAATTCTGATTTAACTGAATCACTTACATCAGTGACTGAACTAGCACCATCTGCTTTACCTGCAATTGTATTATTAATTTCATGTTGTAAAAGTTTGAGAGGATCAAATTTGTATCCGAATTTTGGTTTAGTACAATAAGTAAAGTTAAGCTTATTGTTATTAAAATCTTTAGTATATTCATTAAGATCATCATCATAACTAGAATCAACATTAACTTCACCTCTACAGTAACCCCAGAAACTTACACTATAGACATCAGCTAAACCGAGATCTTGGTAAGAATACTGAGAATCAATATCGTTAACAACAGAAACAATATCGGAAGAAGTTGAAGTTGAAGTTGAAGTAGAACTAGTAGTAGTAGCAGTACCAGTAGCGGTGGTAGTAGCAGTATTTGATCCTTCAGAATCATATGGCCACCAAGTAGATCTTTTATCTACGATAATGATATCATTATCTTCAGTTGGAGTAGCAGATCTTTGAATAATTTGTCTTTTAGAAAAATCATTTGCATCAAATATGTTACTTAAATCCATCTTAGTAAGTTCAAAATCAATCAAGTAATCTTTAGTTAAAAAAGCTTGATCAGAAGAAGAACCCACGATAGCAAAAAGTGATAGCAAAGCACTCGCCAAGGAGAATATGATTAGAATAAACCTAAAGAATTTAAACATTTAGGATTTTGCAGTTTATATTTGATAGATCGAGCAGCAGTAATTGATGGCAGTAACTTAAGAATAATCTATGAATTTTGTGAAAGCAGTGGTCAGATGTAATAACAGTGGTGATGCAATGATAGTGGTTTTCAATATCAATAACCAAATGAATTCTTATACTAATTCTCAACACAAGTATTAATTGATAACTAGTTAATATAGAGAAAGTCAAATTTTTAGAGGTGAACCCCCTCCATATATACTATATATTTCGTAAAGAATGAATCAACCACAAAATCAAAATCAAAGCTTTGGATCACATCACATTCCGAATCAACTTAAATTATCGTTGTAAAGCTCAATTTGATGGCTGGACTGATCCAAATCAAGTTGCAAATTGGATTTTGCGATGGCTGGTTAACCAATTTTTAATGGTAGCGCCCAACGAACAATAAAAAAATTAAGCTGGCTTGAACTTTTTTTAGACATAACCTGTCGGGTAACGACAAAATAATAGTTTACTTTATAATTGAATTAACTACGGATTTGTTAACAACGTAGGAAGGGGGTGTAAAAGTTTAAAGACTCAAGTAATTAATATTTTTTGACATTGTTTAATCATAGTCAGGAACAACACATATCCGGACTTAGCCTAATAATTAGTAGTTATGATTGGATTGCAAACACGTGAATTACATATGGATATCGCTAGCAATTAGGGACATAGAAACAGCAGCACATTATTGACCACAAAAGCTTCTACGCCTCGGACTTATTAAAACCGAATTATCGCAAACGGGATTGTAGGAATGTCTGATTTGTTTCGTCTTTGCAACCGTAGGATGTTTGTAATAGAAGATGTAATTTCGTGCCTGTGATGTCAATGATTCATGGTTTGATATTGATGATTATAGTGTTTTATGAAACATACTGGTACATACTTGTATCTAACAATATTTACTAATTGTTAGACAGTAGTAGACTCTTGGCTATAGCTACAAATGTCTTACATTATAAAAATCATTGTCTTTGTTAACAGCAAATTCACACATTTCTTATCTTGCTGCTCATACTGAACCACATTTTACAATCGGCAATTCTTTCTTGTATCAGGGTCGTAGATACTGTTAGGAAACGCCCGATATTTGTTAATGTCTTTGTTGTAATTGTAACAATATAATTTAGTAATTTATAGCTTATTTTACATCAGATTACTATACAAAGTTACTATACAGATCCCATACTTCGTTACTACTATTCTAGGTCATCAAACCCATTAAGCAATTCTTGTTCGAGTTCATCTAAGTCAACTTCGTCAACTTGGTCAACTTTTGGTTTCTTAGTGTGTGTATCATCTATTTCATCTTCACTTTCTTCATCTTCACGTTTTCTCTTACTACGATAAGCATCTTTTATGAATGAATCATAATTTGAGGTATTATTCAAATTATCTTCTGCTTCTTTATCATCTTCATCTTCATCATCTTCATTGTCTTCATCATCATCACTTATTCCAGCTAGAAAATCATCAACTTCTTGATTAGCTTCATCTAAATCGTAGCCCTCTAATGATCCAACCGAATCAAATCTTGGCCTTTCAAGAATTCTTGCTTGTTCTTTCGCTTTATGTGATTCAACAGCCTTTAAATATTTATCAACATCCGTATTTTCAATTTCCCAATCTTTTGGACCACATTGAATTAAATATGGTGTCTCATCAACTTTCCTCCAAGAACTTAAACATGCAAATAACCAATCTGGATTAACAATCTTAACATTCGGTACTAATTTTTTGGCAATTCGAACTTTAAGTGTTAAACCTGATTTAAATGAATTATTATTTGGATCTCGACATACAACATGAGTTACTTCATCTTTATAAACTTCATTTACAACTCTTACTCCAAATTGTCGACACCAAATAACTATATCTGCTGTATCAATATTTATACCTAATTGTAAAATACCTGAAAATAATATAGTAACTCCTTTAAGACAGTCACTTTTAAGCTGTGGAATGATACTCGTAAGATCTGGCTTCACAGATACTTGACGTTTTTCGTATTTATAATATATTCTGTAGTATTCTGAGTGAATCCTAATAAGTGCTTTTTCAAGTTCATCAAGTTCGGTATCATCATCAAACAAAAGATTATCTTCTTCATCATCGTCGGCTTTTTCGGAGTCACTACTTGGAGGTGAACTTTGTCTTGACTCTGATTCGTGATCATGAATCATTTTATCAAGATTATGCTGAAGTTTAGCTAGGGGACGATCATGTTGTTGTTGCTCTAACGATTGATTTCTAGTTAGTGATTGTTCCATAAGAAGATTGGTATTATCTTCACCTCCACCGAGTTCTAAAAGTCTATCGACAGGGGATGAACTATCAGATTGAGAATCTTGAGATTCTGGGGATGGAGAAATTGATTCTTTTTCAACTTCATCACCATCATTTGTATCCTTTTCGTCTTCACTAAGTGCTTCTAATTGAGCAATAGTTTTTCTTCTTTTAGTAGGTCCTGTTATTTGACCATTCTTTTTGGGTAGGAAACTTGAATTAATATCACCAATACCAACGAAGAAATCATAAGGAACTACTTTAATTAAATTTTTTTCCCATTGCCAAACATCTCCACGATCATCAATAATTACAACCATTGATTGATCAACAGGGAAAAGTCTTTTCAAATTTTTATGAGTAAGTGAACCACTTTCATCACGACTAAGTATTCTATCACCAAAATATTTACCATCAGGATCGATTATTTTAGCTATAGCTAAAGCATAATTTCTAGTTGCCATTGTATAAATATGAAGTTCATATTTTTGAGCCACTGATGCTAAGAATTGACTTAAACCTGGTCTTAATTTAACATAATACCAACATTTTGTAGGAGGAGGTCTTGGACCTGTCCAACCAGGTGGTAATATTGGATCTTCTTCAAGACAAAAAGATTGAACATCTTTAACAGCTCTATAATTTGGATTTGAAGGATCTGATTGCCATTCACCAACAGTTGGATCCACAGTAGCATGAATTACGGTTTGATCCAAATCTACCACCAAAATAAGTTTTGATTCTTTTGAAAGTCTTGAAGTTGTATCTTGTTCAATTTTAGTTGCTTCATCAAGACTAATTTTTAATCCTGTATTATCATGAGACATTGCAATGGTTGCTCTATCTTCATAACTATAACCAGTATAATCTTTTTCATCTTCAACTGCTTTACCACAAAGTGCACATAATCCTCCATATTGTACAGCATGAGAGCAAGGTTCATTTATTGAACATAATATAATTCCCAGATGAAGAACTTCTTGATTTTGTTTCAAGTGAATTTCCATAATCTCTCCTTCAATTGGACTTTCAAATGTACTCATTCTTTCAACTCGAATTATTGGTGGTGGATCTTGCTTAGAATTTGGGTCATCCTGATAGTCCCAATATTTATATCGAAATATTGCATGATGTTTTGGAATTGTATCTCCAACTCGACAGAGAACATCAGAAATCGTCACCGGGAACGGTGCTGATGCCGGTAAGGTTATACCCGTCGGGGCCATAGTGATATAAATTGTAGCTAATTACGATTGTTAAAAGTAGTAGATAAAGTGATGATGTTTATTTGTAGCGCGAGCGTTGAAAATTGCACGCTAAAACCCGAATTTACTAGGAGTTACGGCCCGGTAGATTTAGGCTAAAAATAGAGGTAAAAATACGTCAAAATTAAGACATAAGTTTGAAGTCGTTTTTAGTGTTAAAATTAATTTACAATTGACTACAATTTTTAGCAGGAAAATACCATTGATTAATTTTCAGGTCGTTCTGTACAGGACTTTTTATCTAATAGTCTTTATACATCGATTTGAGTTATGTTGGCCATATGATGTCTTTTCATTTGTTCAATCGTCTGTTCTTTGTGTTTCTCTGTTCTTTGTGTTTCTCTGTTCTTTGTGTTTCTCTGGTATTTTCTTCCTCTGGTCTATTCCTACACTTATCTCCGTTACTTTTTTTCATTATAATACATTATACATCTTCTAAGTCAGAAACATCTTCATCACTTTCTTCCTTTATATCTTCTGCCACAACCACCGGTTCTGGCTTGACGGGATCTAAATCTTCAAAATCGTCAGAATCAAGCTCAATGTCTTCGTTCGTATTTGCCAGTGCATCTTGGGTGAAGAAGTTTTCCTGTACTTCAGATTTTGGCTGTATATCTTCAATTTCATTCAGTGATCCAAAATGCTCCGTATATGGCTTAGGTTCATCCAGTAGTTTATTTAAACTTGTTGAATCTTCAAGCTGGACACTAGAGTCTTCAAATTGAGGAACACTAGATCCTTCAAATTCTGGCTTGTTAGCATCTTCAAAAATTCCTAATTCTGCTTCATCATCACTACTATCCAGAATATTCCTTCCTCCACCAAATGAAAATTCAATGGTTTCAGTATGTTTTTCTTTATCTTGTCTTTCTTTTTCAGCCATAATTTCTGCTAATTTAATCTTTTGCCTCTTTTCTGCTTTACGTACTGAACTTATAACATGCTTAAACTCATTTTCAACAATATCATTAAATTTCGCCTTCACCTCTTCTGTAGCTGTTTCGGTGGCATAAGGCAGGAAGACTTTCTCTGCTTGTAAAAATACATTCCGTTGACGGAGTTTTAGTTTATGTTCTAACCTGGCTTCTCGTCTTTGTTGTATAAGTCTTCTCTTTTCAGCGTATGCTAATATATCAAATCCTGATCGTGATTTTTTATCCAAGTCAATTTGATTATCAAGAAAAGAAACACTGGTATTATTTTGTTTTTCCAGAGTTTCGGACTCATGAATTTCAGGTTCAGTTCCTACGGATTCTCCTTCAATCCCACTCATTATACTTTCATCATCATCATCAAGCTCAGTTTCTAATTTATTTCTCCATTTCTTATCTTCATTATCTACCAATTCATATAACGATTTATCAGTCATACGAGATTCTTCTACTAACTTCATACGAATCTCTTTTAAATCACTTATTTGATCCATAAAATTACTGGTATTCTGATAAGTATAATCAGGAGGTAGATCAGGTAAAAACAGTGGTATATATGCTGGTCTTTCGAATTGTTTTGGTACCAATTCAGTAATTTCATAATGTTGGTTGGCAAAGAATGGTGCTGATGGATCATCTAGTGGAATTTCTTCCGATTGTGATTGCTCTAGTTGATTCTTTAAATTATGCTGTATTTTCTCAATTAAATCTCGTTTACTGAATGTTTTGGAATGTTCATACTGAGCATAAAGATCTCCCGGGAGAAGGTTTTTGGTCTTCAAAAGAAGTGATACATCATTTCGACTTGGTTGATGTCGACGTTGAAGTTCAGTATATTTTTGAAGAGTTTCGATTATATTATGGAAATAGTCTATAGAAACCTGAGTTAACTGAGCTAAAAAATCAGGATTGAAATCTAGCTTTTTGTCAAGAAGAATCGTCGCCACAACATTCCTTAGTTGAACGTCTATAAAAGGGGACACTGACTCCTGTGTTGTTTCCGTCATACCTGTAGAAAAGGTATATATAGTGTAGATTACTTTGTAAAACCATCGACGTGAAATGCGATGGTGCACGGGTGTGGTTGATGTACGGATGTTTGGTTTTTTCGCCAGTTTAAATAAAACAACTACAATTGATATTAACGTAAAGCACATCTTGTGTAATAATTACATATTGGATAACAAATACTCTACTGCACCTTGTACACTTCCACCACTTCTTCTTAAGGCGGCTACGTTTTGATCAAAATCAAAGAATCCCATATCATTCAATTGCCCTAATTGAGATTCAAATCTCTCTTCTGGAGGTCTATTATCAGCAGGAGCTTGAGATTGACCACCACCGAAAAGTGCAGACATATCCATTGGTGGAGCACCTGCACCAGCACCTGCGCCAGCACCACCAAAAAGAGCAGCAAATGGATTAGCAGCAGGATTAGTACCAGATGCAGAAGGTGTACTATCAGTATTCGAATTAGTAGTAGAAGAAGCATCACCACCTTCAACATTTGGATTAGCACCAGGTGCAGGGAATGCAGAACCTGTTGAACCAGGCATACCAGGTGCACCACCAAAATTAGATTGTAAATTCATCATTGAACGCATAGCTTCAGGATTACTCATCATTTGTCTAAAGAAAGGACTTTGTAAAATTTCTCTTGCTTGAGGTCCCATAGCTCTTAATTGAGGGGATTGATTAATTAAATAGTCTAGCATTTGAGGATTCTGTAACATTGAATTCATACTTTCTTGAAACATTGGATTTGACATCATTTGTGACATTTGTTCAGGATCTGGCATTGATGAATTCATACCACCATCTGGTCCAAACATTGAAGCAGATGGTAATTGTGTATAACCAGCATATCTTGCGCCAGTAAGATCAGCTAATGGATTAAAAGCACCTTGACCTGCTGCAATATTTGAAGGTACATTATTATTATTAGTAGTATTAGTGGTAGTTGGAGTACTTGTTGAAGCATTTGATTCAGAAGTTGAAGGGTTTGGAGCAGATTTGGCAGCACTCTTAACTAAATGAATAGTATGACCAGATTGAACTTTATAATAACTTACAGTTTCAGTATCTTTTAAAACTTTACCAGAATAAATTAACCGCTGTCTATCAGCAGGTACTGAAGCTTTGGTTGATATTTCTTGTTTCAATTCGGCAACACTTATTGAAGGTGAAACACTCACCTCATACTTGGTGTCACCAGAGGATTTAATATGAATGGTGATATTGTCGGACATGAAGATGATTCTGAATAAATAGAAGGTCTAAGAAGCTGATTTGCCTCTGAGGTGAACATTGACACGCGCACGCCCGATAAGCAATACCATAGCAACTTCATCACCTACGGCAGGCTACTGAATCTAAGGATTTCGGGTCTGGACGTTGTAGAGACGGCTGGCATGGCTACAGGAGAGAGGGTGTTCACTTTGTAATGGCAAAGTATATAGATTATGTGAATTACTGGTTATTACATATGAATGCTTGATAGGATTGCTTTTGTGGACGCCAAAAAGGTATATCATAGACCAATACCATGGTATCAGATTTTTTGGAACATAGAGTAAAGTTACGTAAGATGAAGTAGTGTAGGGTGAAGTATTGCAAAGGTTGTGAACAATAAAGTGCCGTGAACTTTCAGGCGTTTCAAGAACGTTTTTGGCTCAGAGTTCAATGGCTGCAAATTACAGTCCAAAGTAGAAATCATCTTGTTCAATAATGAATGACCCGTTTCTTTCAAGTTCTAGTTGCTCAAGACTCACACAAGATGGTAAGTCTGGCTCCTGGGGAAATACACCAAAGTCGAACTCCTCATCGTCGACAAATTTGAATCCGGTGTCAGGATCAAAATCAATTTCTTTCTTGAAATAGCTGAATGGATCACGAACATTGCTTGTAGATTTATTCCCTTCTCTTAGCACAGTTAACTCCCAACACCGATACAGGAAAAGCCGAAATTCCCATAATTGTCTTTCAATTTCAAGAGGTATGCGTTGCTCACGACACAGATTGAAATACTCAATAAGAGTTTCTGAAAATGGGTGAACGGTTAAAAAGAGAATTGGCGCTCCTGTTAATGCATTTTTCATACTTTCAATATCATCAAGACACAGAACTTTAGTCTTATTAATGTCTTCAGGGTTGTTACTGACTCCAAGAGGGTATTTAGTAATGAATGATTCAATTGAGCTTCGTAGTCTATGAACCTTGATTCTGGAACACTTAATCTGTTTATACCTTTCTAAAATCGTTTGCTTGTCAGTGTGGGGATATACTGTCCTCAACCATTCTCTGTATTCCTGTAACTCTTCTTGCGTCCATGTAGGATAATACCCAAGAACAGGATCCTCAGCGAAAGTTACAGTTTTTCCCACCATTGATTATTATTAGATAGTGTTTTCGAATTATTCTATTACGAAGTATATGAAAGTCGTATGTACACATTTAGAATACCTAAGCATGTGGCATTTCAATTTCTATTTTAGGAGCATACCTAAACCTTCAGCATATCCAGTTTTTGCAGCCAATTCGCGATTTACTAAAACATCACTAGACCTGGAAACTCATAGTATCGTATGCTTGCCCAGTTTACCTGATCTCCTTCTTGTTTGTCTTGAGACCATACTCTTTGAAGGAGTCTCTCGAATTCTCCAATATATTTGAATCTGAGCCTTCTTTTTATGTTGTGAATTCGGGAAATTATATAATCTCGATCTTCTTTCTTGTATGATACTGATCCTGCCATTATCAAAGGGAACAAAAGTCCAGTTTCGAGATCGGGATCGGTTTCTACTACCCGTATAGATCTCAAGATAAGCTCTAGTATGGCCTCTACTCTACCGTCTCGGCGGTTATATCCATATCTAATTTGGTGTAGTCGAAGAAATGCAGACCATTGAAGTGCTAATGCATATGATGAAAGAACTAACTTAGAATTGGGGTTTCCATCTAATTGAATAGTAGGAAGCGTCCAGTTCTGTAGTCTCATTTCAATAAGGTTGGCGAAAAGAGTGAATTGCTTCTCCTTATCTTTTGACTCGTATCGAGACAGTCGAAGACTTGCTAAAGTCGATATATTCCCTATAATTTTGTAAATTTCTCCTGCTATACCGAATTTAAACCCGAATTTACTGTTCAATAAATCTTCAATATGATCGCCTTCATAATCAGAGTAGAAGTCAGAAACTTCAAAGTCTCGTTCCACGTATGGTGTAGAACAAGTACTAAGACTTGATATAAGATCAAGGTAACAAAAAAGTTGAATGGAGAGAGGAGTTATCTTTGAAAGTTTTTTGAAACCACCTTGCTTCTTGATCATACTGGCAGCTTTGGCTAACGCAACACTCCAATACAACGAATTCCCTTCAAATATCTCAAGTATACAAGTTAGTAGAATACTCAAAAGGACATTCTCTGAGGTCTCATCATAAGCTCCAATCAAACATGTCTGAGCACGAGCTTTATAAAAAGCACTTTCTCTAGTAGTATACTCTGAATGCTCTATTGATGCTGCAATAGCTATTATGGGATATCTTACTCTTGAGTCTACCAAACATAATGGAATAACTGTTTTCAAGAATCGGTTAGTGGTTTTATCTGCAAATAGAAGCAGAGATACATCAGAAATGAAATATAGAAGAAGTTCAAGTTCTTTGGCAGGAATGTCAAGCGTGGGTAGCTGACACATCTTCAAGAGGTCTTCCTTCTCTTCGTCATATTTATTGTCGGGAGAGTCTCCTGAAGTCATGCTCAAATTATCCATTGAAGACATGGGAGCTTCCATTAAAGAATTAAGAAACAACCGTTCTTTTGTAGTCAACTCGGTTGAAGATGATATCAAGGGAAGTAATAAGTCCGGGAATCCCGTGCCATCTATGGGAACTTCTGTTGGTGATGCCATAGGGAATGTCATGGGAAATTGTTCTTCTAGAGATAATGTCATATCAGGAGATTGGGATTGAGATTGGGATGGTGGTCTTTGACAATTAAGACCAAGTTTTTCACATGCAGTGCAAATAGGCCACTTTTCATCACACTTCTTCTTCCGTTGCTTACAAGTAAGGCAACCATCGTGGCTATATTTGTACTTTTTAACTCGAGGTTCAGATTGTGATAATTTAGGTCTTCCCACTCGAGGTTTAGGACGATCACATGAGCAAATGACATCTGCTTTCACACAAGTGTCACAGGGTAGACCACCCCTACAAGCCTGTTTGAGGCGATGACAGCGATCACAGCTTCTTTTTGACATGAGTATTAGTAACTTTTCGAGATCTTATCAAATTTCTGAATGCATGCTTGTTTTAGCGCGGGACATCGACAGATAAGTACAAAAATTGTTATCTTAGCTAATCATAGCGTGGGATTTACAGTAGATTCAAGACAATAACTATACTAGAGTATTTGTTAAAAGTATATATTCTATATCAATTTGGAGGTGTTTTTCTTACTGACAATAAAGGTGACGGTGAGCCTTCGTATATATTAGACATATCATGAGCATCCATACACGCTTGTCTAGAGAGTAAAACCTTTGGTTTGGCTCTAGTTTGCACCTCGTTGCAATAATTTTTTGCAGCCAATTGCCATTCCTGCGCACCCAGAACTGTTTTATCTATTTCACTTATCAATGTAACGGCATCAAATATACCTACATTACAAGCTTCTCCTCGGTACATTGTCATGGCATGTGCAGAATCTCCAGCAAGTAGAACTCGACCTTGTTTTGAATCCCAATCTACTTCATCCCAGTCGCACAATTTAATTTCAAGTAATTCTTGGGGATACTTGACTGCTCTGTCGACTAAGTCTTTTAGTAAAGGATGTAATCCATCGGTGTGAGATTGCATGGCAATTGCCTTTTCTTCCAGTGTACTAAAAGGCTCTTGTGTTTCAGGAACTTTCCAAGATAAATTTACTTGCGCATAGTAAACGTCGTCTTTCTTAGTATAATCAGGTGTAGAAAGTACAGAAAACCAAAAGAATGTACCTGTAGCAGGAACTGTTCCTTGGAAAAGAAGAGGATCAAATTGCTTAGAAAGTTTATCCAATTCATCTCCTGTAATTTGAACTTTAGCTCCACAGAATCTAATTGGAAGTTGGTATAATGCGCCTGTTTCTGGACAAATTATTCTTCTCACGGCCGAATTGGCTCCATCACATCCTAAAAGAACATCACCATGAAACTCTTTCCTGTTTTGGCAAATAACATCTACCTTTCCTTTCTCAGGATAATTAACTTTTTCAACTTTACAATCCCAATGAACGTTTATTCCTCTAAGTAAAATCCTTCTCACTTGTTCTCTCCTTACTCTAAGTCTTGATGCTGGTGGGATACTAACAATGGTTTCTCCAGTGCTAGCATTGATATATTTGAAGTTACCAGTATCAGCCTCGTGAAAATTTGGTCTTACTTCAGCGTCAAAGATTTCATCTGCCTTATCCTCGGGAAGTAAACTTTTGAATGCTTCAAGAGCATAATGTAGAGTTATTGCCCAACCTGAATTTTCACGAAATATTACTGATTCATCTCTATCGAAGATTTCGTATTCTATACCTCTTTTCTCAAGAGCATTAGCTATGAGTAGCCCAACGATGCCTGCACCGGCTATGATAAATTTTGGCATTGAAATCTGAAAATCTAACAATTCACAAGATTATTATACTCGAATTCTAATGATAGTTGACGGCATAACCGGATAGTGTTCATTTAAATTAATCTTTCAGTTACTAATTTTCTTATCACGGCGGCTTCCTAGTTAGGAACGCCGGGGAATTAATAAATTCCGCAGGTCTTATCGGAACTTTTTTTAGACGGATTTATTCTGTATGGCTGTATGGGCGGAAATTTCACTATAAGTATGAAATGTTGTCAGTGAATTCAGTGCTTCAAAATCAATTGTGATCAAAATGTCAGGTCACGAAGCAGTCAATCCAATTCACCCATCTATGGTGGGTAAACTTGACCCTGAATTCGTTAAACTTTATGATGAACATGTCGCAAATACTCCAAATAGACCAATTGATCTCAATAAATTAAGACAAAACTATTCCAAAATTTACTCTTATGGTACAGGGCCATATCCAGAACTTAAGAATGTTGAAAACATTGAATTTGAGTCTTTTGATGGTGAAAAAGTTAAGCTTAGAATATATAAACCAGATGATACTAAATCAGATGAGTTATTACCTGTTCATATTGATTTCCATGGAGGTGGTGGAGGTTTAGGTGATTTAGAGACTGAAAAGCATATTTTATGTCATTACGTTGATATCGCACGTGTTGCTGTTGTAGATGTTGATTATCGTTTAGTACCAGATTATAAATTTCCAACTTATATCAAGGATTGTTTTGCTGCTACTGAGTATGTTTATAAGAACGCCAAAGAATTGGGATTGGCTAAAGACAGTATTTCTGTTGGTGGTGTGTCAGTTGGAGGAAACATTGCTTTCATTATCAGTCATTTATGCCGTGATGCTAAGATTCCATTGAAACTTTGCGTTGCAGGAACTCCTCAAGTCGATGATGTTGAGCCATATACTTCAGCTGCTGATTCTCCATATCCAAGTGCCCGAGAATTTGAATTTGCACCTACTTTAAATTGGGCCCGTATAGTATTCTTTGATAAATTGAAATGGAATTTGACAGATGAAGAGATAAAGGAAGTTGGCTGGTTCAAATCGATTATTAATGCTCCAAATTTTACTAATCTTCCTAAAACAGTGGTTATAACTGCCGGCTGTGATCCAATGAGAGATGAAGGTGAAGCTTACGCCTGTAAGCTCATAACACATGGTAATGACGTTGTTTTCAAGAGATATCCAGGTGTCCCACATCCTTTTATGCACATGGACGCTACGCTCTGGCAAGCATCAGATTTCATTAAAATGACAGCAAAGGAAATTGGACTTGCTCACGGTACTTTATAGGATTTATATGAATATATATGAAAAGCAAATTATTGAGTGGCTCGATTGAACTCTTTTGTAGACTTGTAGTTTTGTTTCTTTGTAGCTTATATTTCCACTCTTGACTTCATACTGCTAGTCTCAAATTTTGCAGCCGCGAATTGCTATACTTCTCTTCTTCTCCTTATGACATTTACCACAGAACAGAAACATCGTATTGACGAACTCGTGAAATCTTGGATTCACCTAGATCCCAACAAAGACACGCAAGATTACATAAAGCAGCTCCACAATAATGGTGATTACGTTAGTCTTGATCAAAAGCTCAGCGTTCGAATTGCCTTTGGAACCGCTGGTCTTCGCTCGTCAATGGGTCCTGGATTCGCCCATATGAACGACGTCACCATTCTTCAGGCATCACAGGGACTCTGCAAACATATCAAGTCCAATTTCAAAAACCCCAGTATTGTGGTGGGCCACGATCATCGGTTCAATTCTCAGAGATTCGCTGAAATAACCGCCAGTGTAGCATTAATTGGCGGACTAAAGGTTTATTCATTGAGCTCACCATCGTCATCTCTTGTGCATACGCCATTGGTGCCATTTGCGGTAGATACGTATGGTGCTTCGGCTGGTGTAATGGTCACAGCTTCGCATAACCCCGCTAATGATAATGGATATAAAGTATACTGGGCCAATGGATGTCAAATAATCCCTCCACATGACCATGAAATTGCAGATGAAATTAACGCCAGTCTTCAACCATGGAACCATTCATGGGAAGTCGATACAAATATCGAAAGAGGAAAGCAAAGCGGACGCTTTGTAGAGGTCAAACAAGAAGTGACTGAAAAATACCTTTCGTCTGTTAAGAAACTGCTTATTAAAGATGAATTCATATCTTTTTCATTCGTATACACCCCAATGCACGGCGTGGGCTTGGAAATATTTGACAAAATCATGAAATCATTCTCTCTGAAAGAGTATCTTGTGGTTGAGCAGCAAAAGGTTCCTGATCCCAATTTCCCGACAGTGAAGTTTCCTAATCCAGAAGAGCTGGGAGCACTTGATCTTGCAAATCAGCTTGCCAGTGCAAATGGTTTGGATTTAGTGATGGCTACAGATCCCGATGCTGACAGGTTTAGTGTGGCAGTGGTTGACGAAGGAAAATGGCATCAACTCACAGGAAACGAAATCGGATTTTTATTTGCTCTCTATATAATTGAGGAACTAATACCCGAACCAGAAATTCAAAATACTTATCTTGTGAACTCTACTGTTTCATCTCAGATCTTGAAGTCTATAGCTCAGAAAACTGGATGTCACTTTCAAGATACGCTTACAGGATTTAAGTGGATTGGTAATAAGGCCATTGACTTGAAAAAACAAGGTTATAATGTCCCATTTGGGTATGAGGAGGCCATTGGCTTTATGTTTGGAGTTGTGAATGACAAAGATGGTATTTCAGCTGCAGTTGTTTGGTTGCAATTATATGAGAAATGGTTCTCCAGCGGCGAAATTACTCCGATAGGTAAGTTGAAGCAAGGATACAGAAAGTACGGGTGGCACAAGGAAGCTAACGGATATTATAAACTCAGTGATACGAAGCTAACACCAAAGATATTTGATGCAATTAGAGAAATGAATGGGCCAGGTAAATCAAGTAAAGTCGGTGAATTAACCATTAGTGAATGGCGAGACCTTACACTAGGTTACGATTCCACCACGTCAGATCACCGGCCGGTACTTCCGTGTGATCCATCGTCGCAAATGATTACTGTGAAGGTAACCGATGGCGACTGCTACTGCCGGTTTACCTGTCGAGGGTCGGGGACTGAGCCTAAACTAAAGGTTTATATTGAAGGCGTGGCCGATACCGAAGAGAAATCATTAAATCTAGCTAATTTATGCTGGAGAACTCTCCAGAGTCATTGGTTTAGTACATGGAATATTGAACCTGTCCGAACTACATAGAAAGAGTAAGATATATATTGATGATAAAATCAACAGGACAAGAAAAAAAGGTCAGTATAAGTAATAGTGGCTATGCGACATTTAGCCCAATTTAGCAACTGCCTATTGTAACTGAAGAGACGACGTAAGCTTTACAGATAAACAGGTTTTCTAGAATTGCATCCTCATAACATTATCTATAAATCAGAAGTAGTTACAGTATTCATTAATTATACCAAAAGTAGCCACTTTAAGGCTTATCGCTATTCTTATTTAGCGTACTTTTCTTGTCGTGCGATAAGTTACACAATGATACACGTGCCAGACAGTAGTGTTTTTTTTTTCTCGTTTCTGACAGCTACGTCTTTTATCGAACCCTATGGCTGTGACTGACAAATACGGAAAGAAGTCGGATTTGCCAATGTATGTAATAAGAGGTTAATGATTGACATAAGTACTAACAATTAGCTTTAATAATCGGCTTCATCCGAGACGATATTCCACTAGATCAAATCTAAAAAAACTATGGATTGTCGGGATAATTACATTCATACTATGGATAACAATTAGGTCAACTCGATCACCGACGGTTAATAAACCCAAGATTTCCAACCAACCACCTCCATCGATAAACCAGCAACCCAAACACCATGTTGAAAACGAAGATTTCGAGCTCTATACTGTTTCCAAAGATGGTGTAACTAAACAAGTATCAATTGAAGATGCAACTTCACTTGCAGAAAAAGCCTATAAAGATACAGTTGAATACTATGATCTTAATGACTATAGGGGATCGGGTGACGGGATCAATCAAGGTGATATAGTATTGTTCCTTATGCCACTCAGAAATGCAGAACACGTTCTTCCAATGGCATTTCATAATCTTATGAATTTAACTTATGATCATTCATTAATTGATATTGCATTTTTGGTGTCAGATTGCTCTCCTAATGATAAAACATTGGAAACTGTATTTGAATATTCTGTTGCACTTCAAAATGGAACTCTTGTGGATCTACTACATAACGCAGATCAATTGAAAAAATCAGGTGTAGTTAGAGGTTCTTCTGATTTATATCAATATTATATGGATCAAGATTATATAAATAATGTTAAAAAATCTTATCAATACGCTGAACTTTATCATAAAGATTATAGAAAACCTTTCAGATCGGTTTCAATCTTCCATAAAGATTTTGGACAAATCATTGGTCAAGGATTTAGCGATCGTCATGCTGTTAAAGTTCAAGGAATTAGAAGAAAATTAATGGGTAGAGCAAGAAATTGGTTAACTACAAATGCTCTACAACCTTATCATTCATGGGTTTATTGGAGAGATGTAGATATTGAAACTTGTCCTGGATCTGTGATTCAGGATTTAATGAAACATGATTATGATGTTATGGTTCCAAACGTTTGGAGACCTTTACCGACATTTTTGGGAAATGAACAAGCATATGATTTGAATTCTTGGATTGAATCAGATCCAGCTTTAGAATTAGCTAAAAAATTAGATGAAGATGATGTTATAGTTGAAGGATACGCTGAATATCCAACATGGAGAGTACATTTAGCATATATTCGTGACCCTAATGGTAATCCAGATGAAGTCATTGATATGGACGGTGTTGGTGGTGTGTCTATCTTAGCAAGAGCTCAAATTTTTAGACAAGGTGTTCATTTTCCAGCTTTTACATTCTTAAATCATGCTGAAACTGAAGCATTTGGTAAAATGGCAAAAGAAATGGGATTTAAAGTTGGTGGTCTTCCACATTATACTATTTGGCATATCTACGAACCTAGTGAGGATGATTTAAAACAAATTGCAAAATTAGAAAGAAAAAAGAGAAGAATAAGAAAAGGTGGTGCTGATAATGGAAGTACATAGATATTTAATTAATCAATAAACACTTATAAGTAAACAACTAATAAAGGAGAATTGTTGATATCAAAAACATAAAGCTGTTTATTTCAGTAGGAAGGCAGGTTTTGTAATCTACGCATAATCGTTGATTATACTCAGAGATTGTTCACATCCGTTTTATTCATCATAATAAACAGATCGTGGGACTCGAACCGTCGCACGCAACGCCTATGGTGAGTAAACGCGCCGTACGTCTGAGCCACACGACGAAAATGTCAATACATTTTTTGGCCTCTGGCACCTAGCCGTGCTAGTAGAACTGTCAAGATTTAAATTACACTAAAACATATAAACTTAGAACAATTTTGTTCGCTTGCTATTCTTTTCTCCTATATATTCCGTGTTTTGCACCTTATCTTTTGTATGACAATTAATATTTACATTTATTAAACAAAAACACATTATGAGCCACGTGAAGGTTTCGTGAAGGTTTAAATTCTCGGGTCAACGACATATATCGGAGGCACTACGTGGTTGGATTCAACAGTTTGCCGGTCCAGATCGATAGTTTCACCAATTTTGCCCGCCTCATACTCCTGCTGAAGGCACTTTGATGAGTGCGGTTCTATTATTAGGCTGCATAATTGTTTTTTGGCGTAGCTTAAAATAGTAATTGATTTTTCACTCAATTTATTGTAGATAAATCAAATTAAAATTGACAATTAACTTATGGTTTGTCGTCTAAGATAACATTTGGCGTATAGAATACTAATGAATCGATTCTCCGTAGAAAGTTACCTCGTTAAGTAACCTAAACATAGGTTATTATCAACGGCTTATTGTGAGGGCAGTGCTTCTTGACGCGATGCATCCCAATTAGGCATTTTTCACAACTGGTCGTCAAACCTCAGTAGAATAACCATTACATCAAGGTTAGTTTTTAAGCACTAAGCTCTTAATAAATTGACGAAGTAGGACTTGATTTATTTGTGTTTGAATCCATAAACACTTTTGAGTTCGTCGCCTTCTTAAATTTTAATTATTTCTTTTACCTACCTCGACCTGTTTTTACTCTTTAGGTTCATTCACGTATTTTATATTTCATTCCATCTATAGATTTTGACATCTAGTCAACATATCCAAGTTGATACACATCCCTAGTCATTTAATCGGTCTTTTCATAATTCTCGACCATTAACATCTAACTGCCCGCTTTCTAATTTCCCCAGATTAGCATATCATTCATATCCAAAACATTTCCATGCTTTGGTGGTTCTTCCTTTTTGCAAGTGTTTTTGCGCTTCGTCCAGTTAAGGAATTCAGAGTTAAAGACATTGGATCATTTAAAACAACTTCAAAATCGTCCTCTTCTTCTGGAGGATCTGTTGGTGGAGTTAAAGTTGCTGATGTCGATAATAAAGATGCTGTAACTTCAACTATTTCAATTAGTACAACAACTTCAATTTCATCTCTGGCTCCCACAATTCAACTTGGAGATAATATTCACATTGTTGATACTGATTCTAGCAATTCCATTTACTTTCTCAATTCAACAATTTATGATAGTTCTACTGATTATAATGAAACATTTTCTCTCTTGCTTGACACTGGAAGTGCTAATTCATGGATTTATAATGAATCTTGCGATACAACAACGTGTGATAGTGTTGCAAAGTTCGATGACTTCGATGATTCAATTCTGAAACAATCTACTTTTGAATTAACCTACTCTGGTGATTCTATCAAAGGTGACATTATTAGTGGCATTAGTAACAGTTTAAATTTCTCTATTGATGATTTGTCTCTCTCTAATTTCTCATTTGGCCTCGCTGAATCTTCACCAGATATGTTTGAAGATTATGATGTCAGTGGGATTGTTGGAATTCCATCATCAGCAGGGTCTTCAACCGAAAATCTAATTCATCAACTTTATACTTCAGGCTTGATTGATAAAGAAATATTTGCATTATCGCTAGTTGCAAGCGATCAGACCATTGAGTACGTCGATAAAGATGACAAGCAAAGTTCACTTCCTTCTGGATACGGTGGTCTCATAGTGTTCGGCTCAAAAGCTACTGAAGATGCCTCTAATTTCATAAGTGATTCAAAGATTTATTATACCGATATTGTTGAAAATCTGAACTCATATTGGCTCATCAACATTACTTCCATCCAACTTACCAATGATTCAAGTTCAGAAAATATGGGAGTAACCCCTCAAGCAATCATTGATACCGGTACAACTGGTTTGGCACTTCCAATGCAAGATGCTGATGATCTTCACACTGATCTTTTCGGATCATCTTTAGTGAAAGATGGTCAAGGGAATTATGCTTTCTTATGTAATGAAACTGATGCTGTTGTCTCATTCACTATCAACGACCACAAGTTTAACTTAACTTCTAGTGATTTCTTATCTAGTGCATATTCTGGTAATGGTTTAGATGGTTATTGTGCATCTAAAATCCAAGGGATTGACGATGCTAATTATTGGGTCTTAGGAGCTAGTTTCCTTAGTAAATTTTATACAGTTTTCGATATGGATAAAAATAGAATTGGTTTTGGTGATGATAGAATTACCACATATTCTATCAAAGAAGGTGATTCTTATGATTTATCTGGAGATAAATCCGAGAGTTCAAGTAGCTCACTGACCAAATCTTCAAAATCTTCTTCATCGAAATCTTCTTCGTCTGCATCTAGCACGTCTTCAAGTGGTTCAGGAAACCTGTCAAACTCTTCTAGCACCTCTACCGATAGCGGTACTGGTGTTGTCAAAGCTACTTACAATATGGCACTTATCATACTTGTAATTGGCCTTGTCATTTAACTTTAATTAAATATTGCTAAGCAATCTGAATTACTACATATCTTTCATCATATCTTAAATGTAATAGTATAATCAAGTAATATACACTATACAAACTATAACGCTAAGTAAACCTATTATGTTTCGAAGTAATATATCTTTATCGTTATTGAACTAAGCTCAATTCATCATGAAATGCATAATTTACGTTATCACCACTAACCAACTCAAAACAGCATACATGAGTCCTACAGGATAAATGGCTAGTAAAACTCTTCCTGGAAGAACTCCGGAGCATTTCAAACTCATAACACCAGCATAAAGACTCCATAAACATAAAACTGTCATGAGTGCCAAACGAATGAGTCTCCATTTCAAAACCAAAGTACTAACAAGAGCGCCAATAACTATTGGAAACATTGAGTAGCCAGTTGCACTAATTGCTGACATGAATGATATATTTCCACCCAAAAGTTGAATGTTAAGTCCAACTACAAGATAAAATAACCAAATAAACGAGAATGAACCGGAAAATACCAGGTTATTTTGTTTACTACTTGCAGATAAACTCAAAGTGACTGAGTAAATCAATGAAAAGATTAATGGGCCCCATAAGTCCCAATCTAAATTTCCTTGCATCATTAAGTCTGTAGATGATAAACCACCTATTTGTTCATGATCATCTTCATCGTTATCTTGAGAAACAGATATTCTTCTGCTTTGAATAATGGACTGTGGGAGGTTGATACCTGTATTACTGGCAAAATCAATCAATTTCAGTTGCTGTTTTGAAGCCAATTGAGCTAATTGTGCTGGCCATATAACTATACCCAATCTACGTATAATTTGAACTAAGTCTCGTTTTAACGTATCCCAAACAGGTTCATCTAAAGTATCTCCACCAGTATACTGACTTTCTCTGATGGTAGTATTCTCTCTAAATGCTGAAGATGAAGTGAATGGAGTAAAGGCGCTAGAAAGGTCAACTTTCGGTCCTGACCATCCGAATTGTGAAAATATATTAGAATTATTAGCTGAAGGATTAGTTGATGCCTGTTGAGGTTGTGCTTGTGTACGTGACGCTTCGGAGATGGGCGTCTCTTCGTCGGGAATGATGAAGTCGTCGACAGCCGGTGTGTTTGACATGGGTAATTTCTATAAAGTATTTAGGTGTTTGAAAGAGCCATGCGAATCATTATTTATTCGAGTAAGTACACCCGTGCACCAATTTAGTAAAGAAATATTTATTGAAGGACTTACTTGGTACCTAGACAGGAGTTGAAATGTTGTTTTACTTCATACATTGGCATCTATAGTTTAATCTAAATAAACGATTTATTCGTCAAAATTGGCCCAATCGGGGTCAAAAGTCCTCACTACACCTTCTTTCTCTGACAAAGCATTCAAAGTCTCAAAATCTTCATCCGGTAATTTCACAGATTTCAAGTTGGAGATGATTCTTTTCTCTGTACTTGACTTAGGTAATACTACTGTGCCTCTTTGTATGGCCCAAGAGACTAAAACCTGTGCAGGTTCAATTCCATTGCTTTTCGCAATACTCATGATGGTTGGGTTGGTGAAAAGTGGTGATTGACATGATCCTAACGGTGAATAAGCCTCTATTCTAATATTATTCTCCTTGAGGTAATCGAAAAGCTCTGGTTGTGGAAGTAAAGGATGTGCTTCGACTTGATTTACAACTGGCTTAATAACAATATCTTTATGAGAAATTAACCTCTCTAGTTTCTTCTGGGTGAAGTTGGAAACCCCAATCGCCTTAACTTTACCGGTTCTCAAAAGTTTTTGCATTTCCTTGTAGGTATCGATGTAGTCCCAATCATCGTAATGGCTCTTGGTTTCAGGATTTTGGGATATTGGCCAATGAAGCAAGTATAGATCGATATAATCAACTCCCAACTTTTTCAAGGAAGAGTCCAAAGCCTGAGGCACGATCTTATGATCTTCATTCCAAAGTTTAGTTGTGATAAAAATATCTTCTCTGGGTAAACCTGAATCAGCAATCGCTTTACCGATTTCTTCCTCGTTTCTATATCTAGCAGCAGTATCGATATGTCTATAGCCGTTTTCTAAGGCGATTCGGACAGAATTATAAGCTTCTCCTGGAGCACAGGCTTTATAAGTACCTAATCCAACGGCAGGGATTTTATCACCTTTATAAGTGGTTATATGATGTTGAGTTGGTTTCAAAGTGGTAGTCATAATGTAAGTATTGTTTCTTGGCAATTACTTTTAGTAAGATTTTAGCAGATAAATTGATTGAAAAGAAATATTTACGAGGAAAAAGGAAGTTATTAATGCTACATATCAACTATTTATACAACATTTTAAACCTCAATTCAACGGTTGATGAATTTGTTAGAAGGGATAAAATGTCTGACGTTTGTTGCTTTTAAGCCATGCTTTAATATGTTAGTTTAATTAAAGTTGAAGTATTCGCAGCCACCCGATTAGGCAATAACGCAGCAACAGCAAGTTATGGCACAGTTTGATACTGATTTAAGTCATAAAGTGGGATAAATAGTGGGGCTATACTATCAAAATTGAATGAAAACAGTGATTTTGCATAAAAAATAACATGCTGTATCGAAGAATTCAAGACCATAAACCTCATTCACATCAGAGAGGTTGCAAATTTTCGCTTGTAGACAATTTTATAAGTTATTGATACGAAATTAGTTCTAGATTAACAATGACATCACAACAAAACTGTTCTTATCCGTGACATTAAGTGCCTTCCTTGAAATAATACATGTGATAATGACTATGTTTATTTTTATCATATTGCAATCGACACTAGAACCGCGTTCGTAATTAAGTCAAATAATTGCTAAGCTTATTCCTTATCATGGTAATGTCTCGGAAAATTCTGCATAGCGTCATGGAGTTTCTGCCACGGACATGAACGTGACACTTCCTTTGTAACGGTATTTTTCTGTGACATTTCTTTTGATTCTTTTTGTAGTCAAATAATCGTCATTATTCACTTTATTTTGGGAAACTCTACAGTGAATTGAGTTAATTAAATTGCTACTTATTTATTTAGCTCTTTGGGTTATACTTACGTGTTCAAGAGGGGCTTTTCTTAATCCCGAAGATACCATGTTTCTTTTTTGTGCCACTAATAGCAGTACTTTCACTACTAAGTGAATTAACACTTGTACTTGATTTTGTACGTCTCAATCTTGATTCAATCAGTGAATCATCATTAGATATTTGGCTAGCAGCAGATTGTTGTTGTAATTGTTCTTTATACTTTCTTTTCAGCCCCAAATGACGTAAGAAATTATGATGATGACTTTGTGAGGTAGCAGGTACTTGTGCTGCTGGCAGCAAAGATGATTTTTTCTCTGAAGAAGTTACTGAAGGTGCTGGTGAAGTAGCATCTTCTTCTTGACCAGAAACTGCAAGTGCGGAGGAACTTCGATTAATACCTGGTCTGGCTTTTGGTGAAACGCTAACTCCCATTCCTGAATTAATTCCTGAAACTCCTGAAGTTCCACTGGTTTGACGTTGAACACCTGATGAATTATTCATAGATGATGATGTAGATACATGCTTCATTCTATCAAGTTCTTTCAATCTTCTTTGTTCTCTTGACTTATCATCTTTCCTCATTAATTTATTAAGACGAGAATCAGTTTTGGATTTAAATGGTGTAAATCCTCCAATACTTCTGAAAGTATTAGTTTTACTTTTCTCAAGAACTTTTACATTTGACATGGTAGAAATAGAAGATGAAGATAATACAGGCTTTAATTCACCTCTTGTTTCTTGACTAGGTGCTGAACTAGTTATACTCACTTGATCATGATCCGATTCTGTCAGAATAGACTGTGGAGACCTAGCATCAATTATTCTACCTTGAATTGATTCTGATTCGCTTGTAGTATGTCCATCATCAGAGATCTCTTTGTCTTCGATACCATCTTGAACGCTAGAAATTGATCTAAAGTTAGTAACAGGACTATTACTTGAATAACCATCATTTCCACCAAAAAGTGTATGATTTGGAGAGGGTGCAGAACCTGAATTATGTCCTCCTAATGCTGACAGAGGCAGTCTTAAAGACGATTTATTTGAAGGGGACGAAACACTTTCTCGTTCTTGGTTAGCAGCAGCTTCTTTCTTTTGCTGTTCATATTTAGCCTTCAATTGTTCAATAATCTTACCATATTCAGCTTGACATTGGTGTAATATACGACTCATTTGACGAGCATTTGCAGCTCTAAGCATTAATTTCATATCAGTTGATAAAGCGCTTGTTTCATAAATTAAATCAATAGTGAAATCACTTGGTGGGGGTGCCGAGGGTGAGACTAAATTTTCTAGTGTTAAGCTTAATAACTTCTCTTTTTGATTATTTTGATCATCATCATCTCTATCCTTGTAATCTTGATTATTATCTTCTTCATCAGCATCAAAAATGCTATTAAAATTGGAGTCTCTTGCTCTATCAAACACTGATTTTGATCTGGGTCCTATACCTGGAAGCGTACGTTCTTGAATATCTAAATATCCTAATTCAAAATCATAATCCTCTTCACTATTAGATGTTGTTTTCTTATCTGAATCGTCAGTGTTTTCTTCTTTTAATTTTTCATGTGTTACATCAACGTTTTCGTGAGTTTCTTTTTTAGCTGCTTCTGCATTAAAGTATTCTTCATCTTCATCTTCATCATCATCATTCTCTAATTCTTCATTGATTGAATCATGACGTGAATCTGGAGCAGTGGATTTCTTTTTCTTGTATGAAGATGCAAAAGCTGAAGCAGTACTATTTTTATGGAAATTCGATGATTTTTTTAATAATGCAATATCTAAATATCCATCATCAACGGTATCCATAAATCCTTCATATTCGTCAAGTGGAAATTTATAATTTGGATCAATTGGAGTATTTGTAGCTTTCATTAATTTATAATATTTCCTTTTAAGTTTATTACCTGTTTTGATTACATGAAGTTCTTTCCTTCCAATGATACCAAAAAGTACTTCACTGATCAAATCATATAATAATGGAACTCTGAAAAATTTTGCAATTGACAAATTGTCCAAAGTTGCAGGTGTTAAAGTCCATTTATTTCCAACTTGTCCAGTATATAAATATTCTGCAAATGCTTTCAACGAACTAGTACTAAATGGTAAGTAAAGTTTTCTTGGGATTAAAGATGGTTCCATTTTGAATTGATCTGGTTGCATATTTTCGAAATTTAATAGAGCATTTGAAAATCTTAATCCTTCATCTTTTTTACCATCATATCTATAATCTGCACTATACTTATCGTCAGAATATTCTGATTGTGTTTGAGAGTCTGATGATATAGTTGAGAAAGATTTTGGATCTTTTTGCATTTGGTATCCGGTTCCACTTTCGAGAGAAGTCATAGATGAAAAACTTGGAGGTTTTTTATCATCTCCTGGTGGTGTACTTGGTTTTTTCGATAACGTCATACTATGTTCCATATTATTTTCACTGCTTGCGGAACTTGATGAAGCAACTTCAACGGCATCAACTGAATTTTTTGATGGACTTAATTGAGTGTGACCTGAAGTATTTGGTTTTATATTTGGAAATGGTGTGGTACTCAAGTTATGAGAACTTCCCGGACTTGTACTACCTTGATTTGACATAGAAGCGCGAGGTGATGCAAATGGTGAATCTTTTGGTGATCTACTTGTTGGAATATTTCTTAATGCTGTTAATGTATGAATTAAAGAAGCTCTTGGAGATCCAAGATCTTGTGAACTTTTTCTTGAAGTTGATCTAAAAGAAACTGGAGTTGCTGGTACTGCAGGTATTGATTCATTTGGTAATGGGAGTTGTGGAGGTAAATCTTGAAGATATGAATTTAATACTGAGCTCGTTGAAGTATATGATCCTGTTGAATCTTTTCTTGATGATTGAGAATCACCATTATCATTATCAATACCTCCACTTGGAGGTGGTGTATCTTCTGAAGGAATCGATGATTTCATACTATTTGAAGTACTTACATTAGTTTCTTGAAAAGGTAATCTAAATTGAGGAGGTTCTTTTGGATGCTGATTTTTATTTGGGAATGGAATTGAAATATGATAACTTGATTTATCTGATAGTTTATTAGAAGGAACTGTAGAACCTTCACGAGATTCTGCATGTGATGAAACAGAGCCAGCAGTACTCAATGAAGTTTTTAATTTACCACTACCAGGTACTTTTTTAACATTAAATTGAAATGAAGTACCACTACCATCTGATTTACCAGTTGATTCTGTATCTTCCAACATCTTTTGTTCAGTTTCAAACTTATCAACTGCTTTGACATAACCTTTCGCCAATAAATCAACGAAAAATCTACCCCATCTTTCCATTAAAATAATTAATGATACCGGTATTCTATCACCTTCACAAGAAACGAATTCAAAATCTGAAATTAAATCTCCAAATCTATCATAAGCATTTCTACCCAAAGTTATAGATACAGGAGGGAATACTGCTCTTATTCTGGTAAAATTTGTCTTTGGAGCAGCATAATCAACATATTCACTAAAACTTATAGAATTATTAAATTTATCAGTACTTGAACTTCCAATAGTTCTAGCTGTTGACACTCTTCTTGGAGATTTTTCATAAATTTTTCTTGAATCGTCTTCACTATTTACATCAGATGATGAACTAGTATTGTCTTCTTCTGTTGTCCATCTTTCCAATTGGAAATTACCTGATAAATCATCAGAACTAGAGCCAATATCATAATATTCACCATCAGTTGATTCTTGTGGTTTATGAGTTAAATATTTTGAACTTGTTGATGCTAATTCAGAACTTGCAAGAATATTAGTAACAGGTAAACTAACAGTTATCATGCAACTAAAATATCTTATACTTGCAGTAGTTCTTGAAGTAACATAATTCCCAAGAAGAATTACACGATGATGAGATTGCCATGCAAAACCTCCCCAAAATCTATGAGATCCATAATTATGATTACAAAAAACATTAAGTCTGGACCATTTCCCTGTAGGTAAGTTATAAATAAATATAGAAATATCAAGATCATTAGGTAAAAAACCTGTTATAACAATATTTTGTCCGAAAAGTCCACCAGTTGGATATCTTAAATTAAAAGGAATGATTTGAACGCTTTGTTTACCAGCATATTTTTTCTTATGAATCGGAAGAACTTTACCTGGTTTTATATGCTTACCAAGTTTAAATGATAATAATGGATTTGTTGAAGATTGTTGAGCTTTTTCACTTGTTGGAGCATAAATGATGAGTGATTCTTCTTTACCACTTACTTTTCTAGTATCTTGAATATGTTCATTATCTTTTGGAATCGGTTGCAGATCAGCTTCTTGAACAAAGCTAACAATTATTGAATTACAATAATCAACTGAAAGTAAATAATTATCATTTGTATTAGCAACATTTGCTAACCCAGTTGATTCATCTTTTTGAAAATTTCCCGATGATGCAATAAGATTTAAAGGTTCAGTATCAATATATTTATTTTCAACAAGATCAAATACTGCATTACTATAAATTGGATTTGATAATCTATCTCTTCCACCAGCGACAAATAATCCAAAATGATCTTTTTTATTTGCAAATGATAAACTATTAATACTTGTTAATTTCAGATTATAACGAGGAGTTGGAATTGAATGATCTGATTCAATACCTGAACCATCATGAAGTAAAGACCATTTCATTAAAGCTAAATCAAATTGCCATAATTCATTACTTGGAATTAATTGTGGAATATCATTTGAATTATTTTCAGGAATTACAAGACCACCGAAAACATATAACTTATTATTTATTGCACAAACTTCATGAAATACTCTTGGTTTTGGTTTTAAATCTTTTGAATCAATTTCAACTCTTCTCCAAACTCTTTCAATTAAATTTAAATAAAATAATTCACCAGATAAATATTTTGAAATACTACGAGTTTTTGAATTAATTAATTTCAGTTGGAAAGTATCTAAAATATCACTTATTATTAGATCCTCTTTAAGTTCTAAACCAAGGGTAAGACCACCATATGTTAAAACTAATGAATTATAAAGAGTTGACGCTGAACCAGTTCTAACGTTTAAATTTAATCTTTCATCCCTATCAGTTGGAGGAAGTTGAAGATTGTGACAAGCACTAGCACTCGGAATTAGTGTTGCCATTTTAAAGCAAATAAATTGCTATATAAAGAATGAATAGTATGAGGGAGGGAAGGAAAAAATCAAAATCGCTATTCTTGAGGGGGAAGTGAAAAAATATCAAGACAAGATTTATTGCAAAGTTAGATTAAAGAAATTAATCTTGAAATTATATTAAATTATGATGAGATCAATTGATTAGACTTTTAAAGAGATCAAGGATAATTTAAAAGTAAATCAAGTTTTATAAAGAGCCGTAGTGCCGTAAATTTCGACAATCGTCAAACTTACTTCTCAAGCGTGCAAAAATAGATGTCTATTGTTCTCGGAATCCTTAATTGAACTGTTGCACACTACAATCACGGTTGAAACAGATTAATTTAATATAATTGTAATTTGGTAAGGGGGAATTAAGAGGTTAATTTACTAAATTAATCTAGAATTGTTTAAAGTATACAATTTAAAGGGGATTGCTAATTTTGAAACTTTCGTAGTTGTAAAGTAATTTTCACGCCCGTTTACGGTATAAAATTTAATCTCACCGTCAATTAACTATACTAAGTAATTAAACGCCTCAAAATAGTAAACCATTATTAGTTTTAACTGGTGATTAAGTGGATTATTTTTATGGGAGTATATAATTGCCTCGAATTTCATAATTTAGATGTCAATTAACTACAATTCAACTAATTTCTATTGTTTGATAGACTAAAGTATGTCGCTTGTATGTCAGATTCTGTTAGATGCGAGAATTAAGATGATGTATGGCCAATAGAGACTGCGGATTTGATTACCTTAAACGGACCCTTGTAACAATAATTCAACCTCATACAATAGTAATAACTTTACAATGTAGAATGTTTCACTTTTATTTAATCGGAGTACAACGTTGCAATCGGCAAAGTAATAAATCCGATATGTTTGCACTACATCTTAAATAATGTAATGTCGGAAATGTGCCATAATCATTTTACCGTCTTCTTATAAAAATCTAAGCCATGTTTTTCGTTGATTGCCTTTGTATCGGTTAATATCCCCGAGTAACTTATTGATCAATTTGAATTTCTTGTAATTGTGTGTAGGGGTTTATTTCAATTCTGCCGTTTCCTGGAAAATTAACATAAATTGCGAAAAGTAGCAATAATCACATTTGCAGCAATTTAATTGGTAAACTAAGGGAAACTGGTAGGACTTACTAAAATATTCTATACCTAAAATATGGACAAATCCAACCAGGTACGGTTTAAAGTTACAAAAATTTTCGGAAATATCTTATCTTTGCCATTGGCTTACATTACGCTATAATACATAATAGCGCCATTCAATGAGAAGGGTCACTTATAGGACAATTGTCCACCTTTTGCCTACATTTTCCTTACTGCTAGTAACTGACCTCAATCAGTTGCTGGAAAATACTCACTCCCAATAGCTGGACCAGGGTGTGTAAAAATCCTCAATCACCTCGGGTTCAACTCTTGCTGGCGACTGCCTCATTGCTACTCTCACTGTTTGCCGTGACAACGTTCATACTTGGTCGCAAAAAACTTCGTTCTATGGACCCTTAATACATGATTACCAACATAATTGTGGAATATACACTTATACTTACAATTGTACTAAATTTGAATAACTTTATTGTTTCAGGTTCAATTAAATGATTTTTTAGTGTTTTAGGTCTGGCTTGTCCAAATTGGGAAACAACCCGTGCAGCGCTAAAGCAAAAAATTCGCTATCATCACGCATGAATTTTTCCTCCCCTTTTCGAATTCCAAGTCATGGGGTTGAAATTTCAATTGCCCTAACATCATTCTTTTTCAAAAAAAATTAATTTTATTCAATTAAATTTAATTCAATTAACTTAATATTGTAACTTATTAATTCAATTGATATTATAAACAATGTCTGAAATTATTGAACCGAAATCCTCGGGACCAAGTAGTAAATTGAAAAAAGTTGCTTCAAGTTCTACTTGGACCTCACCATTTAGAAATCCTTCAACAAAGCAAAAAAATTTACATAGACAATTCCAGGAACAAAATTCTATTAAAAAAATTCAAGTTCCTCCAAAGTTTACTTCCCATCCAACTTTAGATGCTGAAAAAACATTGGCTACTAAAAAGGAAAAGGATGCTGTAAAGTCAAAATCTACTGAAAAAGTTGTACCAATTGAAGCTGACAAAGAAGAAGAAAAAGCTACCGAGGAACCTTCAACAGAACCAACTGAAGATACCGTAGAAGAGTCTGAAGAGCCAAATAAAGAGGCCGATGACGTGATTGAATCTCCAAAAGAAGTCACTGAAACTGAACCAGAAACTGAAGTTGAAGCTGAACCAGAAGCTGAACCAAAAGCTGAACCAGAAGTTGAAACTGAAGCCGAAACCGAAGTTGAACCGGAAGCTGAAACTAAATCCGAGACTGAAGAAACCACTACTGCTGAAGAACCTGAAGCTAATGATGATAATATCAAGGAATTAGTAAAGGAACAACCAATTGAATTGGTTACTCAACCTGAAGCTAAATTTGAACCTACTAAATTACCTAATCAAGATACTCTCGACAAACTTCAAGATAAACCAGTGTTATTAAATCATTATCAACAATTGAATACTACTGCAATTGGTTCTGTATCTAAAAGTATCGATGACCCTAATAAAGTTATTGACTTGGGTAGTGGTCTTAAATTAACTCAACAGCAATTATTAGATATAGCTGCTGCTAGAATTGCACCTGTTATTGCTCTGATTAATGATGAAGTTGCTAAAACTAGAAATGAAGACGAAATAAAAAGACAAAAGGAACTTTCACAAAAAGTTGCTACTCATGAAAAGAAATTGGATAAAGAGTTCGAAAAGCACGTCAAAAAGTTAGGCAAGACTAAAGAAAAATTCACTCTGGAAATCGAGAAGAAACTTGAAGATTTAACTAGAATTATGAAAAATAGTGATATTTCTGCTGCAAATTTCAAGAAACAAACAGAAGTTGAAATTGAAACTGCCAATGAAGATTTCAAAACTCGTGAAATAAATGCAGTAGAACAACACGGTAGTGATAAAGAAACTTTACTTAAAAATCACGATGAATTGTTAACTACTAAAAATCAAGAATTAGAAAGCTCTAAAACTAATCAAGAAAAGACCACTCAAGAAATTGAAGAATTACAAGAGAAAAAATCTCAGTTAGACAACAATAACTCTGAATTATCCACTAAAATTGATGATTTACAAGCTGAAGTTGACACTAAGTTAGCAGAACTTGAAGAATTGAAGTCTAAATATGAAGAGAAACAAAGTGCAATTTCTAAAAACTTATCGACCAAGGAAGAATTAGACGAAAAAATTTCCGCCTCTGAAAAAGGTGTTAGTGAAAAAGAAGCCAGTCATGATTCTTTGAAAGCTGCAATTGGTGTTTTAGCAGGCACTTTAACTGCGTACTCAACTAAATTAGCAGGTTTACAAAATGATAAAGAAGTTCGTGCTAAGAGATTAGATGAAGCAAAGGGTCATTATGCTACTTGGGAAAAAGAAAAAGATGACTTAGCTAAAGAAATTGCTAAAGATCATGAACGTAAAAGATTAGAAGCTCAACACGCTGCTGAAACCAAGAAGTTTGAAGAAGAACTTGAGAGACAAAAACTTAAAGAAGAAGCTGAAAGAAAACGTCAAGAGGAAGCTGAAGAACAACAACGTTTAGAAGAAGAAGCTAAAGAAAAGAAAATAAAACAAGAAGCTGAGGATAAACGTTTAGAAGAAGAAGCTAAAGAGAAGAAACTCAAAGATGAACATTCTGCTAAGTTAGAAAAGGAGCAACAAGAATGGGAAGAAAAAGAACGTTTAGCTGAAGTTGACCAGCAACAACGTTTGAATAATGATCCTGAATATCAAAGAAAGTTAAGAATTGAAAAACGTGAAGCAGAACAAAAGAGATTGTTAGAAGAGAAGGCAGAACATGATCGTCTTTACACCGAGCGTAAACTCAAGGAAGAAGATGAAGCTAAAAAGTTACAAGCAGAAATTGAAGAGTTAAGAAATCAAAGAAGCTTAAACGCTGAAACTGAAAAGCAAGAAGCTGAGAAGTTAGCTCAATTGAAACTCGACGAAATCAAAAAACTTAAAGAAGAACATGAAGCTAAATTACTTTTATATAAACAAAGAGTAGAGTTTGAAGAACTTCAAAAGACAAGATTACTTGAAGAAGTTGAAAACTTGAAGAAAATAAGACACTTGAAAGAAGAGAAGGCTAAATTAGCAAATGAAGTCAATGTCGGTAGAGATGTTGAATTAGAAAAAATTCAAAAATTAATTGAAGAAAGAGAACTTGAAGTCACAAGATTATCAAGACAAATTGAATATGACGATAAAGAATCCTCTCAAGTCGCCAAAGATGATAACTCTAAAGTACCTTCTAGCTCTGTTGCTGTAAATGATTCTGTCCCAGATAAGGTTGCAAAGGATGAAGTAGAGTTATCTGGTAAGACACATTCTCCACCTGCCATTAAAAGCTTACCTGTAATCTCTGAGGCTAAAAAAGAACGTAGAGTCGTATCTCCAGTTGCTGATTTAGCCAGTAAAGAAAAAAAGAAAGAGTCTGATGTTGGAAGAAGTGGAAGTCTAACTAATAGATTTAAAAAGTTAACCAATAAATTTAAGACAAAAGACGAAAAACCCAGTAAAGCTACAAAGAAATCAGCTGCTGTTACTCCTAAACAATCATCCGAATATGAAACTTATTCAATTTACGAAGAAGTCACAGATGGTGAATACGAGGCAAACAAAGATGATCCAAATTACTTTGAGGTGAGTGATGATGAGTTCATTAAACATAATAAAAGAACTTAAAAGTTTTAAATTTGTAAAATTTTAAATATATTTACCTGTATGTGCAATAAATATAACAATCGATTAAAGTAAAACTGATTATAATTTGTAAATCTATATTAGTATATTTAATAAGAAGTGTCAACAACATATCTACCTAAGATAGCACCTTGTTCCATTTCTTTATAAATTCTTGGTAATTCAGATAATCCAGCCATTTTGATCGGAGAATGAATCAAACCTCTAGTGAAAAATTCAATGGCTTCTCTAGAGTCAGCTCTATTACCAACATATGAACCAGAGATATTGATAGATTTGACAACAGAATCAAATACTGGGGCATTAATTGAAGCACCAGCTGGTAAACCAACTAAAACAACAGTACCTGTAGGTCTAACATATTCAACGGATTGTTGCATAGCAGCAGTTGAAACAGACACATTAATAACACCTTGAGGACCACCATTAGTAATTTCTTTAATTTCAGAAACAATATCTTTGGTTTTAGTAAAATCAAGGTATGTATCAGCACCTAATGACATACATAATTCACCTTTTTCTTCACCACCATCAATTGCCAAAGGTCTGTAACCCATTGCTTTAGCATATTGAATGGCTAATGAACCTAAACCACCACCAGCACCAGAAATAGCAACCCATTCACCAGCAGTTAATTTAGCGGTTTTTAAAGCTTTATAAACGGTAATACCAGCACATAAAATTGGAGCAACTTGAGCTAAATCAGTACCTTCAGGGATTCTGGCAGCTTGAACAGCATCAGCAGTAGCATATTGTTGGAAAGAACCATCATGAGTGTAACCAGATAAATCGGCATGGGAACAATTTGATTCATGACCTGTTTCACAGAAGTCACAGGATAAACAAGAACCATTTAACCATTTAATACCAGCATAATCACCAATTTTCCAATTCTTAACATTTTCACCCATACCAACAACAACACCAGCACCTTCATGACCACCAACTAAAGGTAATTTAGTAGCTAATGGCCAGTCACCTTTCCAGGCATGTAAATCAGTATGACAAACACCAGAATATTTAACATTGATTAATAATTCATTAGGTCTTGGAGTTGGGACTGGAATGTCTTTATATTCGAGCGGACCACCATTTGTTTCAAAAACTACAGCTTTTTGAATTTTTGGAATAGTGAAAGTTGAATTAAGTCTAGTAGTAGTAAAGCCAATAGGTGCTAAACGAGCAAGTCTAGGAGCACTTCTCACGATAGAAGGAATTGCTCTAATTGCCATTATAATTGTGGTATTCAAATAAAAATTCAGAAGAAAGTATAAATTTTTAACATAAAGGGGATCACGAAATTAAAATACTTTATACAAGAAAATGTGACACAAGTATCCCAAGATAATATCTCGAGATGTAAAATTGATTGGGCTAAAGTCCGAAAATTCTGTATGCATCAGAACCGTTGAATACGGAGTTACGACGCCGAGCAAATGTCTTGAATGAATGAATTTCAATACCGTCATAGCAAACTCATATCATCAAAACAATACATGATGAATTAGGTGGTTATCCCTATTAGATCAATGCAGGACTTTAATACAATAAGTTTGCAGTGATTTGACTGAAATTTTGTTATCAGCGCCTTTCCTCCGAATAACGCGATTACAGGGTAGAATTTCGGTAATAATAATTATAAACGTCATGACTTTTTTTGCCGTGGCCGAACGGCTGATGTATAACCCCAGATTTTCGTTCCGCTGGTCCACCTGGTCTTACTATTAATAATCTTCCCCTCCTTCGATTCAATTGAATTTTAATAATTATATGTCTGAAACTGACTCTAACGCCGGATTAATTACTTATAGTTGCATACGGAAATGGCTGCAAGTACTCCTATGCATCCGATTTTCACCGATGTTATCGTAAACGAGTACGAATTATTCCGTTTAGGCTGAAACCTATTCAAATCTTCAAAAGCTAAATAAATTCTACAAATATCATGCCTAAATATTTAATTATAGTTTATACCGTACATACTTGATGATTTTTAAATTAATCAAAAGTAATTTTTTTACCTGATGAAGGAACAATGGCAGCACTAGCACGTTGAGCTGTAGCCAAGGCCACGGATGATTTAATTCTACCACCATCTTGTCTTGGCCAATCTACTCTTTGTCTTTTTTCTTTTTGGAAATCTTGATCAAAACTTCTTTTTGGTCTTTCACGTGCAGTTTCTCTTGGCTCTCTTGATTCGACAGCTACTTCTGGGGCAATTTCGGTACTTTCATCATCATCGAAAGTTCTGGTTGCATTTCCTGGTCTTCTCTTAGATCTATCTTCACCATATTCTAACCTTAAAGGTCTATTAATGAAAGTTTTAGCCAATTTGGATTTAAGAGCAGTAGTTGGACCAGTTTCATCTTTGAAATCAACAAAAGCAAAACCTTTACATTTTCCTGTATCTTCAAAAGTAGCCATTCTTATCTTTATAATATCACCACAATGTCTGAAATGTTCTTCTAATAAATCTTGTGTAGTATCAAATGAAAGATTACCTACAAACAATATTCTTGAAGGTGGATTTTTCGATAATGCTTTAGTTACTTCAGGTCTACCTTCAAAAGATGTTGAATCTTTGATTAATAATCTTCTTCCATTTAAATGCTGTTCACTTATACTAATAACTGAATTAACATGTTTTTTACTAGGTAGATCTAAGTAAGCGAAACCTTTAATTTTATTACCCTTTTTTGGCATATTAACACGAGTGATATCAATATTTTCAACTTTAACTAAATCATCATCATTTTCACTTTCAGTAAATGGAGTGAAAGATTCAGTTTTTTCCAATACAAAATTAACAATTTGTTCTTTGGTTGTATCAAATGATAAGTTCCCAACCCAAACACCATAAGGAGATTTCTTTGCCTTTTTAGCCTCTTCTTCTTCCTCTTCAGCGGTAAGAATTGGTTTAGGATTTGGATTCTTTTTAGCTAATTTATCCAAATCTAATTTCCCTTTCTTTAATAATCTTTGTTGCCTTTTATTTAATGGAATATCACCATTTAAGTTAATTTCAATTTCTTCTTCGTCACTACCTTTTTCTTCATCATTTTTCTTCTCTTTTTTTTCCTTTTTTTCCTTCTTCTCCTTCTTTTCTTTCTTTTCCTTCTTTTCTTTCTTCTCCTTCTTCTCCTGCTTTCTTTCTATCTTTTCCTGCTTGCTTTCAGCCTTAATTTCTTCACTCATACTGATTCTCAATGAGATGCCATCGCAAGTACTTTTTTCTTTTCATATGGGCCTATGTGCAGGAAATTGATAACATATTGATATAACCTTATTCCCCATTGTTACAATAGACTTAAACAAGTTAGATTGAAGGTTGCAAGGATTTGAAAGTAGAAATTCTACTGTTGAAGGCGAAATTGAACTTCATTCAAAATTTTTTGATTTTTACAAAATCTACTATTACATTAAACTACCTTAGTTAAGCTTCTATTCGTTAATTATCTTAGTTAAACTTCTATTCGTTAATTATCATCACAAATTTCTAGCCATAACCATTTTCTCCAAAGGTCACCGGCTTCATTAATTATGTTATCGATGAAATCAATTTTAAAGTTATCAAGATCGTTATTCGTAACTATTTGAGGTGATTCATCCTCTGATTCAGACATCAGCTTTTCCAGTTCTTTTGATTGTAACTGATGCTCTATAATTTGATGTTGTTCTAAATCTTGTTGTTGCTCTTTTTGCTCTTTCAGTTCTTTGTATTGCTTATATTTATCACTTCTATTGTATGATTTTGTAGGTAAATGTGATAAAAATTGTCTAATTTCATGTTGATCAAGTTCCATTAATGTCATTTCTTTAGATTTTAATAAAGCTAGAGCAATAAAAACCAATTCAATTTGTGGATCTATTTTGGCAAATGGTATACTTTGTTCGTGAAATAATTGTGGTGATGAATTCTTTTTAGTTATATGAAGTTCGGACATTAAATTCCTGAAAGAATTAGTTCTAGTAATTTCCTCTTCTAAAATATTATGATTAATTTGAGGACTTTGAGGTAAGCTATCATCATCATGATTAACTGACCAAAAAACATCAGGTCCTAATTTATTAAGAACTTTATCTCCAATGTTCATCTTTTCCATATAATAGTATTTATTTTTACGTTGATTCTTTTGATTTGGAACTCTCCATCCCAAGATTGAATCCCAGATTCGACCACGATCTAATCTTGACCAAACTTTTGAACCACCATATTTTAACCACCAAATTAACCATTCATCATCATTACTACCAAATTTATTTAATATCTGTTCTTCTTGAAAGAACTGAGAAAGTTCTGGGAGTAATTTTCTTAATAGGTAAATGAAAAATGAAACTCTTTCTTCAATAGTACCACCACTTATAGGAAGGGTAGATTTATCAATTTTATACTCATTTATAGTTACTTGACTTGATCTTTCAGAATTTTTACCCTTTTTATTACGATCTTCAGGTGAATGTAAAATCACCAAAACTAGTCTTTCATAGACATCATGAAATGACATATTTATAGAATCATCTTGAATCAAATCATCCATATAGTTCTTAAGACCAGGAACATGATCAATATAGTTGGAGTAATCGTCTAGTATATCTTTTACAATTGCATTTTTTGAATTTAAATCACGACCTACCAAAACCAAAGAAGTTTTAGCAACCGGAGGTAACCATTCAGCGAGTCCCAATGCAATCCAAGTAAGTGCTTGATCATATTTAATAATTTTACCCCATTTTTTTATAAATTTAAAGATAGACTTTTCGAGAGTTTCAAATATATTAAGTTCAATTGCAGTCAAATCACCATAATTAGAAGGTATCAATGTACTATTTGTAGATTCATTAGGAGGAGTATTTGAAGTTGAATTTGCTGTAGAAGGAGATGAATATCGAAGTCTTTGAATATATTTTTTCAAATCTTTTCTAATTTTATTCTTTAAAGTTTCATCTGAATCTTCTGAATCGGAAGCTGAATCATCATCTGAATCACGTTTCCGATCATTTATAATATCATCATCTGGTTGAATGAAAGGATTTAATACAAAAGGATGATACTTTAATAAGATTGGCCAAAGTTTAAATCTTAGAAAAGGGGGAAGACCTTTTTGTCTCGCTATTAAAGCCAAACCATGATGATTTTTCAGTTCAAGGTATTTTTGACATTGAGAAAAAATATCCATATCATAGCTGAATGATGGTTTATAATTTTTAGGAAGTTTTAAAGAATTTGATGAAGAAGATGACGGTGATGGGAATTGACTCATTTTATGGAATTCCAAATATGTAATATATTTCTTATCAACTGATTAAACACGATTTAAATCGATGATTAAAATAAATTATTATTGATAATTGGTAATTGGAAATTGGAAATTAAAGATCACTATACAAAAACTTTTAGCTTTCTAAGAATTACTGACAGCAGGAGATGGCGATGAATCAACGCACTTTTAGTACATGATTTAAATTAAGATAAGTAAAATAAGAACGGAATGATATTTTTAAATGATATTTAATCAATTTTTAGCAATTAAGTAATGTTTATGATTTAAATAGTTGTTCAAAACTAAAATTGGGGGATTTCACCTCAATTATGGTCTTCTGATCGTACAAGAAATCTCACACTACCAAAAAAACCCCGGCATGCTATTGGAAAATAACCATGAAATCCACGACCTTCCTCGGATTTTTCCCGACTACCGTCGGTTTCGTCCGTTATTCAACCGGTACTTCCGTCAGGGTTCATTTAAGTGCGTATCGTTTACTGTCAAATTTAGTAATTACGAATACTTAATGATATGGTTAATATTTTTAAAAATCATGGATCAACAGAAATTAAGATTAACAATGGTATGATTTTATATCAATTAAGAATTTTGAAATTTAAACTAACTTTTAGCAACAAATACTGAACCATTAGGTCCATATAATAAAGAATTATTAGATATTCTGGTTCTTTCATTTAATCCTAAACTGTTGAAAATTATTGTCGATCAACTTCTGTATAGATTGACTACATATATGAATACTTACGCCGAGCTTAAATCTAAGACTCGTAAAGTATTAGATTCTCATCTTGAAAAACCTAGTTTAACTTTGTTAAAGACTCTTACTGTAATATTATATCTTATGAGTTATGGATCTGATCAATTCGTAGAGTGGATGACCATAAAGTATACAGAATATATTCAGCCATTAAAGTACGTTAAGTTTCATAGTCATTTCACCACCAATATTAAAGCAAAATTCACTCAATTGGTTACTTACTGTCAAGATAGAATTAGTCTTGATCAACTGCGACAACAAATTCGTCAATTAAGAAATGATTTATCAGTTCCTGGCGTCAAACGTCTGACTTCAATGCATTCAAATGACAATGTCAAAAGTCGTCCGAAAACTTATCCCAATCCTACTAGAGCTAAAAGTTTAGAATTACTGTCACTTCCTAGTATCGCATCAATTTCTCCAAGTAAATAACCATACTAATCTACATCACCGCCTTTTTATTACCTTAAACAGATTAATGTTAATCTACAGATACATCAGTTAACTACCCTGAATAATCCATTAATCAATTGCGTTGCAATTGCACTTGCACTGGTTGCACATTTACTTTTTTTTTTACCCTTTCTTTACTATCGCTTAAAATCAGCTAACTTTTCTTTCAATTCACCTAATCTTGGGTATTTCTTATTATCTTAATATTTACACCTTTTAATACTATGAATCCATGCATAATAGCCGTAGTTATTTCCTTTTATCGTGTAGCATTGAGTTATTTTTAACTTTACAAATCGTCTATTTGCAGCTAAACGAGATGAGTAATGCAGGGAGAATTTCTTTTTGATTCCTCTCAGAAATGCCCGGTACTCGCCAATTTCCGGGAGTAGAAACCCACCCGGATTACTACATTAGGCATGCAGAATTGCTTTTTCTGCGTTATTTTTGCACCGGTCACATGATTGCTGCCTTATTTTCGGTCACCAGCCCCTTATCTGCCTTGGTTACAAATACAACCACTAAAGTATAAAAGGGGCGAAATTGCCACTTAATTAATCTAAATCTTCACTTTAATTTAATCAATTTTATTATAATAAACATGCAAATTTTCGTTAAAACTTTAACTGGTAAAACCATTACCTTAGAAGTCGAATCTTCTGACACTATTGACAATGTCAAATCTAAAATTCAAGACAAAGAAGGTATTCCTCCAGACCAACAAAGATTAATCTTCGCTGGTAAACAATTGGAAGATGGAAGAACCTTATCTGATTACAACATCCAAAAAGAATCTACTCTTCACTTGGTCTTAAGATTGAGAGGTGGTATGCAAATTTTCGTCAAAACTTTGACCGGTAAGACTATTACCTTGGAAGTTGAATCTTCTGACACCATTGATAATGTTAAGTCCAAAATTCAAGATAAAGAAGGTATTCCTCCAGACCAACAAAGATTAATCTTCGCTGGTAAGCAATTGGAAGATGGAAGAACCTTATCTGATTACAACATCCAAAAAGAATCTACTCTTCACTTGGTCTTAAGATTGAGAGGTGGTATGCAAATTTTCGTCAAAACTTTAACTGGTAAGACTATTACCTTAGAAGTTGAATCTTCTGATACTATCGACAATGTCAAGTCTAAGATTCAAGACAAAGAAGGTATTCCTCCAGACCAACAAAGATTAATCTTCGCTGGTAAACAATTGGAAGATGGAAGAACCTTATCTGATTACAACATCCAAAAAGAATCTACTCTTCACTTGGTCTTAAGATTGAGAGGTGGTATGCAAATTTTCGTCAAAACTTTGACCGGTAAGACTATTACCTTGGAAGTTGAATCTTCTGACACCATTGATAATGTTAAGTCCAAAATTCAAGATAAAGAAGGTATTCCTCCAGACCAACAAAGATTAATCTTCGCTGGTAAACAATTGGAAGACGGAAGAACCTTATCCGATTACAACATCCAAAAAGAATCTACTCTTCACTTGGTCTTAAGATTGAGAGGTGGTTTATAATTGTATTCGTGATGAGGACCTTTTTTTATATTTTTTTATAGTAATGTAAATTTTACTTAATCGCTATGTAATTTCTCTTCTACTTGTCTTGAGTTTGTAGGGCAAGTTCAACTTCGTGTCTGACAATTGTTGATGTTTCAATATTTGTGAATATCTTTAATTGTCCTGCTATTAAATTAGATTCTGAAACTGCATTATGATGATTCAAAGTTGTCATGAGTCTGGATGCAGTTCTTATGGTTTCAACTTTAACTCTTTCAATATTGTTAGTACTCAAACAGCTTTTATACAATTCCTGCCATGCTTTCATTAGCAGTTTAATTTCAGTTTCAGAAAAGGTAGTTTTAACTTGTGGTGGTTTGAGAAGTAACTTGAAATATTCATTACATTCTACCTTTGACCTCCAAGTATTTTCAATGATCTCTGATTGGAATAATGATACAATTGCATCCATTGAAAGTGTAAATAACAGACTATTATGATTGACATTATCACTAGATATAGTTTCAAATAAGTTTTTGATAAAACTCAACCGTTCTTCTTCCAACTTAACTGCGTAAGAAGTTGACTTTTTATTTGAAGAATCTCTTACATCTTCCATATCGTCATCACTATCTTCATAATATTCTTCTGATAAAATGGTATCTTTCATAATATCAATATACGTTTCAAGTAATTCATCATTGTGAAATTCATGAAGGTATAAACCTAATAATTTAATGGCATGCTTCTGGTATTCACGATTACGTCTTTTAGCTTCAACAACAACTACTTTATTAATCTTTTCTTGTAACTCTTTATCAACAAAGCTTTTCGATTTGATTGAGTATGAAACTAATGCCTGAAGAACCAATTCTTTACCTGACCAAGATTTTCCTTTACAAGCTTCAAGTAAGATATTGAAAAGTAAGTTATTTAATTTATCTGAACTTATTTGATCAATAACATTACACAAATCAGCAATTGACTTGGCAATAACTTGTCTGACTTGATACAGATTTGAGTTTAAGTAAGTAGCTGCAAATTGTGAAATCTCTTCAAGGTAAAGTTTTACTGTAGTATTACCACTAGTATTTTCAACCCATTCTCTTTCAAATATTTGTGACACACTCTTTTCACTATCATGTTTACCAATATATGCTAGTGGTAAGAATGCACTGGCAACTTGCTCAAATTTATCACCTCCAGCATATTTACTAACTCCTTCACTTGCAATAGCTGCTATTTCTCTGCTTCTATCATCTTCTGATTTAAAGTATAAATCATTAATCACTTGACTGTAATCAACAACGAAACCTATACTACATACTCGACATAAGTATCCAGCAGCAGCAGCGTATGATGACGCAATAGTATCGTTTTTATCCTTGATTTGTAACTGACATATTTTAAATAGCTTATCACCGTATGGCTTGGTGAGCCCGTAATGCTTGGTGACAAGACTTACTAACACTCTACTCCCACAAACTTTTGAAGGTAATCCAACCGATCTCTTAATGGTGCTCTGTAACACCTTGACGATATCGGGCATGAGATTTTCATCAACAATATCAAGAAGCTTTTCAATGGCATCCATCATTGGAGAGTGACCTAAACTTTGTAGCCTCTTAGCATCAATATCATTATTTTTCAAGTTATACTTATCTGCGTTCAAAACAAGGTAGTTAACAATTTCTGGCTCAAGTGTCGACATGAGTCCAATGAAATTTTCCAACAATTTAGGTATATATGGACGAATAGCAACTCCACCAATTTTACAAAGCTTCAAAATGGTTTCCAATGCAAAATTCTTGATATCTTCAGCATCGCTAAGCAATCCCTTGTATCCTAAGAGGAATGGGATCAATTGACCCAAGACAGTTTCTGCTTTGGCAACAGAAACTTTTCCACTTTGAACATCTGCAGTTCTTGCAAGGATTGTAGAAAGCGATTTAGTCAATTTGCTTCCTTCTTTTCTTACACTATCCTTGATATCATCCATTACTCTGAAACTCATATTCCAGATATCTTCCATTTTATTTTCGTATCTTTCAAGTGGTACAATCTGAAGAAGGTCTGTAAGTGCAGTAGTACTGGCTTGTCTGACTCTCCATTCTCTGTTTCCCATATTATCAAGTAATTCTTTCAAAATAGAGTCGAAATGTTCACTGACAACTTTCGTACTATCTTTGACCAAAGCATTCCAAATATCATTCATTGATTTAGAAACCAGCGTACTTGGATCAAATTTATACCTGTACAATTTCGGAATAAGACGATTTCCCAAGTTAGTATTGGTAGCTAGCATTTCATCGAGACTTGATTTGGATAAAATTGACCCTAAACCAAAAGCCATTCCCTTTCTAGAAGACCATAATGCTGAAGATTTTGCTAAGGACATAAATTTATATACCAAACTTGGATCACCTACATCAGATGCCAAAATCAATACGTCTTTATATGTTGAAACAGAACCATCATTAGTTTTCAAAACATCCTTATCGAAAAGCTCGGTATCCTCCTCTACAGTTCCAGCAGTTAATGCTGATGATGAGTTATTATCGGAGAAAGATTTTAACAATCCTTTAACCAACGTTTCTTTGAGATCAGCGTCACCCATCTCATATACTAGACCCAACCCACGAGAAGCAGATTCTTGAATAAGTTCGTCTCTGTCAGCTAAGAATCTCATGAATGCTCGATGGATCTCCCTGGCCTTTTCCTTTATTTCTTTCAAATGGCCCAAGTACTGAACAAATGAAAGAAGCCAAATACATCCTGATCTTCTCAATGACGGTTTGGTATTTGCACAAGACTCTAAGATCATATTAAGAATTATCGAAACTCTAGTAGTATCAGCATTGAATTTGACACCGTTTTGTACGTCAACACTTGTTTGAAGAAACGTTGATTCCCATGAACCTGCAATTATCAGCAATGCTTCACCACTTACAAAAATATACTCTATTTGCTTGGAGTTATGAGTATCATAGATAGCTTGTTCAAAAACATTCAAAGACTCGTCTGTAGTATGTGGTACTGTCAAAGAAAGTTGAGCGAAAGAAAGAACTGCTTTTTCTTCACATTTTTTAACTTTGGGTTGAAGAAAAGCTTTAAACTTGTCTATATAATCTTGATGTTCAGAGGTTAAAACTCCATAGATTGAGAGTTGTCCAATACAGTCGACAATGATTGGAACTAATCCCAGATCTTTCGTTGAAGAATCGAGCGAATCAAGAAAGTCTCTGATAAGAGAAGCATTTAAGAGATTTGATCTTTCTCTAATCTTTAGACGAGTAAGAAGGTATGCTTCAGCAGAAATATAAGCACCTTTCAAGTACTTTGGGGTATCTACATGAGAGAATTTAGCCAAGAGAGTCTGAACTGCAGAATCTTCATTGATAGGATGACTAGCAATGATCCCAATTGCTTTACAAGCTTCAAAAGACGCAACCGCTGTCAAAGTTCTTGAATCAAGTAACTCCACAAGTCGAGGTACGGCTGATGAAAGACCAGAAATCACTTCGGGACTCGACAATGATATGAGCTTAATGAACGTTGAACCATATGTTATGTCAGACAGTACTGAACCATCTGAGAATTGATTTACGTAACAGTCAAAAATAATCGATAAGTAAGCCACCAATGGATTGTTTTCAAGTTCCGATGCTGAAATAATACCTTTTTTCAAAAGATTTTTAACGGTGGTATCAAATTCAATTGATTTCTCTAATCTAACCGACCATTCTTCATCTGGAACAATGACTGTTGATTTACCTTTGATTGAGTGCATGATTAAGGTTTGAAGTGTGAATTCAATGGCGGTAGCCATACTTCTGTAAATGGGGTCACCTCGTTGACTTGATTCTAATTCCGATTGGAGGAGCCATACCAAATTATTGAATGGAGGGAACTCTACACTTGAAGTTTCTCCCAAAAGTTCTCGAGTCGATTTAAAATCAAGAGTATTGGATGATTGTAAAATATTAAACCAGTGTGGATGCAAACCTCTTTTCGCTTCTTCAATAGTATCTGCTCTATTAGTTTTACCAGTCCCCAACATACAGAGATACCTTGCCTCTGGATCATGGAATGGGAAGGCACAATTAATGAATTTAACAGAAGTAAATCTACAAGCATGAACATTTTGCATGAAATCAGCGGATTCTTTACTGAGAAACTCTTTAGCAAATTTCTTCAAAGATATTTTGGATTCTAATGATAAGTTAGGTAAGTGGACTGCTAGTCCTGATAAGCAGTCTTGGATCGTGGCCCTCAAATCTGAAGACTCACCTTCTAAAGATCTGAATAAGAAGTCTAAGTAGCTGAAGTCATCGAGTAATGATGGGTTGGATCGAAGAATATTACCTAATGCTTCGTATTTTAAAGCCCTTTGAGACACGGCAGCAGCATAATTAGATGTAGCCTGGAGTTGGGGCCATCCTTCACCCAAGATACTATCTTTCAATTGAGATGACATAGATGTATTGAAGCTAGCAGAAACGGAAGCACTTGATTTATCAGTACTTACCCACTTGATGAATTGAACCGTTGTTTGTTTCAAGCGATGATAATCAGAAGCTAACCCTAAAGTACATATTTCACCAACTCTTGGATTAGATTTGACAAGCGTGCTACGAAGAAGTAATTGTAGGCATTTATCCTGAAGAATAGGTTTCGATGGAGGAACCGAGTTGGCACCCACAATTAAATCAACTAATTGTTCGATTAGCTGAGCATTTTCTACGTCAACTTCAAGTTTTTTAAATGAAGTCTCAGCTGGATCATTAATACTGGACGAATCATCGGCTGAAGCCACGAGAAGTGGGAGGACTAGACTGGATGGCGAGAAACCTGCTTTCAAAAATTCAAATAATCGAACTTTTACAGCAAAAATATCTTGCTGTGATTTGTAAGAAACACCAGCTTCAGTAGTATAAAAAGCAGCATCTTGTACGGAAACACCAGGCAGTTGAATAGGGACATTTGCATTTGGTTGGAGCATAAAGAATTTAGCAATATGATTAGCAATGAAAATTTCATCTTGAAATCTATCGGCAAACCCGAGGAATTGATCCATTGATTCAAACTCTGTTGATCCTCTTTCAGGACATTTCCATTCGTTTAAAAGCCGGGTGAAAATATTGAATACTCGAGCAGCCACAGGACGTGGGTAGTCGGAAATGCCCTGTATAACTTTTGGTACGAGTTGACGGCAACTAGTAGAGTCTAATCTATCAATACCTCTAGCGATGAAAAGAAGAGAATATAATCTTACAGAAGACAGATCAGAACCTTGAGGAACATTAGGAGATTGAACTTGATCCAAGAGAGCCGCAACAGGTAACTGAATGGTTCTAGCAGCAGTAATTCTTGGAATTATATTTTGAACTACTTTCAAAACCGCCAGACGAGAGTTAGCATGAGGACTACTAAGTTTCAATAAAAGTGGCGCAAGATATGATGAAAGTGCCTGTTCAAATTGAGAATCAGAAGCTGCTAATGCAATCCGGAGGTCAACTTTGTTGATGAGAGCAACTTCGGCGTCCATTAGAATTGAAATTGGTAGGAATTGAACGATGGGTTTAAAAGAAGTAAATGTATGAAGGCAAAAATCATATCGCGGTTTGCAGCAAATGGCGAAAATGGACAAAAATGAGATAAATTACTGCAAAAAGCTGTAAAATTATCACGGAAAATTACTGAAAAAGCTGCAAAATACTTAAGTTATAAAAATCATACAAATTGCAAGATTTGAAATTAAGGTAAGATTTCTCCAAAAATTTCATAAAAGATTACTTACTCAACCATTTACTCAAAACACCATCGTCTACATATAGTAAGATATTTCAATTAGATATCTAGCTTGTTGAAAGGCTATTCTCAGTCAATATCTTATGATTCCGCCTACACTCAAATTCCAATTATTTATTCTTATATATACTCAATTACTTTTATACTCTCTTAAAATAACAGGAACTGATGATGGAGGTAATGCTCCCAATTCAGTAACTACTTTCTTGATATACTGAGGAGGAGTCAAGTCAAACATAATATTCAATACGTTTAAATGAGGAGAATTTTTCCAGTCATCTAAAGGTGTTGACTCTTCTTCTATTTCTTTCGATTTCTTTTGTTGTTGCTTTTTTTCTTCTTTAACTTCTTCACATTGTTTGATAAATTGTTCTAATGCAAAAGATTTCTTTTGTGGTGGTCTTTTAGAATTAACATCTTGTAATAAATCTTCAGGATCTGCTAATTCATTAGTTGTAACTGAATCTAATTGAACTTTATCAGAAAATTTAACTGATTCACAACAAGTTAAAACAGGAATATTTCTAGTATGACACATCATTGCAATAAGTCCAGTACCAACACGAGAATAAAGATGTCCATTTGAAAGCATGGCATGAGCACCTAAAAATACACAATCAACATCTTCAAGAATAGTTGATGATAATGAATTAATTAAAACATAATGAATTTTTATAAAATCTTTAGTTATTGGAACTGAATTTAATTCTTCATCATTATCATCTTGATAAAGGGTATTCACAAGATTATTAACCAAAGTTTTACCTTCAAAAAGAGGTCTTGAATCAACAATTATTAAATTAAAATGTTTCTTTTGTTCAACTGCACAATATTTAAATAATGTTTCTAAAACATGAGAATTACCAAATGTTAAAACAGTTGCACCTTCAGTAATATGTTTTGCAGCATTTTCAACTATTAAATGATCAGATAAATCAATTTTTTCATTAATAAAATCATCAATTCTATTCATTAATATTTCTTTAGCTTGTTGTTCATTAACATCAATTGATATATGAGATATTTCTTGTTTTAACCATCTAATTCCATTCCCCATTGAAACAGATAATGGTCTTGCAGTTTTTAAATATTCAATTTGATGAGATAAATGTCCTGTTAAATGACGAGTTAATGTTGTATTTGATGGAGTTACATAATCTTTAATAACAATTTTAAATACTTGCATCATATTTCTTAATCTTGAAATTGATCCCACAATTTTATAAGTTGAATATTTTAAAGTAAGTGATAATATTGCAGGATGAACAATATGAGAAATTGATGGAGATGAAGCATTTCTTTGTTCTCTAGTTTCTAAATGACTAAATAAAGAAGGAATTTTTCGTTTAGAACTTGAATCTTTAATGACGGTTTGATTTAATTGTTTTTTTAAATTAGTATTTGTTTGAAGTTGTTTCTTCTTTTGTTGAGCAATTTTTGCTTGTTGTTCAGGAGTTATACCATTAGCAGTCTTTTGAGCTGCTCTTTTAGCAGCTTTTTCTTGTTTTTTAAGTTCTTTAAGTTCTTTATTACTAAGGCTTTTACCAGTACTCGAAGCACCGTCTACTACTGCTGCAGCCGTCGCCACAGAGACAGAAGCTTCTGGAATATTCGATGAAGTTGGATTATCAGACATGATGGTGATGAATCACCGAAAAAAAAATCTTGTATAGTAGATGAGATCCGTACACCAGGACAAGATACAAGAAACACCACAAGAAGCCAAATTACAGAAAGAGAAGTCAGAAAATGACAAGTCAGAAAATGACAAGTCAGAAAAGACAAGACAAAAGTCAATAGTTTGGAGTTTACAAACAATCGATATGACTCTTAGTCAACTGTTAGCTCTCCCTTTTTTTTTTAACGTCTACAAAAACTAATCATCATATATTATGCACTCAATTACTCTCTGATAATTCACCAAAAATACCTCTCTTTTTTGTAGTATCGTACAATCTTATAATTTTTTCTTGATTTTGATTATCAACTTGAGAAAATGCAAATCCACGTTGTTTTTTAATTCTTTGAACTTGTCTTACTTTTCTAATTGCTTTTTGAAATTGTTCCATTCTTGGTCTATAATCTTGAATATTATATTTTTGAATTTCTTGAACATAATGATAACTTTCTGGACTATAACTTCTTTTGAAAAATTTCCATGCTAAATCTCTACTTAAACATAATATTGGAATTCCAAATACCATTCCCCAAAATGTAATTGATGGATATGTTACTTTTAAAACTCCTCTATATTCTTGAGAAACATTAATCATTGGTGCAACAGTTGCATAAATTGGGAACCAAACTAACCAAAGAATGAATGATCCAGGAATTGCAAGTAATGTAAATTTAGTCCACATAGTAACAACTAATGCTGCTTTACCTAATGCTGTTAAAGTACATGTTGTAAATACTGCTGTACCCCAAGCCCAATGATTTGTAATTAATGCACTTGATAATTGATCTTGATGTTGATAAATGAAGTATGAACAGATGAAAATTAATGCTGAATGGAAAAATCCATTAATAATCCAACTCCAAAAAATTTTAACATTAAAAAATTGACGTTGTTGTCCTAATTGATATAATTGTGGATATCTATCAAGTAATCTTGCACTAACAAATTGATCGAAAACTCCCATAACAAAAGGTGGGAAAACTGTAAAAAGAACATTATAAAAAGTTAATGTCCAAGATTCAATTATTGATTGACCAGAAAAACAATTGGCAAAAACAAACCAAAATTGAGTCATATATAATGTAATGTTTTTATAAAATGAATAAAGAATTGCATTTGAAATTCTTTGATATGACCATGATCCATGAACCAATAATAATTTTCTTAAATATCTAAATTGTCCAATTGAAATATCTGCACTTCTTGCAGCTTGCATTCCTTCTAATCCACTTATACCAACTCCTACATGAGCAGCTTGAATCATTGAAACATCATTAGCTCCATCTCCAATAGCAAGTAGTAATGATTTCTTCTTTTTTCTTTTAACCATTTTAACTACTAATGCTTTTTGTAATGGAGAAACTCGACAACATATAACTGCTTTACATCTTGTTCCAAGTTGAATAAATAGATCTTCTAAATCTGGATCTAATGCAAATGTTAAAGAATTCCCGTCAATAATAAGTGCTAATGATGAATCTAATGTACCATCTTCAACGTCGTATTGATGTTCATGAATTGCATTCAATTTTTCTTGTAAATTTAGTTTGGTATCAAGTTTGTTCTCTTCATTAATAATTAATAAATTCATATCTTCACTTAATAATTTACATGACATCCCAATATTAATAGCGGTTTCTTGTCTATCACCAGTTAATACCCAAACTTTAATACCAGCACTTTGTAAAGTATGAATAGTTTCAGGAACTCCTTCTTGTAATTTATCTTCAATTGCTGTTGCTCCCAATAAGAATAAATCTTTTTCAATTAATTCAGCAACTTCATCCAATTTATCACTTCTATCATCTAATGAAAGTGATGCTTCATAATATTTAGATGACCAATTAGCATATTCTTCTTCACTGATAATTCTAGATGCAATACATAAAGTTCTTAATCCTTCAGCTGCAAAATCTTCTAAATGACGTAAAGTTGAATCAACAAATGGTTGAGCTTCAGATTCACTTAATCTTTCTAAAATAACGTTATCAGCTCCTTTACAAAATAATCTGATTACTCCATCAGGACATCTAAATATACCTGACATTCTTTTTCTTGTAGAATTAAATTCACAAATATTTAATAATTCGTATTCAGCATTGGTATCGGTTAGACGATTATTTATAGTGACACCTTTTGGTCTACGAATAATAAATTTATAACCTAAATCTGCAGCACCTTGAACTAAAGCACCTTCATCAGGGGAAGCTGCTTGATACTTAATTTTACCTGTCGTATCATTGACTTCGGGAATTACCGTATGACAAATCGATAATGAAGTTAAAAATTCGTTAATGATAGCCGATTGTTGCAGACCAGTACTCTTTAAATGATCATATAAATCATTAAAGCTATAATATCCAATTTCAATACCATCAACTGATTGAATTGCGTTATCTTCAGGAATCTCTTCGATATAGCATTTCCCACCAATTGAGCAGCTTTTGAATTCCATAATGTTTCGTGTTAATGTACCAGTTTTATCAGAGAAAATATAATCAATTTGACCCAATTCTTCAACCAATGAAGATGTTCTAACCCCAGTAGGAGTATCGGTTTCTTCATAGTACATATCCAAATCACTTCCAATCATATAAGCTTGGTAATATTTAATAATTTCAACGGTAACGAATAATGAAATAGGAACCAAATTAGAAAATAAAATCCAATAAGTTAAGATATCTTGGAAGAAAAGTTTTACCATTGAAGTACCACCCAACATCAAATAATCAAGCGATTTTTTATCTACTTTTAATTTGGCAACATTACCAATTGATGATACAATTGATAAAGTAATTAAAACAGAAAATAATGCAATAATTTGTAAATTAATAATTCTTTCAACGTCAGTTCTTTTGATTGGAGTGGCAGTAGCATTACGCATCAATTTAGTTTCATGACCAGTGAATACCACCACACCGTGGATCCATTGGGTATTTCTTAAAGTAGCACCTCTTAAAAGTAATTGTTCTGGAGAAAGAGGAATTTCACTTATTGAACCAAAATTTTTTAAATTACCTTCATAAGTATAAAGAGAAGAATTTGGTTGTTCTGAGAGAATTTGTGAAGACCCTAAATCTGTCACTAAATCTCGAGGATTCACTAAATAAGAAGTTTCAGATTTAGCTTGTTTAATTTTTAAATTTGTCTCACCATCAAGATTGGCAGTTTCAATATAACAAAGACCTTCAGGTTCTGAAGAACTTAAAAGAAGGATATCAGCTGGGAAAGGTTCTTCATTAGAAACTTTAATTATATCACCAACTTGAACATGAATCCATTTTTTCAATATAAAATCTTTACTTAATGGATCTAAAATGTAAACTTTTGTATTATTTAATTCTTTATCGGCATTAGCTCTTTTAATATCTTCCATAATTTCTTTAGCAGCAGAAACTAAAAGAACCACAATTAAAGTACCAATAGTAGTATACCTATTTGTTGGAGAAACATTTGGAACTTGTTGAATAATTGATGTGAAAAGGAAGAATAAATTAGCATATTTACTAAATTGTTCAAATAAGAACTTCGGGAGAAATGTTGCAAAATTATATTTTGTAGTAGATATATGATTACCATAATAACCAAATGAAGCATTTGCAGCTGTATTTAATATATGAATTTGTCTTGGACCTGTAGATACAGTTGAATTTGAAGGTGAATTACCAGTAATTTTAGATTTAAAATTAGCAAAGATTCTCCGTATATCAAAATCAGATGATCCATCATTTAAATTATTATCATTAAAAGGATTTTCTTCATCATAATTATTCATACCAACATAATTGGCATCGGTACCAATTGGCAGTCTAAGATTTTGAAAAAATCCTGGTTTTTTAACAACAGTTGGTTGATTTGCTGTACTAAGTAAAGGTACTTGTCGAACCAGTCCATCATGCCGAGATTCTTCTTCATCATCAGAAATCACAAAATTATCCTCGAATGGATTTATGCCATGGTTATAATTTGAATTATTATTTGAATTTATATTAGGATGAGATTGGTCAGTTCTAGTATAGCTATTTGAATAGCTGTTTTGACTATACTCATAAGGATTTTCCGAAGATTCCAAGTCAATTAGTGGATTATCAAACGGGTTTGCACCTCGTGACATGTTGGCGATGGTAAATATTGAATTTATAAAAATATGGATCAATCGTTTATGCGACGTCAGCATTTGATGGTGCACGGGCGGAGTAAAAAAAAAGGAAGACCCGTACAACCGTGGGGAGGTTTGGTGTACGGATACAATAACCAGATCTGAGTCAGAATTTTTCAACTCCAACTTCTAAATTAATTACTGATATTTACTCATTTGATGGCGGAACAAATTGCTTCACTGGCCAGTAGTGCATTTGGAGTGCTCAAAACACTTTCAAATACTGAAAGAACCGATGTTTTAACTGCTATTCATGATCAACTAAAATATCATAAATCTAAGATTCTTGAACTGAATCTTGTGGATATGGAAAATGCTAAGAAGCATAATCTTGGTAGTTCACTTATCAAAAGACTTGATCTTTCAGTAAATGATAAATTTGACTCCATGCTTCAAGGAATTCTTGATGTTGCAGCACTTGAAGATCCAGTAGGTAAAATTACTCTTGCAAGACAAATTGATGAAGGTTTAAATCTTTATCGAGTTTCTGCTCCAATTGGAGTTCTTCTCATTATTTTTGAGTCTCGTCCTGAAGTTATTGCTAATATCACTGCGTTGGCCATAAAATCTGGTAATTGTGCTATATTGAAAGGAGGGAAAGAATCTTATCAGACATTTAAGGCAATGAGTGATATAATTACTTCTACATTAGCTAAAACCAAAGTTCCAAAAGCAGCAATACAACTCATAGAACTGCGTGAAGAAGTTGGCAATTTATTGGCTCAAGATAAGTATATTGATCTTGTAATCCCTCGTGGTTCTAATGAATTAGTTCGTAATATCAAATCTTCTACTAAAATTCCAGTAATGGGTCATGCCGACGGTATTTGCTCAATATATATCGATGAAGATGCCGATATCTCCAAGGCAACCAGAGTCGTAGTAGATTCCAAAGTAAATTACCCTGCTGGATGTAATGCTGCTGAACAGCTTTTGATACATGAAAATGTAGCTAAAAACGTTGAAGTTCTCAATAAAATTCTTCAAAGTCTTATTGATGCTGGTGTAACCATCCATGCTACTCCAGAAATTCAAAAATTGACACTGGTTCCTGTAGTCGAAGCTGCATCTGATGCTTTTGATAAAGAATATCTTTCACTAGATATTACTGTGACTACTGTGGCTAATGTTAGCGAAGCTATTGACCATATTAACTTCCATTCATCTAAACATACCGATAGTATAATCACTGAAAACAAAGACACTGCCGATAAGTTTATGAAAAGTATCGACTCTGCTGGTGTTTACTGGAATTGTTCAACTCGTTTTGCTGATGGATTTAGATACGGGTTTGGAACTGAGGTTGGAATTAGTACTAATAAAATTCATGCTAGAGGACCTGTGGGACTCGAGGGTTTGATGAGTTACCAGTACCAGATGAGAGGTGATGGTCACATAGTGGGCGACTACGTTGGTGGTGGTGGATCAAAACAATTCAACCACAAGGATATAGATGTATAAGAATTACCAAGCATTAGGAAAAGACAAAACTTTATTAAAAGTTATGGGATACGTACCATGTGGTGTTTATCTCTTATGTAAAGTTTCCTGTAGAATATCCATCATTATATTGTTATGGGTTTATCTCTTATATAAATTATCCTTCATTATATTATTATACTATATACAATCTACTTTTCCATTGCTAACTTAAACTCTTCGTAGTCCTTAGGAGGAAACCCTGGGAAGAAAGCCACAATTTTGCTTGCCTCTTCTTTACCCACCGAGAGCTGACTCCATTGGTGTAATGAGAAGAAATCCGTCAAGCTTTTAATCCAATTCATTCTGGTATCAATACTGACCAAATCATCGTCAATAATTACCAGAGACCTTAATGTAGCTCTAATTGTACCTAAATTATCAACGGCTTTATTTAAATCTACATTTTCAAATTGCCTAGCAATATTATCCTTAATAAGTTTCAGAAGTCGTGGTGATTTACCATTAGTACTTATCATGATTTGTAAACTATCTTGATTAAACATACTACCAAAATAAAAATCACATAATGGTGGTTTATCGGCAATATTTACTGGGAGTCCAAGAAGCTTACACTGGTAGTAAATTTTCTCTGATAAATCATAATCGTCAATGCAGCAACATACATTAGCAAATGTATAATTTGCAACTCCATTAGAGATGGACTTATAATCATCTTTGGACATCAGGTCTATGCCAAGTACCAAATCCTGCTGCTTCTGACGCCATCCTTCAGGCTCATACATCGTTAAGTCTGTAGTCTCATATGGTCTTTGAATCAATCGAAGTCTACCTTGGCGGTTAAGGTCAATTATATCAGCATGACATCCAGACCCAGACACCACGGTGATATTAGCATTTGCTTTCAAAAGATGGTGTACACGGCTGAGCGCCACATCACCACCTCCAATCACGAGGCACGGCTTGGACTTGACCTGATACGCCAAAAGAAGAGACATTGGGTTAAAATCTGGGGACAGATGCCAAAGACGCAGAGACGTAAATCACCGCTGATTGAGGTACGGATGTGTGGCGGGCAAAAAAAAAAAAATTTTTAGGACGTGGTGCACGGATGTACCATTTTTTAAATTATTTAATTACAATTTTAACAAGTTGAAAATCAGTAAAACAAGCAGAAAATCGGTAGACCACTCTAGACTGCGATAATACCCTGCAACCCAGTCTTTTCGTGTGGAAAAGAACACTTTTCAACATTTTACTTGTACTTCCTCTTGATTTAATTAGTGCAATTGGTGGTGTCTCACAATCGGCCAAATCGCGCTTATCACGAAATTGGGCGTCGAGAAAATAGCTATTTTTACTTATAATTTAACTACTATTTTCCCCCTCTACGCTTAAAGTTCCCTTAACCTCATTAATAATTTCAACGATTGTTGTTTGATATGCCAGCCTTTAGTAAAACTGAAAGACGAAAGTCCATGGCTGAAAGAAGGCCTAGTGTTTCTTATACTCCACCAGTTATTCCGCATCTTGCTGGTCTTGAGAAACCACAAGATCACCATTTGAAACTTGACCTGTGTGATATTGTTATTATGGGGACAGGTTTGGTGGAAAGTATTTTGGCAGCCGCACTTTCATGGCAAGGAGTTGAAGTTTTACATATTGATAATAAAAATTATTATGGAGATCTGACTTCAACTTTAACAATTGAACAATTAAAGAAATGGTGCCTTGAAGTTAATCAAGGTAAAATCCAACATTATAAACATGCTCAAATATATATTCCTGGAGGTAAATATACTAATAATTTTAAATCAAAAGATTATGGAATTGATTTATCACCAAAAATAATGTTTGCTAAATCAGATTTACTTTCATTATTAATTAAATCAAGAGTTTATAAATATTTGGAATTTCAAAGTATGAGTAATTTCCATGTATTTGAAAATGATAATTTTAATAAGAAAATATCTTCTTCAACAAAGGAAGATATTTTTACTGATCAATCATTATCTCTTATTACAAAAAGATATTTAATGAAATTTTTAAAATTTGTTATAACTGATAATAATGATCCAATAAAGAAACAAACATTATTAGATAATGCAAAGACTCCAATTGAAAAATTTTTAAATGATAATTTTAATTTAGAAACAACTCAAATCAATGAATTAATTTACTCAATTGGTTTAAATACAAAATCTGAAACTTATACCCCAGAAGCAATTGCAAGAATTAAAAGATTCTTAGTATCTTTTGATGTTTATGGAAATTTCCCAGTAATGCTTCTGAAATATGGTGGACCAGGTGAAATCTCTCAAGGTTTTTGTAGAAGTGCAGCAGTAGCCGGTACTACTTATAAATTAGACACTTCATTAGTTGACTTTGATCCTGTACTGAAAATTGCTAAATTTGACGATGGAAGTCATATTAAAATTAATGAAAAATTAATTATTGCTCCAACTCAAATTCCAAAATTTTTACAATCAAGTTATACTGATGTTACAAAAGATTTAAAATGTTTTAAAATTACAAGACTTATAACAGTTGTTAAAAAAGATTGTAAAGAATGGATGTCAGAAAATGAATCATCTGCAATTGTTGTTTTCCCTCCAAAATCTTTACCATCAAATAATAATCAATGTGTTCAAGTAATTATTCAAAATGGTAGTACTGGAGTTTGTCCTGAAGGTCAATCTATCTGGTATAGTCAAACATGTGAGCAAGATCCAAATCAGTCAAAACTAGATTTAGAAAGTGCTTTTGAAAAAATGGAAGTTGCCATCTTAAGAGAATCTTCAAATGATTTAAAAGATGTATTATCTGACGATGACTTTAAATTAAATTCTCAAGGTACTCCAATATTAGTAAATTCATTTAAATTAGGTGAATCACTTCAAAATTTTGTTCCAAAAGAAACATTAGAAATTGTTGTTAAAATTGGATTTGTTCAAGAAACTTTTGTAAGTCCTGATTTATCAAATGTTTTAGCTCCAACTTCAATTAATAATATAATTAAGAAAACAATTCCTGATACTGAAGATATAATTTTTTCAAATATGCCAACAGCAGAAATAAGTTATGATGGTATTATTGGTGAAGCAAAATTACTTTATCAAAAAATAACAGGTAGTGATGAAGATTTCTTTGACGTTGATTTTGAAGATGATGATGATGAATATAATAATTCAAATAATGTAAATGGAAATAATAGACCAAATTCTACAGGTACTGATAATGAAATGGCTATTGAAGATAGTGATGATTCAACTGATCATCATGAACCTTTTGGTGCTAATGAAATGGAACTTTGAATTTAATCGTTTGATTTATTACTTATGAATATCGTATATATTATATATTTAGTTCTACGAATGTGTTAACGTTTATTTGCAGCCAATGTAAGGGAGTCACGTGCGTTATCGGTATAGATATTTTGCTTTAGCGAAGCTTTCTTAGGGCATAAACCCTAACAACTATCAATTGAACCGCGCACGCGCATCACTACCCACTGAAAAAAAAATTAGTCGCAAATATTTTCTTCTCTTCTTCACTGAGCAGAGTAAATAACTACTGACGAAGAAGTCATAATCCACTTAGTATAAATTAAATAAAATGTCTGACGTTGAAGAACAAATTGTCGAAGAAGTTGCTGTCGAAGAATCAGGATCTATTTCCATTGAAGACTGTTTAAAAGTTGTTTTAAGAACTGCTTTAGTTCACGATGGTTTAGCTAGAGGTTTAAGAGAAGCTTCAAAAGCTCTTTCTAAGAGAGAAGCTCAATTATGTGTCTTATGTGAGTCTGTTACTGAAGAATCTATTATTAAATTAGTTGAAGCTTTATGTAATGAACCAGAAGAAAAAATCCCATTAATTAAAGTCTCTGACGCTAAATTATTAGGTGAATGGGCTGGTCTTTGTCAATTAGACAGAGAAGGTAACGCCAGAAAAGTTGTTGGTGCTTCTTGTGTTGTTATCAAGAACTGGGGTGCTAACACTGAAGAAAGAAACATCTTATTAGAACACTTCTCTCAACAATAAGTGTGCTAATAGTTGTTAATATAGTGGTATTGTATAATGTATAATAATATATTATTGCTATAGCAATTGTAGGTTAATGAGGGTAATAGATGAAGCTTCGAATAATCGATAAAAGTTTATACTACATGATTTAAACCTTTCCTGGTCTGTTCTTTCTTCTCTATATTCTGTATCTTCTCTGTCTTTTCTACGCCTTTTCTCTGTCTTTTCTCTGTCTTTTCTCTGTCTTTTCTCTGTCTTTTCTCTGCCGATTCTGTGCCTTTCTCCTGATGAATTGTCGCCCGGTACTGACTCGACCAAATCTACCACATGCTCAAATTGCCAAAATTTGGAGTTGATGGTGAATTATAGTAAAATGTAGATCTTATGCCATATGACGTCTGAGAAAAACCGTTATACGCCAAAAAAAATTCACAACTCCACTCAAAATCTTCGCCATCTAGGCTGACATCAACTTGATATCGTCTTCCGATTGACCAGGTACTGGCTTGGGCAATTCTGGTGTTGATGAATTTAAACCTGATTTCACGTCTTCGTACTCGGCTTCTCATTTCGCGATCCTCATAACAACTATTCTTTATCTATCGGATGCCTACCCTCAATAAACAGCAGATCAGGGAGTCCAGAATCCGTGGTTCAGGGTATGTACCTGCTCTTACCTATAGTCATGTTTAACTAACAAATTTAGGAGCCGGAATCTAGACATTGGTCCTTTCAATATCGATACTGAAACTTCGAAACAAGACATTAATCATAAAGCTACCCATAAAGCACTCCGTCGACTTGACTCGGCATTGAATGAACCAGGGTCGTCACTAGAGTTACCAAAACGTAGACAATCATCGAATTCACTGTCCAAGAATCTGTCTAAAGTGCTGACTAGAGTACTGTCAAGAGTAGCTTCAAATGATGGACTAAATACCAAGAAGAGTGCATTTCTGTATATAACGCCTCAACATCACGTAACAAATACGGAATCTTTTAATGACTCTATAGACACCAGTACCATTGACCAGAGTGGAGAAAAAGCACCTACGTTGTTGTTGAACAGAGCTAGTCGTAGATCAAGAGGACGCGTTGTTGATAATGGAGAAGAAATTGACCGTCTTATTGAAGAAGACGTGGAAGATTTCCTGCAAGAGCAACTACTCAAAGAAAAGGATACTAGTCGACTTTTCGTGGAAGCTTCACCAGAGGCTGAATACGAGCTGTCTGCTGAACCAGAAGATGAAGCTTCATCAGAACCAGAATCAATACAACCTCCAAGTAAAAAAGCAAAGAAATCAGCTATAAGTCAAATTCTCACTAAAGGACTGCTTAAATCAAAACTTGAAGCATCTGAAGGTTCAAGGAAAAAAATTGTTAAACCACTTTTATCAATGAAATCAATTATTGCATTACCACCATCTAAAACCGGATTTAGAGGATTTGATAATTCATCATTAGTTCCACTTTCCAAAAAACGAGCTAATGAAAAGCAAAAATCAATATATGTAGAGACTCATAGAATAATTACTGAATCTCGTCGAGATAGAAGGTTAAGAATTAATACACTTGATGTTTTAAAACAATTAATTATTAATTATGAACCAAAATTACATAAAAATCGATACATTAACGAAGAAACTACTCATGAAGAATTTAAAGCTCATTTTCTTAGTCAAATTAATCGAATTATGGATACTCATTCAAGTATTAAAGATCTTTCAACTGATATTACAAATATACAAAAGAGAAAGACAGAAATGAGGAGGAAAATTTATGAATTGAAGAAGAATCATGGTGAAGTTGGAGATGAATTAAATAAGTTACGTTCAGAATATAGTAGTAGCAGAGAGAATTATGAATCAACAATGAAATTAATCGAACTGTTTAATGGATTAAATAAGGAAATAACGGGTCAACAAGAAGAAGGAAGTAAATACCAAAGTATTGATCAAGAATTAAATACTGTATCAAAGATCGTTAATCCAAATAGTGGGATATTTATAAAGTTACGTTTAATCAATGAAAAGTTGAGTAAGATAGAGAAGGAATTAGGTAATGAATAATGTGTATAATATAAGATAAGATATGAAAGATAAGTCATAAGCCTTAAATGAGTAGTTGATATAGAGCCGTAAGCCTAAGTAGAGGGAAAACCGTAGATAGCCTTTAGTAAAAGCCCAAGAGAGAGGGTAGAGTCACTAGAGCAGATAGCTCATGGAGCTTACAAAACTTAAGATTATGGCTCGTACGACTAAAGTGGATTTCAAGACATCAAGTATTAGAAGATATCTACCCAAACACAAGGATCTGAGCATCTTCAAACTATTGTCAGTCATTGACTCTATCAATTCATATAATGAATTTCTTCACTCTGTACTCTGTTCTCTTTACTCTTTACTCTTTACTCTGAACTCTGTAACATATTATATTGTACTACACTATTTAAGTAATTATTTATTATTGTATAAAATACATGAATGAATATCATTCAATGACGATAAGATTAATCTTCAGCAACCAATGCCATAATCATTCTGTACAAATAGAAAAAGAACATTAATAAATGAAATCCTAATTTAATAAATGATTCCTTTTTATGCTTTGATAAAGTTCTAAAAATTTCAGTTGCATCTAATAAATGATTTTTATTTAATAATTTATTAACATTATAAGCTAATAAAGGAGCATTTAATAAGAAAACAAACCAATAGCCATTAACTAAAAATAAAGCTGTAAGAAATCCATGTAATCCAGCTTCAGGAATAAACCATGGATTTAATTTATTACATAATTCAATTGGATTAATATAATCACACTCTAAATCAGAGTACATGATGGTGAAGAACACCTGAGCAAATAAGTTGACAACATTAAGTACAACAGCTAAGATAAATAATAAACTTTCTCCTGACATGTTAAACTAGATCGATATTTCGTCGATTTTATGTATGCGATTATTAACGAGGATGAAAAATTGCGCTGGGTATCTTTGACTGCCTAATTGGGCAGGCTGCGGGAAACAGAGGAACATAGAGAGAGAGAGAGAGAGAGAGAAGAGAGGGAAAGAGACAGAGGAAAGTCAAAGAGGAAAGAGACAGAGGAAAGTCAAAGAAATTGTGATGAAGTGGGGTAGAAGACGCTGACATCACTACAGTTGCAATACTGTGGATCTATCTGGCGTTGTACTGAGTCTATGTACTTTACCTATTTGATGCACCATCATCTCCAACATCAAATCCAATGGCTAGCGAGAGTCTGGCTTTATGTCTATCCTGCCATCTACCATTGCCATAGTGCAAACTTTTTGACACTCCCTACGGTCTCTACATCAACCGTATTGGGATGATATTCTCTACATACTCATGTAAGTCTCTTAATATTGTCTCTCAAAATCGTCCCTCTCTTAATATTGATGTCTTTTTATATTTCTGTTTCTTTCTTCTCTACCTCTCTCTCTCTCTCTCTCTCTCCTTCTCTTTACTTCTCTCTCAAACCTTATGTCTCTCAATGCACTTCCATTCAATTCCCAGTACTGTCACCAAATCACCTTCATCTCCCTCAAATTCAAATGGAAACTCAATATCTCCATATTCAATCAATGGCTTCCACCCACCGCTAAAATACCTTCTAGCAATATGAAGTGGTTGGGTCTTACTTGACTCATCGTGAACAATTGCCTGTACCCAATTACCAACCAGAACTAATTTACCATTAAATCCTTCGGTGGTACAAACTAATACAAATGAATTTAATGGAGGTACGGTTTCTGGTTCTGGTACCTCTTTTTCTGGGGTATGATTCAAAGCATCTAATGAACGCCAGATTTCAACGTAATCAGTTAATTTCCCAGTGGCAGGATTTACCATAGCTCCAATCTCTTTACGATCTCTTGAACCTGGAATTGAACTAAATTCTCCAACATCAACAGATACGGGAATATCTTTATAATGTTTTCCGGTTTCAATAGATTCCCAGATCTGATAATTGTTTACTTCAGTTGCAAATTCAATCTTATTAGTACCTTCAATCGGCTTTTCACTTCCTGTCATTGTCCATTCAAAAATATCATAGTATGATGAATTGTCTTTGATACTAGGGTACTTTTCTTTCTTGATTCGAATATCAATGAAATGGTCTCCTGGTGACACAATCACCATAGTGCTCGTGGGTTCATCCTCAGGCTCAGGGAGCCATTGGATCATTATTCTTGTGGAAAGAGACATGGTAGTAGTTAATTCTTATCGGTGAGGCGGAATTAATTCCGCTAGTATAACCTCAACATTCAATGAGATGTGGGAATTGGCTATTTCCTTAGTAAGGCCAGGTTGCGCCTCAACTTGCAGTTCAAATGCTATGGGCATCGTGCCGATATAGTTCATGGACTTGCCTCTATTGCTTACATCTTACTACCGCTACAACTGTTACTCATTTATTACTCTAGTTTCCCAGATACTCTTTATTACTCTAAGTTCCCTCTTTATTACTCTAAGTTTCCCAGTACAATTCTCTCCTTTAAGTTACTTCTCTTAGTAGACGTTATTAAACCACCGTCCAACTCCCGAAGATGGTGTAAGAAGTTAATTATGATGGTCTCGTAGTCTAATCTTTCTTTAAATTTCTTATGGCTGGTTTCTGATAAAAGTTGTTCAACAAACTTCCCATCTCGTTCACTCCAATCATTACTTGATTTTCTTAGTGACTTGTAGTGAATTGCGAAACTTTCAATATCATCAATGGTTTCTAGCGTTATTGGACTGAAATTCAGTTTCCCTCTTTCAAATTGTGATAATTCAAGTTCTTGTGGATTGAACACATATGGATAATGCTCCATATTTATTGGATTCAATCTGAAATCAACTTTCTTCAAATGTGATCTTGATCCTTGTAAACTTGATAGTATCAATTCAATACTACTGAGATTGTTACTTAAAAGATATAATTTCTTTAAATTTTTCATTTGTTTAAGCCCAGATATATCGCTTAATTGATTGAAATTTAAATTTAACTCTCTTACATTTGGAAACACTTGAGATAATTTAGCTGGTATTTTTTTCAATCCAACAGCTGAAAGTATAAGCGTTCGGATATTCAAAAAGGGTTCATGTTCAATTTTATCAAAGTAACCTGAACTAAATAATCCTGACCCTGATAAATCCATCTTGGTAACATCTTTGGCACTAGAGAATACTTGCGAAAGTACATGATTATCTTGTGATTTACATGAAACTTCCTCCAAGAGTTTAAGTCTCGTCAATCCAGTAATTTCATCAAAGAAATTACCATCAATTCTTAACACTCTCAAATAAGGAAATGGTTGCAAATCCAAATTTTTAAGTCGATTGAACTTCAATAACAACTTTTTAAGCATAAGGTGCTTCTCTTCACACGAAATCGACTCTAAGTTGTTTTCATTCAAGTTCAATACTCGAAGACTAGTCAATGATTCAAGTCCAGATACTTTTTCAATATTATTTTCCTGTAAATTCAATTCCTGTAAGTTGAATAAATTAAATTGACTGAAATCTATATGGCCACTTAGTTCATTCAGTGATAAGTCTAGATAAGATAGGTTAGGAAGACTATGTAAACCGTCAAGTTTTACAAGACTATTCTTGCTGACCATTAGTCTGGTTAAATGCACATTATGGCTAAAGTTATTTAGACTTCTTAAGTTATTGTTGTTAACACTTAAATGCTGTAAATCATGAAATTGACGGAATGAAGTCATGCTATCGATTTGATTGAAATCGGCTTCTAATTGAAGTAGGTTTCTTGGTAATCCTTCGAGGTATCTCAACAAATTATTTGAAACATCTATGTTCAAAACATTTGGCAAAAATAAATCAAGATCTTTGACATTTTCTAATGCAAATCCTGCAATTGAAATATCCAGAATCTTGTTCCACGATACATCATCGTTGGCCAACACGTCAGTAATAACTGAAACCAATTTCCTTCTAATTTGTGAGTATGATATATCATCAATCTGAGATACCTGTGTAATTACATCACTGTCGTTTTCCGCAGGAAGATTGAACGATACTTCTTTAGGTGGTGATCTTTCATGAGTCTCTTCTTTGGAAAACGTAACCAAATCTTCTATTGAGTCCAAACTACCACCAAACTCATTCTCCTTATCGTTGGCTATCCACCTTTGATTTTCGGTATCCAAAACCATATTGTCATAACTTACAGGTAAGTTGAGGCCGGGTTTCACTCTTCCCCTGGTGACACCAGAGCTTACGTCACGCTCTTTGATCAAGGCAGAGTCAAGATCTAAAGAGTTCATATTTATCTCCTTCATTACCGGCTTACCATTCTGTTGAAGTTGCAATTGAGATGCTCTCTTCCACTTGATGAACTGATCTCTACGACGTTGAGAATCTTCAGAAGACTCTTGTGGCTGCTGACTCTGTAATTGATTTTTCAATTGCTCATTTTCAAGTAATACTCGTTCCATATCATCTCTCATATATACCTGATTTTCATTAGAGTCTTGTAATACAGACTCCAATTGTTCCAATTTATTAGAAAGCACCATAAGTCTAGCTTTATCGTCAGAATTGCCTTCGTTCGGGTGTAATCGAGGAATAGGTCTTGAAGTTATCCTAGTTGGCACTTGAGGAGCTGTCAGACTGCTATTGTCGGTAAAATCATCAAAAGTATACGAATCCTTATGTGAAATAGAAGTATATGAATCCTTCTGAGATTGTGAATGTTTTTGTTCAGTCACAGAATACATTTTCTGAGACGATTCGAACGACGTAAAATCTGGATGTTTCTCCAAATTCGAAATATCATGATTAGATAATTCTTCATCTTCAAAATCGCTACCAAATGAAGAATAGCTATCATCGGAATTGATTTCGTTCATATCCTTGACTTTACTTGGTTTAGGGGTTGACGTTGATGTAGTATGATTTCCTGAATTCACTGTATCATTAGACGGTTTTAATGAAATACTACTTTTAAATCCTCTTTTTCTTAAGTTATGAAATACGTTATTAGCATTTTCAATAAACTGTTGCTCAGTGTAAGCTCCTGATTTTGTGAAATCCTTTATTTTCAATCCATCTTTAACTGGTTCCAGTTCTTCCATATTATCTGAATTATTTGAAGACGGTATATTTTCATCGGTTTTCCTTGGAATATTTTGAAGAATATCATTTAATTTCCCTTTAGTATAAGTATTATAATTTCCGGCAAATAACTTTAATGGAGACTCTGGATTTGGTAAATGTAAATTATAATCTAATTTTTTACCATCATCAAGTAGATTTTGTAATTGATTTATTTGAGATTTATCTTTAAAAATTGAACTACTTTTATTCATAGTAACCATTGGTGTTGATATTGTTGAAGAAACTGAATTATTTGTATCTAATTTTGATTCTGATTTATCTTCATCTAATTTTAAACTATCAATTGACAAGAAAATATTTTGAAGATGAGGTTGTGATTGTTTTTGTAATGCATATTCATTTTTAACTCTTTTCCACATTGGAGTTTCATTTTCTGATGGTTTTGAATTATGAATCATAGTATTAGTTGAAGTTGAATTAATTCCTGCTAAATCGAGAAATTTTTCCAGTGGTTTCTTATGAATTCTTACTGATGAACTAAATTCGAGTAAATTTCCTTGACTTCCTGAATCCCATTTTTCACTTAATTCTGATGGCATCCAATCTGGAGTATTTGTTTGATCATTTTTCATGGTAGAAGTAACCATTTCATCTATTTTACCTATAGTTTCTTTAGTTTTAGCATTAGGATGAGATTTATATTTAAAAGTATTAGGAATAGAAACAGGATCTAATTGAGCAGGTGATTCGCTATTAGAAAAATGGAAATCTTCGTTTGGTTGATATTTTAGTTTGCTCTTGTATGTAGGATGAGATTCTGATTCTTTAGGTGGAGTTTCTGACTCTTTGGGTTGTTCTGACTCGATATGCTGTGAAGTTTCTGACTCTTTAGATTCTGACTCGCTCTTCTCTTCCGTCTCTTCTTTTGCTTCCGGAGTCTCTGACTTGGTCTCTTCCCGAATAGGAGCCAATCCCGACGAAGATGCTCGCGACGAAAGTGTTTTGGGCTCAAAAGATACCCTCAAAGAATCAACAGAAGAAGTATAAGTCGATTGAGAAGCATGTGATTCCATCTCGGTTTGAGGTTGATTATTTACGTTGTCGGATTCAATATCGGAGATGCCTGTGTTATTGATAAACCTTCTGATATTGGCGCCCGTGGTGCTCTGAGCTGAAGAGTCCAGCAGAGAACGAAGCATTAGTTGTTGTTTATGTTTACATTTACAGATAAATCGCGATGTTAGATGTGGTGCACGGATGTATGTATATAATCAATTGATATTCGATAGTAATGCAGTTTTGGTGGGGTTGGGGATTCGGTGTCCTGGTTGGCGGTGGTGGAGCTGGCGGTAGAGCTGGGGGTGGTGGGCTTGGAGGCGGTAGGATTACTGAATTCTATGGTGGATGTGGAGAAGTGTTGGAGCCTAGTTTAAGAGGTGTCGCAAAATGGCTGCAAATGGCAGCTCTTCGCAGATGAGGCGACAATTAGAGGAATAAGGAGATGAAGAAGGATCGAGTGGGTGGGTGAATATTAGATGGAGAGCAAGCTGGTGGTGGTGGAGTGGAAGCGTGGGCTAATTCTGAGAGCATGGACCTGATGGCTTTAAGTTGGCGATTCGAAGAAAATCGTCATAGGATTTGACTGGCTGCAAACTAGTACCATCAGAAGTGTCAGATTCAATCACCTCCGGTGATACCGATCCAGTTACCTATGAAGGAAAAGGACTGTGTGGCTATTCAACATCATCTTGCAATGATAGATCCAAGTTCTGTATGGACTGGTGAGCAAGGATAAAATAGCAACTAGTGGTGACATGTGTACAGCATAGATAATTGCAACATCATCAGGGTGAAATGAGTAGCTTTCAGTTAGCCTCCACCAGCAAGTGACCACACTCCGTCAATTTCTCAAATAACCTTCATCCTTATGTACCTGTTCAACGGTTTGTCTGTCAAACCTGTCAAGATATATCCGTTGCGTCACACCTACCATTCACACCATTCACCATCCAACCATTCAGACAATCCAGAATCATGACCAACCCAGCTCTTTTATCTCGTATAACAAACCACCTAGCCCCACTAAGCCACCATTCTCATCCAACCCTCTTTCGTACTTTATCTTTCCCTATTATTTGACACCTTTGTTACGCTTGTACTACATTATATTAGCACATTTTGCAGCCAATTTCAACCGTGGGTAATTAAACGAAAATTAACCTAAATTTAACCAAATCAACTTGATAAATAAACTTACCAAGTTTTCAACCCTCCCTTTAGCTGATTCCTTCAACCTTTTAGATTTTCTATTAATTATCTCTTTAAACCTTCTGCTTATTGTCTAACTAATTCTATTCTTTGTATAGCCTTTATGCGCGACGCTTATGTGCATTTACAATTTTTCAGTCCCTTTCAACACCCTTATAAATCAAGTTATAGCGAATTTTATTAAAATTGATTTATTTAGTTAGACGAGTTAAAGATTGATTTTATTTGGTTAGTGATTACAATTTTTATTAAAGTTTATATATTTGTTATTTAATTTGATATTTTAAAGTTTTATTAATTGTTATATTTTCACCTTATCTAAATTGATTGCGTATGGCAATCATTAATTATTTAAATTCAATTAATTAATGTCTGAACCTGAACCAAAAACTCCTGATAGTAATTTGGGTTCAAATGGTGAAATGAGTGATAATTCACAATCACAAATTAATTCAATTATTTTTCAAACTTCAAATACTGCAAGTCATCAACATCAACAAGAGCAAGAACTTCTTTCAAATTTTTCAATTCCAAATCCTCCAATTTCAACTCAACAATCAAGTGCTGCTGATAGACTGACTCAACAAGGAGATTTTAATAATTTAATTCAAAATGATGCTCCAAGAACTCTTTGGATGGGTGATTTAGACCCTTGGTTAGATGAATCAAGTATTTCTGAATTATGGTGGCAGATTTTAAATAAAAGAGTTGATGTTAAAATAATTAAACCAAAATCAATTAAACCTGATTATAATTTTGGTGGTTTAACTCATTCAGGTTATTGTTTTATTGAATTTGAATCATTTGATGATGCTCAACATGCTTTAAGTTTAAATGGTCAATTATTACCTGATATTGCAATGCCTTCTCAACAACATTTACCAAAAAATCCTGAAAATCAAAAGAAATATTTTAGATTAAATTGGGCTTCAGGTGCAACTTTAAGTGCTCCAATTGTTCAAACTCCTGAATATTCTTTATTTGTTGGTGATTTATCAGCTTCAACAACTGAAGCTCATCTTTTAGCATTTTTCCAAAAACAATTTCCAAATTCTATTAAAACTGTAAGAGTTATGACTGATCCTGTTTCTGGTAAAAGTAGATGTTTTGGTTTTGTAAGATTTACTGATGATCATGAAAGACAAAGAGCTTTAGTTGAAATGAATGGTGCTTGGTTTGGTGGAAGACCTTTAAGAGTAGCTTTAGCAACTCCAAGAAATTCAAAAAGAAATCAAATAATGTTTGCTCCTCCCACTGTATCTCCACTGCCATATGGATACTTTAATGGTCCTAGACCTATAACTCCAAATCAAGATACTCCAAGTGATTTATATTCACCAGAACTGATGTCTCAAAATTCAATTGGTCCTCCTCCTGTTCAGCATCTTTCAGGTTCTATACAACCACCTCCTGTATCTATGCAACCACCACCTGGATCCATACATCCACCTCCTGGTGCTATACAACCTCCACCTCCTGGTATGAATAATTTACCATCATATCCACCAAATTTTCTCCCTCCACAACCATTTAATGATCCTAATAATACAACTGTTTTCATAGGAGGTTTATCGTCAGATGTTGATGAACAAACACTTTTCACTTTATTTAAACCATTTGGAATAATTCTGCAAGTTAAAATACCTCCTGGTAAAAATTGTGGATTTATTAAATATACTTTACGAGAAGAAGCAGAAGAAGCAATAAGTTCAATGCAAGGATTTATAATTGGTGGTAATAGAATTCGTCTTAGTTGGGGTAGAGTTTCAATGAATAATAAAAAATTTCATCATCAACAACATCAAGTTGCCCAGGCGGCACAAATCCAAGCGGCAGCTGCACTTTCAATGGGAATGGATCCTGCTGGTGCTATTGCAGCAGCGGCAGCGGCAGCTGCTAATGGATATCCACCACCTCCACCACCTCATCATCCAGGTGGATCAGTACCTCATGGAATGGCACCACCTCCATCGATGGGGATACCAATGATATCAGGATCACCAATTCCAGGAGGTATACCTCAAATGAGAGGATCTCCGGGTATGATGATGCCAGAAGTAATGAATCGAAATAATTACTACTACGGACCACCAGAAGAGTTGATAAATTCTATGTCAAGTATGAACATTGAGGAAGAAAATGAAGGAAGTGAACATAGATAATTTATAATTTAATCATCAATACTAACAGACAATATTAATAAGTTATTGATGATTAGAATTTAAGAGAGTTGTAGTTGGGATATCAGGATTGAGTACAAAGATTTAGGTCATTCCAGTCTAATTTCTAGTACTATCGAGTGATGCTAAAAGTATTACAGATTTATTTCATGATTGTTTTATTCGTGTTAATGTTAGGTTTTGCTATTAATTTATGGTATACAGTAGAGCAGTAGAGAAGTAGAGGAGTAGAGAAATGTAGAGACCGGTAGACTAAGAGATACGTGAAATTTTGTAAGTTGAAAATTACACTCAGATAAATGCAGACTGAGGCAAATTCAGACTCAGGCAAATTCAGACTCAGGCAAATGGAAATCACCAAATTCCATCAACCTCCACAACTTCGTCAGATCGTCTGGCTGAATGCGACTGACCCAACGTCTAGGTATAGCTCAAGATTTTTCGTAAAGTCCATGGAGTCTGGAGGTTTACAACTTTTCTCAAATTACTCCAAAATTAGACATTTTACATAAATTACAACATTTTACAATTAGGGCAATTTATTCACACAATTTTACAAAAAACATCATAAACTTACGTATATCACAATATTTAACATAAAACATCAAGATTAAGATCTTTCTCCTCTTAATCTTCTAGCTAATTGGATATCTTTCTTTTGAATAGTAACTCTTTTAGCATGAATAGCGCATAAATTAGTATCTTCAAAAAGGGAAACTAAATAAGCTTCAACAGCTTCTTGTAAAGCACCAATAGCAGAAGATTGAAATCTTAAATCAGATTTAAAATCTTGAGCAATTTCTCTTACTAATCTTTGGAAAGGTAATTTTCTAATAAGTAATTCAGTAGATTTTTGAAATCTTCTAATTTCTCTCAAGGCAACAGTACCTGGCTTATATCTATGTGGTTTTTTAACACCTCCAGAAACTGGAGCTGATTTTCTTGCAGCTTTAGAAGCTAACTGCTTTCTTGGAGCTTTACCACCAGTTGATTTTCTGGCTGTTTGTTTAGTTCTGGCCATTTTTGTGGAAAAGAACTTTTAATTAAAAAATTTAAAAAAGGGGATTTTGTGGATTGCGCTAATTATATATGAGATTTTTAATCCCATTCTTTACTTTTTAATTAATAGGGAAAGTGGCAATGAAATTAATTGCGCATTTAGTCATGTGGAATGATGGCGACTAAATCCTTGGATTATTGACCAATCATATTGCGGCACGTTGGAGGTGATGATCATGTGCACAATTAGCCGCATTGGGAAATGTTGTCCTTGTCGTGCGTGGCTAGATATTGATTAGCATTTGCTGCAAATGATACAAGTTGGAGGTAGTTGCAGCAAAAATGTATACTGATTTGAAAAGTTTTGATTGTTGATTGTCAAGCGATTGGGTTGGATAAGGGAATGGAAGAGAATTATGTAGTCGAATCTTCGATAAAGGTGGTGGTTCCTCATTGAATCTCACAGATGCTTTTTCACATACATATGAATGATCCATAACTTATATTGGCTAGTTACAGAGATGTGTGGCAGCTAGGCAGTTCAGTGAGTCTGGATCATTTGCAGCAGAGTCAGGAGATTTGTTTTGGTCAAATACCAGTATCATGAACAGTTACAAGATTAAGTATGACAGGTGCACGACAGCCAGGCAGCCAGACAGCCAACAACCATTTGACCTAAGCGGCTTACTTGCAAACGGGCTTGCTTCCAACGGAAGCTGAGCTATAAAGTTTACCCCCAATCATTGTTCCTTTTGTTCTGTAACTATTGGTCTACTATTCTGTGGATCTGTTTTGGCTGCAGTCAGGCTGTAGTAGATCCCCCAAATTCAATGTAATAGTTAATTTCCATGACATTTCATTAAATCCCTATTTGAGTTACTTGCTTCAACTACAATCTTTAATAATGATAAAATTACTATACATGCGAATAAATATCTATAATGCAAAAGGTTACTTTCTGTACCACAATCTAGTGTGTCTTGCCTTCATCATTTTCTTTTGTAATTGGAAAACACCATACATTAAGGCTTCAGAAGTTGGAGGACAACCTGGAACGTAAACATCAACAGGAATAATTCTATCACAACCTCTTACAACAGAATATGAATAATGATAATAACCTCCACCATTTGCACAAGATCCCATTGAAATAACCCATCTAGGATCAGCCATTTGATCATAAACTTGTCTTAAAGCTGGGGCCATTTTATTGGTAACAGTTCCAGCAACAATCATAATATCAGATTGACGAGGTGAAGCTCTAAAAATAATTCCTAATCTATCTTGATCATATCTTGGAGCAGATACATGCATCATTTCTACGGCGCAACAAGCTAAACCGAATGTGACTGGCCAAAATGATGATTTCCTTGCCCAATTTGCAATAGCATCTAATGAAGTTAATGCATAATCAACTGGTGAAGAAGCAGTTGATTGTGAAGTTAATGGGAAATCAGTTGCTAATGGTTTTGGTGTTAAATCTTTTGATGAAACAAAACGAACAAAAGGAATTATGGATTTGGTTTGAGGCTTGCTCAACGCCAATAAATTTCTTCTAGTTACAGAGAACATGGTAGTTGTTAAATGAAAATAGTTGTTAGCGCAGAAAATTCTCCTGTTTGCTTTGGTTACCATCAGCATTAATTTCTGCGCAATGATTGGCTGCGACAATGTCCCCCACCGCGACATAATCTCCACGATGAAATGTCGCTAAATCTTATACTAAACCATACACTATTATTAGCTAGACAATAGAATAGTAGGTTTTATTGATAATTACATGATATGGATTGGCAAAAAGGAAAATGACATTAGTTTGTGCGTAGGACTCAAAGGTTTGTGCTGAAGATTTGAAAATTTAGATATTTACGAATGTCAATTTGCAACCATTTCATCTGGGATTGTAAGTCTATACTTATTTGGCTCTGTAGTTATATAAGCATTGATTACAAGACTAAAAAACCGCCATGAAGAAAAATCGGCAAAAATAAGCTTACATATGCATAAACGTGGCACGATATTTGATATAATTCCAACTTAAATGAATAACCCGTCTTTCTTCTTAGTTAGTGAAGGAACAAGCTATCTAAGGTAGTCCATGGTAGTTCAACATATTGCTGGTCGTAACGACTGTAGGTCAAGGTTGTGTAAATGAACAAGGTCTGCCAGCTCAGTAGACAGGGGAGAGGCGTGATCTTTTAATGGGTCAGACAGACATGCCAAATAAGAAGTAGACCCAATTAACGCAAGCTTTAGAAGGAACAAAACAATAAAAGAGTAGTAATCATGCCTGAACACTTTCCAAAAATTATGAAGATCATCGAAACTACTGTTACTTGCTTCAGCACTAGTGAGCCACTTTGGCAAAGAGTATGATGCCGGAATCGAGCCTGTACTTGGCTGAGCTCCACATATCGAAGCAAATTGCCAACAGGTGTCTCCGAGGCACATAGTATCCAGGATTATGGTATTCCATGGGTAGAAATCAACTTCCTGGCTACACATACTCTGATTGTAGATACTTTGCACCACACGCGGGTCATATATTACTATTCAATTACATCGTCTAAATAGAGCTTGATCTTCTGAAGGATTTCGTCCTTGACGGTTCCCGGGACCATTTCCTCAGCCTTTGGCTTGAGAAATTGGAAAAGCTGGTCAAAAGTAACGGCCGAATCACCTGATGATTGCAGCTGTAGTTCTTGACTAGCTACTTGAGAAATTTTATCAAACCACCCAGATTCGTAGAGCTGGAGTTTTAGCTGTTTACTTATGATATCGTAGTTTCCCGAAGAGATGAGATGCTCTTGGATTTGTGATTTAATGCTGTCAAGCTCGGCTTGTTGAGTCATTAATGCAATATAGATGAATTAGACAGAAGAAAGATAACTTCTTGTAAAGATAACGTTTTCAAAAGCAAGCTTCGGGAGATAAATTAGTTGAGATCAAAGAGGTGTTAATGGTCCTGATGATCTGATAATATGCTGGCCCTATTTATCGGGGTTTGGTGAAGTATTTATGAACAGGTGCTGATACTTAAACCTAGTTTTTTATTGCTCGCTAATGCTAACAACTCTGGTAGGTACTGTCAAAATTTCAGCACCACCAATTTCACGATTTATCAGAACGGTGCAGACATCTCACGTCAATCTTGTCAGAATATCGTACTCCCGTAGAAAGTTTAGTTCAAAAATGTCGATTTATAACGCTCGTGTGGATAAAGTTGAATCACTTGCTCAAGGAAAATGGATTCAAACCAGGAAGATCAACTATACTGATGCGGCTGGAAACTCTCGAGAATGGGAGATGGCGGTTAGAACCACAAGAACCGAAACCACAAACACCGATGCTGTTTCAATTGCAGCTTTCTTGAATTATAAATCATCAGAAAAACCTAAAGAAGTAATTTTAGTTAAACAATTCCGTCCTCCATGTAATGCTGTGGTGATTGAATTTCCAGCAGGGTTAATTGACCCTAAGGAATCGGTAGAATCCACAGCTGTAAGAGAGCTCAAAGAGGAAACAGGATATGTTGGTACGGTGGCCACACTGTCGATGGGACAATCTCAATTATTTTCAGATCCAGGTTTAACTAATGCTAACATGGCATTAGTGACCATGGACGTGGATATGACTGATGAAAGAAACGCCAATCCTCAAACCGAGCTTGAAGATGGTGAGTATATTGATGTATTTACACTTCCAGTGAAATCTTTACTTGCTGGGCTTGTTGAAGTTTCTAAAAAGGAGGGAAGTGTTATAGATGCTAGATTATACCACTTGGCACTTGGTATTGAAATTGCAAAGCTGTTGTAAAGGTAACAGAAGCAACAGAGAGACAGAGATACACAAGAGTATTCCAAACAAAGAACATATTATCTACAAGTTTTAGCCATTGCCATTGACAGAGTCAAATACATGAGGTAGTTAAATAGTTGCGATAAATGCTACATTTAAGCCACTAGAGCACGGAAATAGATGTACACCTTTCAGAATAGCCATATAGACGTCGGCCTTTCAAGAGTAGTTAGATAGATGTTGGTGGAGGGGGCAGAGGCTGTTGTGTAGACGGCGCTTAACAAGCTGATGGGTCAGATCCCCAAACTGCATTCCCAAACCTCAGGATATCTTCTTAGTAAAGCGGTACTTGACTATCTACTAATGTAGCTAGAGCTATATTCAGTTGTAGCTTAGCATTTAAATCTATGTAAATTTTCAGGTGTAAATTCCCAGGTGTATCTAAACTTACGTAAATTTCCTGGTCTACTTTTTTGCTGCTTTCTCCAGAAATCTCCACATAATCTCACACTCTTCTTTATGACCAGTTCAGATATCTGTAGTTTTTGTCTTGGAGGCGATACTGACGTTCCTCCATTTGGGTCAGTTGCCGATGCTGAAGATTTCACAAGTCCGTGTTCTGTTTGTTCATTAAGATGCCATCGGAAATGTCTTTTGGATTGGTTTAATTCATTGCCACCTGATAAGCTCAAGAAATCATCACTTGATACGCCAGTTTTCAACCAGGAAGAAGGAACTATCGAGGAAGTTGAAGACGGCGAAGAAGAAGAAGAAGAAGAAGAAGAAGAAGAAGAAGAAGAAGAAGTAGATGGAGAAGTCAATGGCGACAATTCATTTCTTGTGGACGTTGAAGTTGATGGTGATGAATCATGGCAAGACATTGAGGGTGAAGATGCAAATACCTACAATATCCAAATCCTGACAGCATCTGTTAATAGATGGGTCAATAATCTCGTTCTGGAGATTAGTGGAGAGATTGTGATTCCATCAGTATCTTATTCACGTCCAAATTATCAACCACCAACTCCCAATTCAATGCTAATATCAGCTGCTTGTCCTCAGTGTAAGAATCACATATCTTTCAAGATGAAAAGATCGTCACTTCTAACCCTTAGCACGATATTAAGAACCTCAGTCAAAGACGTTATTCAATGGGGTGGTGCTTTTCTTTCCCTTGTAGGCGCCGGTACCGGAGTTTTAACTCTTGGTTATGTTGGTGTTGCTCGAGCTGGTTTAAATATCTTGGATTGTTTAATTCCATCGCCAATTCTTGTGGCTCTTTTAAGTAAGAAGAATACTGCTACAATGAACGGTCTAAGGTCATTTTTTCCTATTTCTAATCTGTCTTATGGTACAATAGAAGATATTGTTACGAAAGGATTTATTGATCAGTTTAAATTTAGTCATATTCCTATTCTTCCCATTGTTATGTACAAGATGAGATCATCTTCAATAATTGGGTGTTTTACAGCCAAGGGTGATACCAATTTAAGAGCTAATGGGTGGCTATCAGAGTTAATGATAACTAATTTCATTTCTTCTTTGGGAAGTCATAAACTTCTTCGCCAAGTTGTCACGAATTTAGGGAAAATCAGTAATAATTTGGTAAATGGTAAGTTTTCAGAATTATCTTTGGCAAGTTTATTTAAAAATATCGATCCATGGGATCCAAATACAATGATTGGTTTATTAGTTCCTACAAGATGGTTATACGATGTATTATTTCATCTCACTATAAACAGAGCTCATTTTAATATTGCAACTAGTATAAGACCACGAGATATTGCTAATAACGTCAGTGAATCAGAATTGACTAAAATGGAAAATCTACAATCAGAACTTTCTTCACTAGAGTTTAAGTTTAAGAATAAATCTCGTTCTATAAAATCTCAGGTTAATAAGTTGGAATTGAATTCTTTACCTATAATAACTACTATATATAAGTTTTTAAGGTACAGAATCCTTTACTATAAGTCATGTTTAGAGGATTTTGAACATGGTGAAAGTTTCATACTCAAATACGTTAAATTGAAGCTAGCATCTTGGTATCATCAAGGAAAAGCATGTATGGTGACAGACTATTCCGCAAGTATAATGCAACCATCAAGAACAATTCGTGCAATAACTACATTAGTTTGGCCATTTCTAAGTGCAGATGTCGGTAAGTTAATCCATGGATTGATTTTAAATGAAAGAAACTTTAAAAGCCTTTCAGGTATCCCCGTTGATCGGGTTAAAATGATGTCAAATTTTGCTGGATTGGTGGTAGTGGTTCTTATCAAGGATTTATTGAATATTTATTTGAATTCACGTAAGGCAAGACAGCTTTCAAAGATGTCGATTGTGAAGATCAAGAGGAAGCAAGAAGTGCATAATGACATGCCAGGAGGATTTCCACAACAAAACTGACTTTAATAGTGAATGAAATGACGATTTACGTTTTGTAGGTAAAGGATGAAGTGATAGAGAAAGGCAGGTATCTTGCTGTCAACTCTATCATTAAATAGTTGTTAGAGATCAACATTCGACCGTCTACTCTCTACTCTACTCTTCTCTCGACCGTCCACTCTCTTCTCTTCTACTCTCCTCTTGTTTTCTTCTCTTCTACTCTCCTCTTGTTTTCTTCTCTTCTACTCTTCTACCCTCCTCTTTCTATCTTACTATATTAAATACTAAACACAGCGTTACATTAATTTACATATAGAACAGGTTACTCATCGTCATAATTTTCATCTTCATCGACTTTTCTCATTGGAGGTTCTACCGGTTCATTGGTTTTTTCATCATCATCATCTTCTTCCTCCTTTGATTTTTCAGTAACATTGGATGAAAAATGTGGAACTGGTGCTGTTGATGTTTCAGAAACTTTAACTTCTGATGATGTTACAGGATTTGAATCCTTAATTTGATTATTTTCACCATTTGTTTCCTTCTTTTCTGGCGTTAACTCTTTCTCTTTTTCTTCAGGTTTTACAGAATTTTCTTTTGATTCTGTTGTTGGTTTTTTAATAATTTTCTCATCAGATTTTTCATCTAAATCATGTTTTTGTTCATTAACTTCTTTTGATTCAGGTAATGAGATTGGTACGACTGGTGTAACACTTGTAATTGATGGAGTATTAATACTTGATTGTGTATTAGTATTTGGTTCACTTTTATGAACAGGAGGAAGTTGAGTTGGAACTTGATTTGCAATTGGTGGTACAGAAGCTGGTTGTGGAGGTAATTGAAGTGGTTGTTGAAGTTGTTGAGTTTGTGAAACATGAGAAACAGGAGTTTGTTGTAAACTTACTTGTTGTGGAATTGGTGGTTGATTTTGATGAAGTTCACCATTTTGTTGAGTACTTTCTAAAACCATTCCTTGAGGTAATCTTGGTTGTTGACTAACTGGTGGAGGTTGAGGAGGATGAGTATTACCTTCTTGTTGATATTTTATTAATTGATCTAATCTTGCTTTAATATGAGGATTACCAGGATCTAATCTTTCAGCTTGTCTATAAGCATCTAAAGCATCACTAATTTGATTATTACAAGTTTCATATAATGTACCTAAATCATACCAAACTTCACTTATATAAGGATTTAACCTTATTGCTCTTGTATAAGCATCTAAAGCATCTCTATATTGAGCAATTTGATAATATAATACACCAATTGAACACCAAAATGTTGGATTTCTTGAATCTCTATTAACAGCTTGTTGAAAAGCTTCATAAGCAGCATTAAAATCACCTCTTATCATATGAACTCTACCAAGATAATACCAAGAATGAGCATCACTTTGATCAATTTCTAAAGATTGAGTTAAATATTTTAAAGCAATATTTAAATCTTGTTGAAATTTATTTGAACCAGAATTTGATGATGAAGATTCAGCTTGAGAATAAAGACAACCTAATTGTTGTAAAACTTTTGCATGTTGAGGATTTACTTGTAAAACTTTTTCATAAGCATCTTTTGCACCATTCCAATCTTTTTGTTGTTCTAAAACTGAACCAATTTGAAACCAAACATCAGGTTGAGTTAAAGGATGAGGAGGATTTGATAAAATATATTGGAAACATTCAAGAGCACTTTGTAATTTTCCTTGATGTTTATAAATAATTCCTAATCTAAAATAAATTTCATTTGATTTATCAAAATTTGGATCTAATTCTAAAACTCTTACAAATGCTTCTTCTGCATATTCTAAAGATCCATAACGATCATATAAAATTCCAATTCCATGCCATAATTTTGGAACATTTGGATTATCTAAATAATAAAGAGCTCTTTGATAAGCTGCATAAGCTCTTTGTAAATCATCTAACATTAAATAACAATGACCTAAAAGTCCCCAAGTTTCACCATTTTCCGGATTAAAATTAAGTCCTTGTTCATATAATTCAGCTGCTTTGAAAAAAACATCTTTAAATCTATAAACATTAGCTAATTTTGTTAAAATATCTGGATTATTTGGTGTATGTCTTAAAGCTGCATCATAAGATGCTAATGCTTTATCAAAATCTCCTAAACTTTCTGCAAGCAGTCCAATTGCAACCCATGTTGAAGCGGTTGTTTCGGATAATACAGAAGTAACTTGATCCGTTGGTTGTGATTGTTGTTGTTGCTGTTGTTGTAAACCTGGAGGTGGAGCACTAACAATTGGTGGTGGACCTCCTGGATGTCCAACAAGTGGTCCTTGAGGAGGAACTCCCAAAACTCCAGGAGGAAGGGAACCATTTTGTTTAAGGGCCATTTGCACTGGTAAACTAGTGGCCATTTTATTTGTCTGTAATTTAAATAGCCGTAGGTGTCTTTTTTCGATTGACCAGAAAAAACAAGCGTTGCGAAGATTTTCAAAATATCCAACGAAATGGAAAAATACGAGCAGGGGAGTGTGCGTTACACGCCATTATATGATAATTTTATTTGATAGGGGGTGCGGCACACCCCCATTATAAAAAATATTAAACACTAAATAATTAAGGCTGCGACACCCCCAGTTTAATCTATAATTAGACGGTATGTGACAACTTTATTTAATAATGCACTGATAAGAAAGTAGAATGAACAGTATGACAATTGACTTGGTATGTGCATACAACCGTTTGTTGGTTTAAACTTAATTAATGATAGTTGTTCGTTGGCGTTATATGTTGCACAATATCTATTGTATTTTCTTGCCGGGGGTCCATAACTCCCGGAATTTTTAGGACCATTCGTGGTGTACGGGTGTACGTGAGTGGAACATTGGGGGAGTTTTGGTTTGTGGCATTGGTATACTGGCAATACAATAAATTTAACAGTACAACTGTTTACAATTGACAGTAGTAAATAACTACTGCGGTAAGTATTGAATTTCTTTACGTGTATACATCACAGTTGTCGTAATTTACAAGAAGTGTTTTGCTTGTAATATCGGTTTATGCGTCCTACATTTACACCCTGATGTATGTACATATTCTGTATGCAATATTCATGCATCAGGTACTTTTAAGTTCTGCACCTTTACCTTACTTTGATGCCTCTATGTTTATTTTGTATGCAATATCTACTCAAAGTATGCATCTTACCTCTACTATTTGACCTTGCCATACTTAAGTGTCGCCATTCACTAAATCACTCATATTCCCTCTACTCTTTGGTCTACTCTTTGGTCTACTCTTTGGTCTACTCTTTGGTCTACTCTTTGCTCTACTCTATATTTATTTTGTATGCATATTTACTTACATCTACACTCCTTCATCTCCATTATTCTTTTTAAACCCACGAAACAGTGAATTGAATCCTAATAATTCATTTATATCTTTGACCCAGTCGTTTTCACTTCTTGCAATACACCAAATACCTTTTTGCTTTAATTTACTTTTAGTATCCGGTAATTTATCTCCATATCCACCACTATTTCCACCATTATTGGACCCTGGTTCAATGAATTGATTAAATTCATTCCTGCTCTGTAGTGATAATGGTGCTTCAAATTCTCCAGGGATGAAAATAGTTCCATTTTCACTAACAACATGAATTTGATCTCCTGGTTTCAAATCCTGTTGTGGAATCCCGTCAATATTTAATTTGATTGCAACATTCCGATTGGCTGCGCTTAACCTTATCATGATATGAGAAGTACTTGGTAAAATTAACGGCCTGAAACTTAATGACCTCGGACAAACGGGTGTTAATAAAATACAAGGAACTAATGGATGGGTAATTGAACCTCCTGATGATAATGAATAAGCAGTAGATCCGGTGGGGGTACTGAAAACAATCCCATCAGCAGTGGTTGTAGTGCAGAATTCGTTATCGATGAATATATCTAATGAGATGAGGTTAGGTTGACTACCACGATGTAATGAGATGTCATTCATGGCATGGACCATGGTGGAAACATGATTTTGCTTGTAGTGATCTACTTCATATTGCTCAATTTTCTTCTTCAATTGTAAGTCAAAATCTTTGTTTTCATCATCCACTTCCCCTTGTCTTACAACATGGCACTCAAGACGATTTCTATGAAGTGCTTTACTTCTCAGTTCGTAAACCTTGTCAAAAGTTTCTTTAAATGTTTTGAAGTCAAACGGTAAGAGGAACCCTAGGGTTCCCAAGGCAAAACTAAGTACCGGCGGAACATTACTGTTTGAAAAAGCACTAACAGCTCGTAGAATTGTACCATCACCTCCAAGAGTAACGATAAGGTCAGTTTTATTAACAATATCCAGAACTGAACCTGTGAATAACACCGGCCTAACATTCGAGTCACTCTTACGCAGAATAGTCTCTTCCAATAACTCGTCAGCAACGTCCTCATTGACAATCATATTGACGGCGGGATAATTATCATGTATGAAGTTAATGAACTCAATTGTTGCTTCTCGGACTTTAGAATTCCATGGTTTTTTAACGATATAAATGTTTTGAAGGTGATTTCGCCATACAATGTTGTGTAACTTGGAATGAGGAGACCCAACATACTCTGGGAAGCTGCTGTTTCTAAGTATACCACAGGTTTTTACTTCTAAATAATCATTTTCCCGAATGGTAGCGGAGCAAAATCGAATTGGTATCCAAGCCATTTTTAACAGCGGAATTTTGGGCGCTATTCTTCCAGACCTCCCAGACCGGGGGAGGATTGTTGAGAGTCGAAGATGCATTGGAGAATTAAAAAAAAAAAACAAGAAAGCGTTAAAAATGGAGATAAGTTAAATTTGAAATATATCAATAGTATGGGGTCGATGACTCAAATGCGCATCACCTGATGAAAATTACTATGCATATTTGAAAAGCGAAGCAATGCAATGCTAGGTTACTGCATCATGTACGATAATTACATATAATTGCATGAAATGTTATAATTACATAAACTTTTTTTAATATACATATGAGACTACTTGGTCTTTTGCACAATCTCTAAGAAATTGTTCTTTGTAAGGTAATCAATTTCTACTCTTTGTTAAGGGCCTCGATCTCAGCCATTTCGTCAGCAGTAATTTCATCCTTTTTATCGGTGGCTTCTTGTTTAGTCTGATTATTCTCAATGTTCTTTTCACCTTCATCTTTTTCATCTTCATAGAATTCATTATCTGGTTGAATTCTTTCGTCTCTTGCCTGTTGTGAACCTCCTTTAGTATCAATAGCTTCAGGAGTATCTTCTTCAACATCTCCTAAATCTTCTGGATCACGAGGAACATCATTCATTTGCACTGAAGGAGCAAATTTGGTATTTTCTAAATTTGCAACAATATTAGTCAATATTTTGTTTAAAAATTCTGGAGAGTTTGCATTGTACATATTTGAAGGTCTAACATCAAGTTTATAATCTGGTCCATAATACTCATAGTATTCATTGTAAGGTAATTCCAGAGGTAATTTTACATTATTTAATAAACCTGCTTCAAAAGCCCAAGTTCTAGCAACATTTCTCATGGTATAACCACCACCTCCAACAACCATAAGAGGAACTCCTAAATTCTTCACAAAGTTGACACAATTGGCATGACCCTGCATAGACAAATTGAAACAACCTAATTTATCACCACTTAAAGAATCACCACCACATTGTAAAACAATAGCTGAAGGTTGGTACCATTCCATAATTTTTGTAATTACTGGTTCAAAAATTGATTTATAAGTAGCATCATCAATTCCATCTCTCAAAGGAATATTAACAGCGTGATGTTTCCCTTTCCCTACTCCAATATCTCTCAATTCACCAGTTCCTGGGAAGAATTCACCATATTTATGAAATGAACATGTCATAACACGATCTGAAGTATAAAATGCTTCTTCTACTCCATCTCCATGATGAACATCAATATCAATATATAAAACACGTGGATGATAACGTAATAACTCGATAATCCCCAACACTATATCATTCAAGTAGCAAAATCCCGAAGCTTCTGATTTTTTAGCATGATGTAAACCTCCAGCGTAGTTAATGGCGATATCACATTTACCTCGGTTTAAACGAGCAGCTCCTTCCATTGAACCACCACCAGAAATCCCACAGTATTCAAATAATCCGTCGAATACAGGACAGTCATCTCCAACATTAAATTTAATATGTTCTTTAGTGAACATATCCAAATTATCAGGAGTTACTCTACTTAAAAAATCAATATACTCATCGGTATGGAATTGACACATCTCCTGCTTGGTAGCAGGCTTGGCCCGATAAATTTCCATCTTTTTATACAATCCATAATTCATAATTAAGGAGTGGGCCATTCTTATACGATGTGGTTTCATAGGGTGTCCTGCACCATAGGCATAATTCCCTACATCGGCATCATAAAAGTAAGCCACTCTTTTCTTTTGAGTGGGATCGACTTGTAAGTCGTCAAATGGAAGCTGAGTATACATTTTTTAATACTATGGAACTGAATATATTTAACTTTGTAGTAGTTTTAAATTTCGCCCAGGCAGCAGAAGTTACCCGCACCTACTCCATTGCATATTTAATAAATATTTAAACTATTAATTTTGACGCTCCATGCGTACGCGATTCTTGTAGTCTTCTAGCTGTGCATTAAGCTGCATCTGGAGTTGCATATTATAACGGTACTCATCATAAACTTCATGATTAAGTTCAAAATTAAGACCATTCCTCATTTCATCATATAATGATTGTGATGTGATTCTAATTGGAAGAAGCCAATGAATCCATGTATTTCCCATTATACTGCACCAATTCTTACGCCATCCTAATCCATACATGTTACCAAGTTTCTTCTTTTTACCATCGGTATCAAAGCGATATTGAAACTCTTTTTTAGACCATGAAATTTCCTGAAACTCAATGGTTGTGGTATTTCTAAATACAAACCACATGGTAAATGCAGTGAATCCAGCCACAGCAAGAAAAAATGTAACACTAAGAATAAAGAGGAATATCAAATTTAATGAAAGGTATCCATCATAGTAGTCTTGATCACTGAAAAATTTATAGAGTAGCGTAAGCGTAACAATGAAAACGTATAAGCAATACGTCGAAAGGTACATCAAGAACTGGACGAAAAACTTATGGTTTTGATATCCAATACATGTTGCAAACCATGGACAATGATGATCCATACGTAAAACACACTTATTGCATGTAGAACAGTGATGACATCGATCTGGTTTCCATACTTCACATTTCCGACAGTACCTGAAAACAGCGTTTGGATCAAGTGTATGCATCTTCAACTGTGGTGGTGGTGCCTCTGGTTCGTCGGTAGGTGCAAGGAGACTGGTGTTGGAATTATCAGACTCAAGATACGGATTGTCACTTAAAAGTCCGATATTTCTGATTCGAAGCTCAGGAAAGTCTAGAGGAGACCCGGATCCAATGAATATAATCATAAAATAAGTGTATAAACATAACCCATACATGAAGATGCAAATTATAGCAAGTAAAATGGCGATGAAATGATGGGTTTTACTGACGGCTATGTCTTGATAACACACCTCTTTTAAGAATGCAAATAGTGACCATGTCAAGATGGCGGTATAAAAGACCTTGGGGAATAGCGATGCTAATGCACAGCAAAATCCTTCTACCGAGTTTAGCCAGGGACGATGACGAATCATTATCTGAGGATGTGATATTAGCATGACAAAGATTGAGTGAATTGTTTTCGCATTTGGAGGATAACAAAACACGCACAAATAAACGATAGTTAATGAGAATTACATGTCTGAATGAATGATTATATTGATTATGTACTTGAAGTTGCATTACGTATGTATCCAAATGTATCCAAATGTATGTCAAACGGTATCTGCTAGTTGAATACGCATAGGAAAGGTACATATGCATAAGTAAATTACATATGTATGATTAAGGTGCATGTGTATATGTAGATCACATATGTATGATTTAGTTGCATACGTATAAGATTGACACATATGTATAATTAAGTTAAATATGTATAGTAAAATTTGCATCAACATTATTGAATTTATCTCCAATGTGTAAATGCATTGCTTCTAGCGTATGTGAGTTTTGTCGTAATTATATTTATGGCTGCAAACTCATAATATGTGGATTAAACTGTATTTGCCATGTTTCTTCAAATTATCTACTCTGATTTTGTTTTTGTCTTTGGGACTTTTCTAATTGCTTCGTATCCAATACCTGTAAATACAAGAGCAACACCACTCCATTGTAAAGAAGATAAGTTATGACCAAATAATACCACGCTAAGAATCATACTGATCATCTTTCTGGTGACTGTAACTGTTACTAACACGATCGAGTCGAATTTCTCAAGGATGATAAAGACAAATACCTGTCCCATAGCTCCTAAAGCTGCAAAACTTAAGATGTTTATAAGAGCCTGAGGATACTCAGCAACAAAATTCCACACGTATATGATTTCAGAGTTAAATTTGAATACTACAGCATAGGTCAAAGTATTGACAAATACCAAGATGTTTAAAATACACATGAGGTTTGCACCGGTTATTTTAGTTTGAGTCTTGGAAGTTGAGTCGAGTGCTTTAGACTGAAATTTAAATAACTGGTCCTGAGTAGAATTCATGAGGCCGTCAAGAACCATTGATCCCACCAATTGTAACACTCCAAGAATCGTATTACCATCGTTGGAGCTAGTCTTACTGGAGCTCGAACTCAAGGTGAACATCATCACACCCAAAGTAACACATCCAGCCACAGCGTATTTAAACAAAGGGAATTTGGTCTGGTATAAGATTCCATGCACCAACATCACCGGCACGAGCTTGCACGATTTGGCCAAGAGATACACCAAGTAGTCGACGTGTTTTAACGAAAGGTAACCCAAAGGTGAAGATAAACTCGACGTGAGGGAGATGATTGCAAAGAATTTCATATACTGCCACGACACCGACCGTTTATTTCTTGTGAAAACCGCCAATGGGAACACCTTATCGGAGATCAAAGCGTAAATCATCCCCACGATAGCCGCTAAAAGAGCTTGGGCAACATTGACCACAAGAGGAGCTTTGAAGAAGATAGGATCATTGGTTATTGGATCATAGCCGTATGGTTTTGTATTGATTCGTTCTTGTAGAACTGACCACGAGAGGAACGACCCGTAAAGCCCAGCAACACAAACGAGTAGCGTGAGTGTAGACTTGGCCATGGAAGGAAAAGTGAATAAAATGAACGAATATGGACGAGGAGAAAAGAGTGAAAAGTTGCTGAAAAGTTGCTGAAAAGTTAGTGAAAAGTTAGTGAAAAAATCGCCCTTTAGTAGACGAATAGTACACGAGTTCATGATGGAGAAGTCGGGGATTAAAACCATGAAGCTTTGAATGGTTATATTTTTTGCATCTTTTCAAGCTCGAGGTTCTTGACGTTAAATTTCGGGATTTTTCCTTTCTTTTACAGACATTCCGTTTATAAATATGTATTTTATACCTACGAAACTACTACTTATTTCATTACTATTAACCAAAGATACCAAAGAGACCACCACGCTTCTTGTCGTCAGTCTTGGTATCGGTATCGATCTTGGCTTCTGTCTTGGCAACTGCGGTTGCATCTGAGCTGTAACTGATGTAGTTAAATCCAATATCAAAGAGAACTGGTTTACCAAGGACTGGTTCAATTTCACCAATCTTATCAATATTAGTGATATCTTCAAATCCTTGATTGTAGAAAGGGAAATTGTTGATATTATCAAGAACGTGACTTCTCTTGGTGTAGGCTTGAACTTCCTGATCAAATTGGGCAGTAGCATGTTTTTCAAATGCCTTCTTTTGCAAGTAGGTAACAAATTGAGTATATTCTTTATTACTACTGATATCAAAAGGTAGAGGTTCAATTCTGTAGAATTTATCAGCCGCAAGTGGGAGCTCTTGCTGTACGTGTTGATATATTTTCAACGCTTCCTTATACTTACCAGCCATGGCAAAGCAGTCGGCCAAGATAACTGTTTTCTTAGCAGTGAAAAGTTTACTCAAGTTTTCCAATGTCTCATATAATTCTTCATCATTGTAAACACCTGGTAAATCTTTCAATTCATCAACATTACTGATGATGAGTTCATACAATCTGGAGATATCTTTGTTTTTCACGAATTGGGAATCCGACAGACCGTTTATTTGATCGATCATTAACAAACTCTTTTTCACATTGGTCAAAAGTAAGTTGTAGTTGATGTAAGTGAGTAAAATAGCTTGATTTTGACGCTTGTCAGTATCATCTTCGTCCATACTAGAAGAAGAGTCCTTAGTATGAATTTCCAAAATTTCAGTCCAGCCAGCCACAAGCGAATCGTACTGGTCAACTGACCTGAGATCTTCTACGTTTATAGCACTGATATTCATGATTTTAAGAGCAAGCTCATCGTTATACAATGTAGCTTCGTAATCTCTCCATTTAACTGACTTAATTAAGTCAATCGACACTCCAGTCACAAATGTGTCATCTTTCTTTTGAATGATTCCTACTGCCGGAGTCAAATATGGCAATAAGTTATCGTGACAGTGATGACGAGTTATAGTTTGTAAGTCAGTTGTAGTTTCCAAGTTTTCACTCTGGGAAAGAGCAAAATTGAGTGATGGCTCAACTTGAGTTTCCAATGTTTCCTTGACATAATTTTTCACAAATAGATACTCTTCTTCGTCAATGGTATTTTCTTCGTACTTGTGTTCATTGGATCCAGCAAGGAAGTCCAAGCAACATTTAGAGATCGAGTAAGAATTTATAGCTAATGCCCACTGTTTTTTAGTCACCGATAAAAATCCCTGGATTAAAGAGGCATAGGTGTAAAACTCAAGCTTTTTGAAGTCGTCGGGTTCTCCTTCAACTACGCTGAGAAGCTTTTTACAGTGATGTGATGCTTTTTTGATTTTAGATGCCATCAATTTATTGTAAGATTTGGCGCTTTCTCCACTGATTTCCAAAAGAGCTTTGACCTCATAGGCATACAACACATCTCTCTCTGCGGTCAAGAGCACGATGTCTCCAAACTGGACGTTTTTGGCGTAATCCTTAGAAGATATCGACGATAATTTCTCATTGTCCTTATAATTCTTAGTATCTTTTGTAATGAGGTTCAATTCATGACGTAACTTCGTTAAGTGTTTGTTCAATCTTTTTCTGTGTTTCTTAAAGTCCTCGGCACTGGAGAGATATGCATTAGCACGTTCTCCAAGCGTTATACCAAGGGGACTGGACATGTTGAAAAATACTGAAAATATTAGAGAATCGAAAAATATCGTCGAAAAAAATCCGCACCTCAAATGGTTGCAGTAAAGGCATCCGAAAACAGAAACAAATTTACGGCAAGATATCGTGAGTGCAAAGCTACACAGAAAGTTTCGGAAAAGAGCAGAGACTTTCTGTACTGACATTATGGCGTGTCTATAGAGCTTCAAATGCATGAAATGTCCAAATTGGCATGTTGCTGCATTTTCATCGTCATTACCCTTTTCTGCATATGGCTGCAAATACTGCCTTTTTACGTCTTCTACTTGATTTAATTTCAGTGATAATGTTTTGTTTATTTTGAAATTGCATAAGCTATCTAAACTAATAACTATGGTCTAATGGGGCCAGGTAGTTTTGCTGTGGGTAATCCCAGTAGAACGTTAACTTTTCTGGTCTGTCTTCGTTTTCACAAGCTGCAGCGTATGAGTTTCCAGAAAGTCTCGACAGAACGTAGTCATTGAACTCCGATAACTCACATGAGAATCCTGGGCCCTTGCTACATCTTGGAATTGGAATCACAGCATCATTCACGATATACCGAACATAGTGCTTGCCTGAACAGGTATATTTTTCTGTGTACGTTCTGGCACCTTGTGGTACAATGGAACTAACTTTATAAGGACTAGGGAAGGGAGTATAGTCGTTTGGAAGTGGAAGTTTTGGACTCACAATCCCAAGAGCAGCATGGAAACTTTCAATATCCGTATCATGGGTGAAAGAAAGCCAAATTTTACCGTTATTGCTATCGGGGACTTGCTGATTAAGCAAAGTTACTGATGCATTAAGAAGTTGTGAAGATGCCCACTTGGATTTACTATTTCCCTCTCCAAAACTGTAATAGCGGTATAAGTCGTTTCGATAAGAGTGTAATATGAACTCTTCATTGGAAAAAATAGCACAAAATGGAGAATATCCCATTACATTAATTTCATAGGCACACCAGTCAAACAAACTGGAAACTTCACCTGCAGACAAATCAAGTTTCGGATTTTCTGAGTTCAACCGGTCCTTGATATCATCTAAGTAGGAGGTATCATAACCTTGAATAAATTCGTGATCAATACCTTTACTAAAACTAGAGCACGAATCTTTCGGCGAAAGAGCGTTGGCTCCGATACTTGGGTCTTCAGAAAGGACTACGAAATTTACTGATTCAGAATTGTAGCTATCACCCAAGAATCCACGAGCAAAGTAGTCAGATGTCTGGTATACACGGCCTGAATTGGTGGTGAATACATTTAAAGGTTGATCTTTGTCGTATAATTCACTGTATTTGGATCTAAAGTAAGCACCATGGCGCAAAGCATTGGTCGTACCACTGAAAAGACCATGTGAGTTACCTGGAGTGGTCTCCTGGTCATAATTGCTGGAGTCTGAAACGAAGTAGACATAGTCATTGAGGAAATAAAGTGATCCTTTAAATTGGTCCGAGTAGTTATCGAATTTATCCATAATTTTTTCAAAAGCCTGACCGGCGTGGGATGTTGGGAATCGTTCACCGTGTCTACTAATGAGTTGGACTTGGTCTAAGGAGCATCCCGACGGGATATCCACCGATACGCCATATCCTGGGTGCTGAACATAAGGCCCTGCTCCCGATAGCTGAGGGAGAATATTATACTGATTGGAAGCCTGCTGAGGAATTGCAAGGTCTTGAAAGTAATTGGGAGACGAGAGAATGAGAGCATTATTGAGGTAACGTTTAACGGCGACCATATTAAATTGAAGCTACGAAGAATAAACTGAGACGATACCAGAGAAAGCAGACGAACTGAGAGAATAGGGAGACCAGCCGATGAGATGGGGAGAACGGCCGCGATAACCCTGGCCGCGATAACCCTTAGGGTGCGGATCGTGGAATCGTGGGGTCGTGTGGCCCAGACAGGAGTGGTTGGCGTAACAGCACAGTACAACAAATTAAGGAACACTGTATGCCTCAGCCTTAGTAACTTTGATAAATTAATTGCATGAGTGTTTTACGGCGAGTTACGACGTGTGATGTTTAAATTACCGTAATTGCAACTTTGCAAAACCATGTACCCAATAACGGCGCTATATTTTTGCGACGGAGAAAGAAGAAAGTAAAATAATCGATTGACTCACATTAAAAATAATAATTAGCCGTATATTGTCCCGATCGATTGATTAATTATAAATTTATAGTTTCGGTTACATTTCGGATAACCACGAGGTCGGAAACATAAGAAAAAATTCGCATCATTAAATTGTTAATAATTTCTTAGCTTAAACTCGACCTCGTGCAAAATTCCCCATGTGGCACGCAGCAATTAAACTTTTTTGACAGGATCACTACTGTTTTTCTTAGTGCGACCGAGAAATACGGCGCACGCCTATCCGTTTTAGGAAGGCCATGTGGCCCATACTTCCAAATTCGTAAAAGGGATTTTTGCAACCCACATGGGCCCTAAAAGTTTATTGTATAAAACGGTTGGGGATCCAAATGATTTAAAAAATACTGTAAATATTATAGCTTATTAGCGATCTGTTTAACTAAATCATTTTATATTGGCAATGAAATTGCTTCTTGCCATTTTATACTTCCTTGCTTCAACTCAAGCTTTGAATATATTATTATCTACTAAAGATTCTTGGGTTTCAAAAAATGTAAGATTTTTATATCAAAATTTGATTGAACAAAATCATACTGTCATTTTACTGGCTCCATTATACAATAATCCAAATATTTATGATGAAACCCTTATTTCAAGAGATGATAAACTTTCCACTGATGGTGGTGATTTTGGTCATCTCTTACCCGTGCATCAAACATATTATAAAAATATGAAAAAAGTTAACACCGTTCCAAGAGGTGCTAAAAATGTGGTTCGTCAGTCGGATGAAGATGAGTTCTTACAATCTTTACAAAAACCCGTTACTCATAAAGCTTACGGTCAAGATCCTTTAAATAAAAATGTTTGGTATGTTAATTCAACTCCTCTTGATTCATTACTTATAACCCTTGATGTTATACTTCCAACATATTATCCTGATTTCACTCCAGATGTGGTACTTTTGGGACCTAATGAAGGTTTGAATCTTACTCCCGAGCAAGCTTCTAATGTTGATATGTTTGTAGGTGATGAAGATCAAACATTTGATGACTCTTTAATAGCTATGATGAATTTGTGTCAGGTAAAGGAATTACCTGTGATTGCTGCATCTACCGAAGACGAACACAGAATTTACTTTCAAAATGAAAAGTATTTCCGTATTCAACGTAATTCTTTACGTGATGTTCTTGGCAAGAAAAATGTTTTCAGTCAAAACATAAAATTCATTAATCACAAAATCAATGATCTTTTAGAGAAATTACAAGGTTCTAAATTTTTCAGTGAAAAATTAGCACTTAATATCAACTTCCCTTCAATTAATCATCAAGATTCCCATTGCATCACTAAAGGATTAAATCATAAGACTAATCCACAATATAAACCAATTCAAAGTTCTCCACAAGAAATCAATACCCAATTACCTCAATATCAATTAGTTGATAATGAAGTTAAATTAGTTGGAAATTATCATTTGCAAAGAAGATACAAGAGAGAAGAAGAAGAACAAGAACGATCAACAGATCAAGATGGTCTTTCTACTTTTGTCGATAAACGTTCTTACTATTACTTGCAAACTGTTAAAAACTATGCTAGATCTACTCTTGCATCCATTGAAAATGATACTCCAAAGATGTTGATTGAGCGCAATGACGTTAGTGATAATTCTGACGTTAACACTGTCCTTAAAAACAACAGGGAATACCAATACTTAAAATCTTGTAATATCATTGCAAATATAAACCTGGAATCGTTTAATTTGAATGAATATATATAAACAAGATAAAATTTCGAATAACTGGCTTTTATTCTTCTTCCGTTCTACTTTCGTATATATAGACTAATATAATTTTAGAAATACCACCATTTGTAGTGATAAGACTTCAGGTGCATTCTGCTACTGAAACAATACTATTTCAGCTAAAAGGTAAGGCTCAGTAGAGCCAATAGCCTCAAAGCTTTTAAACTACCGAGTATAAACTCACTTAAAAGACCGAAGCTTTTCCTCAGTTGATGGCTCTGTTGATTCTGCCTCTTCTATTGTCTTTATGGTGCTGCTTATTTGCTGCTCGATCTGCTGTTCATTCTGCTATAAATAGTGTTACTTTAGGCTGTTTAGGCTGCAACTTTTAGTGCCTTTTTTCGACGCTTATCGGGGTTTTGGGCTACAAAATTCATCTCATTATCACGAATTATTGCGAATCGATCTTTCCAGCCATAATACCAACTTTCTTCTATTTCTACAACCCTTCATTCTATGCCTTCGATCCCACCGGTTGCAGTTCCTGACTCGCCGCTCTCCAAGCGGAGGTTCTCGCATACTCATTCTGCTCACAGTTCACATCATCATCATGAACCTCGGAAATTAAGTACGCTATCTTGTATTTCTCTAATCACCAATAAGATGTTAGGTACAGGTCTTTTCAGTACTCCAGGTATTATTTTCCGATATACAAACGGCAATGTACCACTTTATCTTAGTCTTTGGCTTCTTGGTGCTGTAATCGTATTCAGTGGACTCATAATATACCTTGAATTTGCTTTAAATCTTCCATTTAAAAATGGAGGTGAAAAAAACTACCTTCTTCGAGTATTTCGTCAACCAAAAGGGTTAGCTGGATGTGTTTATGCATTTCAAATGGTTTTACTAGGTTTCAGTTCTGGGAATTCTTTTGCATTTGGGAAATACGTATGGTTTGCACTCAGCGGTCATGAATCTGATATAAATGACTGGCTGTCAAAATTAATTGGTGTTGGTTGCATTTCATTCTGTATTTGGCTTCATATAGTGTACCCCAATCATGGAACATCACTCTTCAACTTCTTGGGAATCTTTAAAATATTCATTTTGGTTCTTATCATAGCTTTGGGTTGTTTAGTTGCCATTGATGTAATTGAACTTGAACCCGTGGTGCCAACTGTGGTTTCAACTACTTCTTCATTTGAAGGATACTCCATTTCGGTAGCACTTCTCGAAATTATCTACTCATTTAAAGGATGGGAAAATGCTAACTACGTTCTTCTGGAAGTTGCTGATCCATACCATGTATTAACCATTGCTGCACCCATGGCCGTGATAATTGTCACCATTCTTTACTTTCTCGTAATTATCAGTTACTTAATTGTGATTCCTAAAGATGAACTCCTCAATAGTGGTGTTTTAGTAGCCGGAATCTTTTTTAACAAGGTATTCGGAGAAGGATTTACATCAAAGATTCTCCCGTTATTGATTGCACTTTCTACTTTGGGAAATGTAATGGTAGTATCATTTGCACATTCATATGTCAACCAGGAGTTGGCAAGAAATAATTACTTACCATTCTCCAAATATTTTCAAAATATCAACCATTCTTTGCTTCTTCATTGGCTTATTAGCGTCATAGTTTTAATTGGACCACCATCTTCAGAAATCTACGAGTTTGTGGTTAATCTCTATATTTATCCAGGGACTTGGATTAATCTTGCCATTACTGCCGGTCTCATTTATCTACGCCTTAACAAGAAGAAAGAGAAATGGGGGGCTTTCAACTACGATGCAGATACTGAGAGTGTTGATGACGACTATGATCCGATTGCTGATGATTCTCAAGAAAGTTATACAGAATTTGACTCTCTTTTATCAGTAGAACGAAATGATGCTGAATCTAGACGAATTTCTGCACCTATGGTGTGTATAATTCTCTTTCTCTTGGCTAATCTTTTCCTTGCTTTGTTCCCGTTTGTACCTCCACCCAGTTCGTCGTCTTCGATCCCGTACTGGTGCTTTCCAGTAGTTGGAACCGGTTGTTTAGTATTGGGTGCAGTATTCTTCATACTGAGACCATTCTACCATAAGTATGCTGGTGGAGAGATCGTATACGAAGAGGAAGAATTGCATGAGGATTAGGATTACCTAAAGTGTCTACTCACCAAAGCATAACTAGATAATTTGTATAATCATATAGACTACATAAATACGCATACATTAACTGATAAGCTGCATGGCCATGCATGAGGTACACCACCAACATGATGCAGACCTACGCACAACAAGTAATAAGTTTCATGAGCTGCATTATCACCAGACCGACTTTCGATTTGCATAATTCAACTCTCTTATACATCTTGGTTCACAACAGATTATTTTGGTGCCATTATCGATTCTGGTCCCATGACTGATTTTCCCTCGGTCTCAGAGTATACCCCACGAAAAATATCACCTCAATCAAACCAGCTAAACTAACTTTCTACCTCTTTTCAACATGGACGGCTCCGATAGTCTACTTCCTGCAAGCATCATTGAAAGCGACTATAAGCTTGCTTACAAGTTCTTTCTCAATAAGAATTTTGAATCGTCTTACGAGTTGACTACCAAACTCTATGGACACTCATTCAAATGCTTCTCTCAAGAAACCATCAGTGAAAGTCTTTTCATTAAAATAATCAAACTTTACTTGACTCAGATTGGACTCTTTGTCAATATCAACAATAAGTCTACTCTTACACTTCCCAAATCCAAGCGTTCCTCCATCATCAAGGACCTTCAAAATCAGGTTATCATGGAAGACCTTCTCAAGGTTTATCAGTACGATACCAATTTGATCCCCACAGAAATTATACTTAACTTATATTTGGTTTACTACTCTGTACGTGATATGTTCAATGATCCACTGTTTGTGTATACCATATTCCAGCTGTTGATTGCTAAGATTGACGAGCACCGATTTTCCGATGTGAATTTACGTAAACTTCTTCATGTATTCGTATTTCAGGTCTTGGTGGACGATGAAAAATTTGAAGAGGCCGTTCTGGTGGTGAAATCCAGCTCGGTTTTCAACGATAATCGTGAACAGTGTTTGGCAAAACTAGACAGTTTACACAGCGATAAACAAAATGAAACTCTTGTAGCATCCCAAAAGGTTAAGGAACGTGAACGATTACAGAAGGAACGTGAAGCAGAAAGACAAAAGGAGAAGACAGAAAAACATGACCTTCATTATCGTTCACTAAAGCAAATTAGAGAATTACATCAGGGAGAAGTTTCACCAAAAGAGTCGGATAATGAAACATTACAACCAAATAATCATTTGGTATCAAATATAACTAAAAGGGCCATTTTACTATATAATCTTACCAAGAACTACCTTAAGGATAATTCACCGATAATTATCGTGATTCTCCTCATTGCCTTGCTATCCACCCGATTTGTTAATGTAAGGAAAATCAACATAAAGGATAAGATCAAGGAGACAATTCAAATGGCGTTCAAAATATCCTATTTGTAAGACTTCTTAAACTTGAAATCAAGTCTAGTTACTTAATGAATACAATACCTTAGCATCAGTCTATGAGTGAATTTATAATACATATATACATTAAAAGAATAAAGGTACCTCCACAGCACCTCCTACTGTAGGCATTTCTTCAGGTTCCCTTACTGGTAATTCGCTGAGCTCGACGTACTCTGGAGCAGACGGTCTTGTGGGATTAATCTCTCTAATGTACTCGTAGAAATCATCATCGAAAATATTATTCAAACTGAGCTTATTTTCGTCATTGTCATAATTACCTGTAATGCTGGATACTTCCAACATGTTGAATGTTATGAGAGTTCCTGAATAATTGACTAATTTGGAATTCTTGCATAAAAGTTGTAACGATAATACTCCTGATAAATCTTTCATTATTTTACACTTGGACGAGAGTCTAACTGCTTTAAAAATCTTTATGAAATTATTGAAATTATAACATGAAATAAGTGATGCATGTACTGGAGTCATGTCTTCCAGATCCAGTGCCTTATGATAGATATTAAGTTTTTCAAGAATAGCTTTATTATTAGGATAAAGAAGTTTCAGGTGTCCGATAATTCCCTTAGAAATGAAATTTAACTGATTATCAACAAAGGCATGGCCATTTGTCTGAACATTACGCCGATGAGCAGCTTTAGCAGATTCTCCTAATTGTCGCCATTTATTGGAAACGAAAATGTACAAATCGATAGTGTTGATCTGCAGAAGATCTTGAAGAAGATTAGCAAACACATCGCTCTTCAACATAAGTTCATATTCAATCTCTCGATGGTTTATCACAAGATTATAGTCTGAATCTTCATGATTATCGTAAGGATAAGAAATATCAACGTAAAATGTTAAAAATTCAATCTTTTCACTCATCAAAGCATCGTCAAACTCCACCACTAGCGGACTTCCTTCTCCCTGATAGTTCAAGTAGCATAGCACGTTATCTTCGGGCTTAGAAGATGCAATGGCAGCAGAAAATGAGTCTGCGATCATGGATATATCGATACCTAATCTGAGCTCATCGTCTTGAGAGTCATGATTCAAACCTGTCAAGTTAAATGACGTGAATAAAGATGGATCAACCACAAGCTGAACGTTCAATATGTGATTATACTCGGAGTATATGGTGATTCTAGTAGACGAAATGATCATTAAGGCATGGTTGTTGATGGAGGTTATAGCAGAGAATACGTTTGCCAAATGCGCTATTTGATTGGTAGAACCGGTAAAGGAAAGATTCGACTCCTGAGAAACAAATAGTGACATCCAGTGATCAAATCAGTAAGTTAGATAAATAAATAGAAGATGGGCTAATAAAAGACGAAGAAAGAAGATGCTAGTGAATGAATGCAAATTAGACAGTAACGCGATAATTGCAACAAAAAGCGATAATGGTGAAAAATGTGAAAAATCCATAGAATGAAATAATGACGAACGATTGGAGATTTCAACGAACTTCAAGGTTAAACGACAGTATCAAGATTCTATCGAATGAATGAGAATTACAAGAAATTTACAAAAGATACACTAACTACTGTGCTTCTTAAGGATTTTTCTAAATCTTTACAATGAAACAAAGGTTAACTTGTATGAGCTAGACATCTATAAAGATAAGATACTGTAGGCAACTACCATGACTTAATTAATTAATAGACAGAAACATAATTATCGATTCTATTTTTTTGATTTTGAGCAATGCATTCAGCGATCCAAGAAACATTTCTAATTTCTTGTTCTTTTGATCTTAACCAAGCCCAAACGGTTGATAAAGTAAATTGTTGAGTAAAAGCATTTTTATTATATTGCATTTCCAAAATGTAGAACCAATCTTCAAGATTTTTTGAACCACTTGAATCACCACTAAATAAATCTTGATATTCACCAACACTTTCAACTATTCCTTTTAATTGTTCAATATCATCAACTTGAGATAATTCTTGATGATTAATTGGATATAATTTACCATAACTTGGAAATAAAGATAACTTATCTTGAGAAGATAAATCTGGATTATTTAAAGAATTTAAAGCAATATTAATAACTCTTTTATCAGCTTCAAAATTTAAAAGTCTTGTCATAATTTCTTTATCAGGACCAGAAAATTCAGATTCAATAAATTCAACAAATCCTTGTAAATAATTTTTATATAATTTATTTCTAATAATTTCAATATTTAAATCATCTAAATCGTCAGCAGTTAAACAATCTTTAAAAAATGGTGCTAAAGGTGTATCAATTAAAACAGTATCATATAAACTTTCGATATCAGTTGCAATTGATAATGTAGGCAAAGTATCAAACCAGCCTAAAGGATGACATTTTGCTAAAATTTCACTCTTATCTCTTTCATGTAAAGTTCCTGTAATCATTAAGGCCACATTATCAATCATATATCCATAACAAATAAAATCCATAAATTTTGTTAATTTACCACTTGATTGACTACGAATATACTGAAATTGTTGATATAATTTTTTTGATAAATTTTCTTGAATAATTGAAGTACTTAATGGTCCAGAATATGAAGCTAAAAAATTCCCATAATCAGTAGCTGATAATTGTAATTTTAAATCTTCAAGATTATCACATTGAGTTAAATTAACATATTGATTTCCTGATAATAATCCATTTCGGTAACCACGCACAACTCCTTCTACGAATCCGTAGTCAATATTAAAGAATAGTCCCTCCATAGTGAAATAGTTGATAATTAGGAGGTAATTTCGTTCACTGCGGGAGTAAATATTACGGTCGTGGACATGCGAATATCAACTAAATCAACCTCTTGCTTAACCTTGATTTAACTTTAACTTACTTCCCCTTCTCTTATTATATCAATTCATGTCTATTTTAATTGAAACCCTCAAGAAAGACATTCCACCTGAACTGGCGAGTCTTCTTGATGATCCTGAACTTAAATCTTACTCTGAAGATTATCTTCTTCGACTCTTGGTAAATGATGATCTATTATCAACTGAATTCTTTACTACCACATCTAGTGTACAAAAAACCACCATTACCGAAGAAATAGCCGAGTTGGACCATCAACAGAGGAAAATTAATGTAGAATTAGCTTCAATTACCGATCAAAATCGTGATCTTATCATTGATATTAGTCAACATTTAAAAGATATTAATACCACATTTGAAGGAAGTGTTTCTAGTGAACTTGCCACAATCAATAAGATCCTTTCGAAAAATACTCCATCTGATCATTTTAATATCCCTGTTCACGAAAGACTTGATTCTTCAATCAAGGTCAATAATTCCATGTTGTCCAATATAGACGCAGTGCTTGATATTCTTGAACTCCCAACTATTTGTAAATTATGTATTTTACAAGGAAATTATCAAGAAGCTTTAGAAGTATCGATGCTAGCACAAACTCTTGTTATAAGATTCCCCAAACTACTTATTTTCCAAAAAATTCATGCTCTGGTAGAACAAGAACTTCAAATCATGGTAACAGGACTTATCAAGCTTTTAAATACTAATCTAAAGCAAAGTAATATATTGAAAATCTTTCAAATCTTTAATAAACCAGATTTAGTATCTTATTCATCATCTGGTGATAAGACCGCTCAAAAAGATCGATTTTTAAAGATGATTTACCTTAATGGAAGATTTAAATTCATCACCAATGAAATTGCAAGTTTAAAACCTATAATATCTTATAATAAACTCACTTACCTCAAAAGATATATTGAGGTTTACAGAGAGTATATTTTTAACTCATTGTCAATGTTCAATGCTATATTTACATCATCTTCAACAAATAAAGATTCAATCTTGATATCACAGTTTGTCAAGAATTTGGCAGTTCTCTTATGTCAACAACTACAGACATTACTTCCGGAAATATTCAGTGCTGAAGATAAATTAGATGAAACAGATATTAAAAGTCAAAAAGATAGCATCATTTTACAACTTCTCTACCTTTGTAGATCATTATCAAAGTACAATGTCGATTTTGAAAGTATATTGACATGGGAACTTTGTTTTAAACCTGAAATCCCAGTGATAACTGAAGATGATTGGTTGCAAAATCTTTCCAAAATCAAAAAGATATAGGTATATAGTTAAAATCGTACAATAATACACTTAATTTACATAAATATACTCTAAACATTCTCTTCAAGAGAGTTCAATCCGAATAAGAACCCTAATTCTCTTCTTCCAAGTTTACTTACACCTTGCATACCTTTTTCATCAAGAGCAGAATCAATAAGATCTTTCTTCTTTTGTTGAAGTTCCATAATTCTACTTTCTACCGTACCTTCAATTAAAATACGATGAACATGAACTTCACGTTGTTGACCAATTCTATGAGCTCTATCCATGGCTTGCTCTTCAACGAATGGATTCCAAAATGGATCAAATATAATTACATGTGAAGCACAAGTTAATGTTAAACCAACGTTACCGGCTTTTAATGATAACATCATTACCTTTTTATCACCTTGATAAAATTGTTTTATGGTTGCATTTTTTGCATCCATTGACATCGAACCATCATATCTTAAGAAAGGAATCTTTTCATGTTCAAGTAATATTTTTAAAATATCAAAAGTTACTGTAAATTGTGAAAACAATATAATTTTTTCTCCTGGATACTTTTCAAATACATTCTTCATGAGTTCAATTGCTTGTTCCATCTTCACAGATGGTGTAAATCCTCCTTCTTCTCTTATAATTTCTTGAACTTTCATCAGATTTGAAGTTTTACCACCTTTTTGCAACCTATTATAATGATTTTGAATATTATAAAAATCATGTCCTTCGTAATAAACTCGGTGGAACATATCATAAGTGATCAAGTCAGCTTCTTTGACAGGTCGCTTGCATGTGATACATGACGCTATACGAGAACCAACTTCGAAACTTTCTGATGTTTCGTGATCTTCAAAAAAATTCTCAACACAATCTTTACATACCATATGTCCACAGCCGGCAAATAGCATGGTTGAATCATAACTATCTACGGTAAAACATATAGGACAAGTGAAAAAATTCTCCTGGTCTATATCATTGGTTCTAACAAGTGAATTCTCTGCTTCATCATCAGAATCTAATTTGATGATACCATCATTTGAAGGAACATTCAGTCCTCGATGAACTTCATATTTAATTCTGGAAACTGTAGCAGCATCAAAAGCAGTAACGTTAGCATACATCTTTCTCCAATCTATTTTTGCGTCTTTAATTCCATTTTCAAGCACTTGCTTTTCTTCAGAATTTTTAAATCCAATTTCAACTAAAAATCTATGAATACATGCTTGTCTTAAACGAAGAAGTAATGTTAATATACTACTAGAAGTTCCTGGTTTTGAAGTGTTCAAAATTTTGGCTGCTTTCTTTTGAATATCTTCTTCTAATGACTTATAATACTCTTTTTCCTCTTTATCCATTTCAACAAAATTCTTTTCTAAATGCTTTTGAGGCAACTCCAAGATTGGTTTACCATCAATTTTTGTATCTTTTGTACGACGTAATAGGATTGCACTTAAAAGAGCTCTTAACTTTCTCATACTTCTGTCTTTATCAACATCATCATAATTACCTGATCTTGACTTTAACGGCACTGATATGTCACGATTAAACCTTTTCTGTTCATTATAAGGTTTAATTTCCAAAAAGCGTAGTATTGGATATAATTCATCTACAGAATTCTGCATTGGCGTACCAGATAAACAAAACTTATACTTAGCCATTAACATTGCTACTGCTTTTGATGCAATTGCTAATTTATTTTTGATATTTTGAGCTTCGTCAAGAACAATTCGGTAAAACTTAGCGTCACCTGAAAAAAATGGTGATTCATAATTTGAACCACCTGCGTTTCTATCAGGTAAAACGTCCTGATTGTTCGTAACTTTTGCTTCTTCCAAAGCACTTCGATAATGTTTTCTATATTCTGAAGAAAGGGTTCCGTAAGAGGTCATAACGACATCAAAAGCTTTCATCTTTTGAAACGAACTTAATGATTTCTTGCCAGTACCATGAAAAATACCAACTTTCAATCGATGATCTGGCTTAACTTTCGAATCAATTTCAGCAGCCCATTGTCTAATCAAAGAAACTGGTGCTACTATAAGGGTTGTTTTACAAGAAGGATCATCTGACACATTTTTAATCATTAATGCAATCGTTTGTACCGTCTTACCAAGACCCATATCATCAGCAAGAATCCCTCCATGAGACTTACTTTGCTCCATACGTGAAAGCCATGAGAGACCCAATCTTTGATGTTTCATCAATGTTACTGTCATTTCAACTGGGGTAAGTGCCATACCTTCTTCATCTAATTCGGTAGACTGAATATTATCAAGAAGATCTTTAAGATCAACATCACCAGTATCAGGACCTGACATATATACATTATTGGAAAATCCCGAGTATGCTGGAGTAGGCATCATACCAGATATTGAATTCATTGTAGTTTGAGCTCCATTTACGATTGAATCCGTCATAGACATTAATTGTCTAGTGATTGCGTATTTTTCACGTCCAGCGTCAGCCATACGTTGTTTTGTATTGTCAATGAACTTCCTAGTGGATTCCAAAAGAGCAGAGAGTTGTTGCCACTCTAAACGAACATTTTCTCGTAGTATGGAGTTAAGAGGATCCACTCCAAGTTGATTATATTCTGCGGCTTTAGTTTGTACTCTCATCATGGTATGTTTGAAAGTATTAACTGCCTCCGGCAATTTACTACTCAAATTGGTCTCCATATTGGTAAGTTCCATTAATTTTCTCCGTAGGTATGAAGCTACTGATTGTTCATTTTGCGTAGTTGAATGCATATGAAGAACTGGAGCAGGCTGATTATGAACTGGAACGGGTGGGTTTTGAGTAACTGGTTGAGCACGAAATGTCGATTGAAGTTGTATTTGTCTTGTTGGCTTATTAAAGATTCCAGAGCTGGCAGCTTGGACAGGGTCAAGAATTTGAATATCATCATCCAAATCTTCTGAAATATCATTGCTTGAATTGGCGGGACGATTTACAGAAGTTGCTGGTGGCGGCTGCTGCAGTAGTTGCAGTTGATGGGCACTGTATATTTCCTCATACGAAGAAGAATTCAGAAGCCCATAAACATCTTGAGCAGTTCCAGGATTGGTCCCAATATTATTGTCATTTTGGTTTGTTGGTAATTCAGTTTGATCTTCGCTGCTGGCGATGCTGATAACGCTCGGAGAACGAGAGATTGGAGCTGAATTCACCACAAGCGCTGGAGACTGGGTGACTTGTCGCGCCACCGGTAGAGATTCCACAGGAGAAGACGAGCCATTAGTTAAAGATACAGGGGTATTTTCAGTATCGGAAACTTGAGGATTCCATGGTCGATTTAATGGGGAATTTTTCTTGGGGATTAATGAGTCAAGTCTTCTACGTTTAGTGTCTGTTCTGGACACAGGCATTGGTCTGACCAGTACCAGTGACTCAAGATCATCATCACTATCGGAAAGATCGATGATTTGCTTTAACTGGGCCATAAAGAGTTGTCTATAGATAAAAGAATGGTATCACAAGCTGATGGGACAAAAACGCGATGCACAATTTTGGTCCGTGCGATCTAGTGGCTGCTCAGCTGGGCCCAGTGCACCTGAGAACTTGGGTCTATTGGGTCTATTGGAACCATTGGAACCATTGGAACCGTTCAGTCCAATAGGTTTTATACATTTACAACGAATGATTTCCATGATCTATTACTATACACTACAATTCATCACCATTTTCTTCGAGGATTTTATCCAAACAAATTTCTAATTCAGTTTGAAGACGTTGATTATTTTCATCAAATGCTAAACCTCTTTGGTAATCAGCACGAGCTAATTCATAATTACCCAAGAAGAAATTAGCAACTCCTCTTCTAAGAAAATTATCTGGACTCACCAACATCATTCCAATCAACATATCAGCATCATTATATGCTTTCAAGTATTCTTTTGTTTTAAGGTATGCGTCAGCTCGACTCATAAGAAGAAGACTAAGTTCTTGAAGTGTTCCTTGAAATGATTCAAATTTATGTCTTCTTGTAATCATTTCAATTGCTATCGTGAATTGTTTGGCAGAGTCGGCGAATTTCCCTTGTTTGAATGCTTGAACTCCCGCCTCATAAAGCTTCTTTATCATTTTTGAAAGATCTTTATTGAAATTTTCAGCGGTTGGTTGTGCTGGAACATCGCTTCCACATGCAATAATATCTTTAGTTAACACATTAAGTTGGTCAATCTCAAGTTTCACCTGCGGCACAAGCTTCTCTGCTTGCGGCGGCATTGCCATCGTCTTGGACTTGGCATCGTACCTTAATGGAATATTCATGGTGGTGTAAATAATGCGCTGTTAATATTTGATGGTTTAAGTCGATATATTTCGCCCCTTACGTAAGCGCCGCGGGGCCGCTTAGGTAAACGCCATATCCACAAATGGCTGCAAAGTTTACAATACCTACTATGGATACTTCTACCGATATTTCATTTGTTAGTCTTGGAGACGGTTTGAGGACTTACGAGACACAAGAAGATGGCTCAGTAGGTGGAGAGTCTCTGGCATTTGATCCTGCTGATTTTTCATTTAAATCTCGTCAAGTTGGTCAGTTGATGGTTGTTGATTCAGATCCTGGCAAATACTCTTGGTTTAAAACATTTGGCAAGCAAAAAGAAAAGGATCTTGAACCCACAAGTAGCTTGAGCTTGACCATGGGAAGAAAAGTTAGTATATTCTGTGGATTGGGATCTCCAGCAGGACCACCTTTTAATTCGCCAACACGTCCAAAACCTCCAAACCCTGCAAAACCAGCACCTAAACAGCAACAACGAAGGCCACGTTCCCGTACACTAACATCAATATTCAAAACACAACTCTTATCTGACTCTGTTGTTCCTCAGTCAATGTGTGTAAGGCACTCATTCGATACAGTGGACAAAGCCGTCACCAATCAAGAAGCTCCAAAAGAATCTTTAGAGGGAATTTACGATCTATACAACACTGAAGTCAGCCCAATCTCCAATATTACAGAACCAGAACCAGTACCAGAGCAAATTGGATCGGAGCCAGGATCAGCTGAGCTTGAAAATCAAGTGTTTTCTCCCTTGACTCATCGTCGTACCCCTAGAGATATCCCATCTATTGGTCTGATCACAGAAAAGGAACTTGATGCTATTAGAGGTGACTCTGAGAGTCCAGCCAGAACCAGTAGGTCAAGACAAGACTGGCTACACCGTTGGCAAAAATGGTGGAAACCCAATCCAGAGCACCAGGAGACTCCTTCGATTGAGTCATTGCCGTTTCTTAACGTAATTGACTCGAAAAATCTGGACTAGTTAATATATGCTAATATACGCCGACTGAGGTTAGGTCTCAATTTACACAGCCAAGTAAGAAACGATTTTTTAACCTAAAAATCACTAAATTACAGCTTCCTATAGACTCAATTTAAGCCGCTAACTAGACTACCATCAAGTCTTCGCCTTCTCCTTTCCGCGATATCTACGAAGAATTTCTGGTATGGTTGCAAGTTTCTCATAAGATCTGACTCATTATCGTTTTTCGCAGTCGCTATCTAATTTTCGTATCTATTTTTCACTTATCTGATTTCCAATTTTTCACTTCTCTTTTCTACTACAACTTCTTCAATTTCCATGTTTGACATTGAAAAAATCGTTCGTCCTAACATTCTTGGGCTCGAACCTTACAGGTGTGCTCGTGACGATTTCAAGACCGGCGTGTTATTGGATGCCAATGAAAATACTCATGGGCCAGCATTATCTTCTGTTTCTTCATGGGAACAATCTCTTGAACTCAATAGGTACCCCGATCCTCATCAAATTGAACTCAAGCAACAGATAATTGACTACCGTAACACTAAGGTAAACAGTGCTTTGAATGGTAGTTCTTTGTTGAAAACTAGCAATTTATGTCTCGGAGTAGGCTCCGATGAAAGCATTGACCTTTTAATTCGTTGCGTTTGTACTCCCGCTAAAGAAAAGATGTTAGTATGTCCTCCAACTTATGGGATGTATAATGTTTGTGCCACAGTCAATGATGTCGAACTTGTTCAGGTACCTTTAGAAGTACCAGGATTTGACCTCGATACAGCTGCTGTTTTAACCACTCTTCGTGAACAAGGCTCCTCCATCAAGTTGATCTACTTGACATCTCCAGGAAACCCCACTGCCAAATTATTGAGTCAAAATCGTCTCATCGAGCTCTTAGAGGAAGCCTTGAAATTTTGGAATGGGTATATTGTAGTTGATGAAGCATACATTGATTTCACTGTTTCAAGTGATAGAAATCCTTCCTTTTGCACCTTAGTCAACCAGTATCCTAACTTGGTTGTAATGCAAACATTATCCAAATCATTTGGCTTAGCTGGAATTCGTTTAGGTGTTACATTCAGTAGTTCTGAATTATCATACTTTCTCAATTCCATGAAGTATCCTTACAATATTTCTTCATTGACAGCAAGTATAGCCATGAGAACAACAAGCCCCGAGGGATTGAAGGTTATGGAAGAAACTGTGGACAAAATCATTGAACAGCGTTCGATTGTGCTTTCTGGCTTACAAAAACTTGACAGAGTAGGTGAGAATATTGGTGGTTTAGACAGTAACTTTTTATTACTACAAATCCTCGACAAAAAAGGGAGCCCATGTAATGATACTGCATTGAAGGTATACAACGCATTGGCTCGTGAAAATGATGTTGTCGTTAGATTCAGAGGTAAGGAATTGAACTGTACTGGAGCATTAAGAATATCCATAGGAACTGCCGAAGAAAATCAAACTCTCATTCAAAAGTTTTCAAAGGTTCTTTCAGAAACTGACTAGGCATATACCCTACCGAGTAGATATTTAACCCTTTAGATTTAGACCCTAAATAGACTGAATGTGTTAAGTAGTTATCAAGCTTACAGAAAACACCCGTACACCATGTAATTTTGAAAACTTTTAGCTAGAAACAGTCGTTGGGCATCGACCCTTCAAGCAATAAACAACATACCAGCCGTCTCATCTATAGACACAATGTCAGTCACTGCCCTCTTCCAGAGTTTGTCTTTGGTCATCCTATAAATTTGCAGTAATTGAAATATTTGTTACCCGGCGCGACTATAAATTTTTCACGAATTGTAGCTACACTTTTCATACACCAATATGACCAAACAGAATTTTGTGGGGATAGTTGTATCCCAGGGAAAAATGGCCAAGACCGTCAAGGTCCGTGTGCAGTCGTCCGTATACGATCAAAAAATTCACAAATCCATTCTTAGGAGAAAAGATTACTTGGTTCATGATGAAGGAAATCTTTGTAAAGAAGGTGATATTGTCAGAATTGAATCTATTCCCAAAATATCCGCCAGAAAATACTTTGCCATTGCAGAAATCAAGGTAAACAAAGGTCAACAGTTTGCATTATATGAAACCGTTGCCAAAGAAAAAGTTGCTAAGGATGAAGAATCAAAAATTAATGATTTCTTAGCTAATCGTGAAAGACTTCAATCTACAATTTCACAAATTGAAGATTTAAAAGTATTAGATAAATTAACAGTTACTTACCGTAATCTGCCTGAACAAGAACGTGAAAAGCTTTTATCTGAAATAAATAGAGTTAAAGAAAAGTATAATATCAAATCATGGCCATCAACTGAACCATTAATGGATCTTGAAATTAATAAGCAAGCAAAACAAATTTCAGAAGAAGAGCAAAAATTTGAAGCTATCAAAGAAAGTGTCAAGAAACTCATGACTGATGAGTTTACCGATAAAAGAATTTCAATCTTGAAAAAAATGACAAATTCAGACATTGATTCCATGCCAGCATACACTCAAAGAAATATCTTGAGAAAGTACATATCCAACCCAGGTAACGCCGAGGCGTTAGTGTAAATAGAATAAACGCAATATAGAGAAGGTGTAGATCCAGAAGAGAAAGTTGCTCCACTGAATGAGTAAGCTGCTCTACTGAATGAGCACCTACTGCATGAGTAAGTTGTACCTACAGAATAAGTCAGAATTTCTTCTTGTGAGTTTGCTTAAGTCAGCTCGTCTAATCCACTACGTAGCGTTCTGGTCAGCTCGCTGTTAATTACCGAGATTTTAACTCGGTGTTCCATAGAGTGTAAAATTCCATCTAGGGCATCAAGTCAGAGCCCTCTGTATTTATTTTTCTCCGCTACTCCACGTTCTTCAGGGTCTACGACTTCACGGTTCGAACCCACACAAACACAAATCTCCCTGGTTATATCACTTAGTAAACATCGATTGAAGTTACCTGTACCTCATTGCCCCATTATCGTATTTGATACCTTGTTCGTACGTTTTTCAAGCCGTATTTCATATACGCACCTTCACTTGCATACATCATGACAGCTAAAATTTCCCATCGGATACGGCGAATAGGTAAATCAGCTCGGTGGTCGATCCGAGGCTCGGTAGTAAGTGATGTTAACCGAGAGCAGCTTGTTCACTATGAAGAACGTCTTCTACCGCTTCTCAGCAGGTCCTATTTTGGAACTAATGATGATGACTTAGTTGAATCTACTCCACTCCCATTAGCACAAGCTCTTGAAGTTCCTCTAGCAACAGTGGCTTCTCTCACAGTGAAACCCGGAGAGCCATGGTTTATTCTATGGTTTGTCATATCTTCTTATATCCCACTTATATCTGCTTGCTTAGCACCTCTAGCCAATCTCATCTCGTGCGTAGGGGTTATTCAACATTGGCGAGTAGATTTGGCTACTAAAGCGATGGTGCAAGACGAAAGTCGACTTCTTGGCTTAAATATAGCCAGTTTTGTGCTTGGAATCGTGGGAAACATATCATTACTCATGAACTTTAATGGTGTAGTGAAATACTTGATGTCACAAACCATTTCTATATGCTGCTGGCTTTTAGCAGCTCTGTTACTCCTTGTAGATGTCATTATCACCAATAGAGAATGCACCGGTCTCAATCCGAAATATTCTCGATCTGAAGGGTTTTGGTTTGGTGTATTCACCACAGGTTTATACTATATATGTGCTCTATTATTGGTTATTAACTTTCTGGGTTACAGGTTAAAAAAATACCCTGCCAGATTCAATCTTGATGCTAAACAGAGGACTTTGATGATCTACACTATTTGTTTTGCCATTTGGTTGATCATAAGTTCGGTGCTGATGTCTCATTTAATTGATGACCTATCTTATGGGTCTTCGCTATACTACTGTACAGTTTCCATTCTAACTATTGGATTAGGTGATATTCTTCCCATCACTGTTGGTGCCCGAGTATTTGTATTGACATTCTCTCTTGTTGGGGTCTTGATAATGGGTCTTATAATTGCTATGATTCGTCTGGTGGTTCTTTCACTTGGAGGACCAACTGAATTTTGGCATCAAATCGAAAAAAAACGATCAAAGACCCTTGAAAAATTAAGAAAACAAGGTAAATCTATATCTTCAGCTAAAGCATTCCATGAAATGAGACTTATAAGACGAAGAGCTAGAATAAAACAAACAAATGTATCTCTTTTAATGAGTGTTATTCTGTTTATAACATTCTGGTTAATTGGAGCTTGTGTATTCAAATTTTGTGAAAATTGGTCTTATTTTGAAGCAGTATACTTTTGTTTCCTTTGTTTAATTACTATTGGATATGGGGATTTTGCACCTAAAAGTCCATTAGGACGAGTTTTCTTTGTTTCATGGGCAATTGGAGCCGTACCATTAATGACAATTCTTATATCTAATGTTGGTGATAAACTTTATGATATGGCCGATAAATTTAGCTTTTTATTAGTACGATTATTAAGTCCTAAAAGACTTCAGAAATTTTGGCAACAAAGAGCTCAAAAAATTGGAGAACATCATGATTTAACTGAAGATGTTATTGGATCAGAAGAACATGATGAAGATGAAGAAGTTGAAAGTAGATTAAGTATCAAATTACCAAAAGTATTAAATCATAGATCATTAATTCATAAACAAGATCTTGAAAAATTACTTACAGGGTTAAATAGACTTAAACCATTGATTTCTGACTCGATTGCTGAACCTCATAAACGTTATGATCATGCTACATGGCTGGGTTTAATGAATGAAATATATGATTCACAATTTCTTCCTGTTAATAGTGAAGTTGAAGGATCTGCACCATCAGTTGAACAAGACCCTGAATTTTGGCTTAGTAATAGATCACCATTAAGATTACCATTGAATGAACCAAATTACTTAATTCTTAAATTTTTCTTTAAGCTTGAACAGGATATTAAGAATCTTATAGATGAAGAAATTAAGTATATCGAAGAGCTCAGAGAGGAGAAGGAAGAATTAAAAGAGAAAGTACACAGAAAGGAGCAGTGATGGAGGAAAGTAATGGGATTAGGATTGAGAAGAAGAGTTTGTAGGATAGAAATGTTTAGAAGATGTTGAGTAGGTAGAGATTTGATATTTAGAGAATATAGAATGATAACTAGTAGACGGAGTATAACATAGGCCGAGTATGAAGGGAAATATGTAGTGTTTGGGACGGCAGAGGATGGTTTTAAAAGGAAAGTTAATGAATTGAGATGAAGTCTAGAGAGGTTGAAGCTATGATGGTTATCAGTAGACTATTCAGAAAAGAGTAGATGAAGTCTGGCATCGAAAGGAGTTGCCTAGAGTCAATAGCTTATACTAGTGTAGATTTTCTAGAGTATCTTACAATAGAGTAGATAATACAATGTAATCTAGTGAGGTAGAAAATGGTGATAGTTTACAGAAATGAGAAGCAAAGAGACAGAGAGGAGTAGCAAGCACTCAAATAAGAGTAGCAAGGATCCCATTTACGATCCGCATATATCCACATACATCCACATACATTTATCACGCCCTTTACGAAGAATCGATAAATCCTACTTTAACTTGGCATTGGCGGTTAGTACTCATTTCTGCCATATAAATTTCCTGTACTTCAACGTAGATTCCGAAAAACTTTCTAGAACCACACCACCCCACCTTCATCTTCTTAACCACCTCTTCTTCTCCGTCGTCCATCTGTTCCTCCATTGGTGTGGTCCTCGCTTCTACCTCCTTGTTATTCCATATTGTTTTGTTCTTGTGCTACATTACGCGGTGCGATAAGCACCAATTTCTTTACTTAAACTAACAATTCTTTACTAGGAACTTCTCCTTATCTAAACATTTGTTTTGCTGGAATTTGAACTTTCTGATATGTCCCCAGATCACGGGACGTTCTCTACCGAGGTCTTTGATCCGGTGGTTTTAAAATTAGGATTTGGTTATAAACTAACTAAATCTCAATTTCAATACTTTACATTTACAATAGTTGGAGTTGCACTTTTATGGCCATGGAATTGTTTCCTTTCTGCTTCTGCTTATTATGCTGAAAGGTTCAAACATACACCTGAATTATCACGTCTCTTAAATTCAACTATTATGACAGTTTCTTCCATTGTTTCAACCGCATTTAATGCTTACCTTTCACAAGCTCAAGAAAATGCTGATTATCATTCTCGTGTTCGTTTAGGTATGCTTCTGACAATGGTGACTTTTTTGGTAATGGCAGTATCTTGTGTCTCTGATATCTTTATTGATATGGAAGATCATTTCTTCTTTGTAGTTTTAATTCTATTGGTTTTTCTTAGTGCTTTAGCTACTTGTTTAGCTCAAAATGGTACTATGGCTATAGTTAATGTTTTGGGTTCAATCTTTGCTAATGCAGTCATGGTGGGTCAAGCAATCGCTGGAATCTTACCTGCAATTGCACTTATGATATCTATCTTAATCGTAGGTGAGAAAACCGCTGATAATGATGATAAAATTGATAAAAACTTTGGAGTTTTTGTTTATTATATAACTGCTAGTATTGTTTCTATGGCATCTTTAGCATTGATGGCGTTGGTTCAGAAATATAATACTCAAAGACTGTATACCGCTATTGATGAAATAATGGAACAAGATACTTTATCTGAAGAAGATACTCCATTATCAACTCCTGATGAAATTGTTCAATCAAAATACGTACCATTTCTGTTACTTTGGTCAAAACTTAAATTAATTGTTCTGACGATTTTCCTTACTTTCAGTATTACCTTGGTATTCCCTGTATTTGCATCTACAATTAGATCAGTTCATACATCATCAAGTCATATTTTTTTTCAAGATGAAATTTTTGTTCCATTTATATTCTTAATTTGGAATTTAGGTGATTTAGTCAGTAGAATTGTTTGTGGATGGAATAATTCATGGCTTCTTATTACAAATCCTAAAACACTTCTTATTTACTCAATTGCTAGATTAATTTTCATTCCTTTATTTTTCACTTGCAACATTCATCCATACACTGCATCAGGAGAACTGAGTGCTTTGGTAAACTCTGATTTATGGTATATATTGCTTCAGTTCCTATTTGGAGCTTCTAACGGACAATTAGCTACTTGTTGTTTTATGACAGTTGGTAGTCATTGTGATGATGAAGATGAAAAAGAAGCAGCTGGTGGATTCACTACCGTATTTTTATCTTCTGGTCTTGCTGCTGGCAGTGTAATGAGTTATCTACTTGTATTTTACGTCAAGTAATGAAAGAAGCTAAGGGATCAAACCAAAAAGTACAAAAATATACAGTAAAAGAATTAAGAAAGTATTAAATTATCACCAATCAAATCTACCAAGCCTCTTCAAAGCCACCAAGCAGCCAAACAGCCAATGTTGGCAGATCAAAGTTACCCAATCTGGCTATTCTTGTTTCGGCTTTTGGTTAGTCTCTTTTCGGCATTTGTCTACGTCTATAGAACTACACTGCATAAAGATGCATATCTCCTGGCTAATCTTATCAGATTAATCAATATACTACCGTTAAACCCGTAAATGTAGACCCAATTAAACACTTTTTTCCCAAACCAATCGAGTATTAACTCCGAAGAACCATATTTAGACCATTTCCCCAGACGTTCCTAGGTTATTTTTATCTCAAGATCTAGGTTTTTTTCATAATCTCAATTATACTCCATATGTCTTTTTGGGACCAGCACAAGGATCAGATTAAATCCGGCGCTCTAGCCACGGCTAAAGGAATTGGACAAGGTGGTAAAGCGCTTGGTAAAGCAGGATACCTGAGCTATAAGAATTACGATGCAAAAAAGAAAGGAACTGCTCCACCATCAGCCGAATCCAACGTGGCCTCAGATTCAAATGAAACTCCTTCGTATACGGCACCTCCTCCTGCCATGACATCAAGTGCCGTTGATTTGAAGAGCTTTCCGCTTCCTCCACGACGGAATGTCAATGCCGATGGCCAGAGAGTTACACCGGCACCGACACCGACACCAACAGCTACAGCGCCAGTAGCAGCTCCAGTAGCAGTACCTGCCCCAGTTCCCGTTCCACCAAGAACAACAGCAGTTCCAATGCCTATTACATCAGTTCCAGCAACAACAACCGCCCCTGTGGCTCCTGTACCGGCGGCAGCACCGGCGGCAGCACCGGCACCAACGCTGGGCTACTCTCGTGCCCCGGCACCAGCTCCAGTAGCACCAGCACCGGTCCAGACGCAAGTTCAAATCCCAGCTCCAACAGCCGTGCCTGTGGCCCAACATAAAGAGGAAGCTCCAGCAGAGTCCCAGGCCGTCGAACCTCTCGATGTCGCCAGTCCTCAAGAGGAAAAGCCCAAGATCTTTGTGCCAAACGTCGACTTATCGCATCTCCCTCCACCTCCCTTACGCCAAGGACGTTCAACAACTTCGGCGCCAATCAAAACTTCGGCAGCTTCAGCTGCTCCAGCTCAGACACCGGTACCTACCGCAGCCCAGCACCTGGGTCCAGCCAATGGAAAGAATCTGACTCCAACTCTGGCTCCAATTCGGTACACTGAACTAGACGTACTGAAAGTCGGTCCTCCTCCGCCCCGACCATTTGGATCAACGGCTCAAGTGGCTCCAGTGGCTCCACCACCACGAACTCTGACGGCCCGCTCCACACCACCACCACCACCAGCAAGAACACCGTCTAATGCGTCAATTCCACCGCCAGGATACGCCACAACTGCCAGTTCAGTTCCTCCTCCCCCACCTCCACGTTCAGTATCACTGTCGGCCCATTCCACGCCTCCGGCACTGGCCCAGTCTACAGGATCGTTCCTTCCGCCGCCTAGACGGGCTACACCTACTCCATCATCGGTTGATATCCCGCCAGTCAAAGCTAAACCACCTAAACCTGCTAAACCTGCTAAACCCGTCAAACCTTCAAAACCTTCAGGAATCAGTATGCCTGTTTCTCCTCCACCATACACCGAGTCCACCACCCCACCTGGACTTCCGAACCGTGTTAGTGGGCCTGAAACAGGTTCTGCAACTGCGTCTGAACGAGCATTAGTGAATGCCATGTCAGCAGCAGCGAAAGCACCGGTATCGTCAGAAAAACCACCAAAACCAAAGCCTAAACTCTTCGGTGCCGAATCATCTACAAATACCGAATCGACTTCCAGAACAGTAGCTGAACTTCGTGAAAGATTGAATCATGTCGATATTTCCCAGAAACCAAAACCGGTAGTAAAGCCAAAACCAAAGATTGGTCCTAAACCGGAAAAGCCACCAAAACCAGAAATTAAATCGTCTGCACCTACACCAGAGTCAGTAAAACCTCCACCGCCACCTTCACGGTCTTCTATTTCACCCGCTGTAACACCTGCTGTATCAGCACCACCACCGCCATCGCGTAATTACCAGCGTCCCAAAGCAGTATCTCCACCTTCAGGACCACCACAGCTTGACCTAGAGCTTGAAGCTGGCTGGTTTGCCAGTGCTGGCCCTTTACACCTCCCATCGAGCTTAGCTGGACTCAACTACACCACATCATACCAGCTGTCATTCCGGAACACTCCATCTGGTCAAATTTCTAGCCATACAAGAAATATTAATGTCAAATTCAAGGACTTGTCAGTGATTCGGTATGTTATTGAATGGGAAAATGATAATTCTTCAGCTGCCAAAGCTAAAGTTGAGCAATTCATTCCTTCACCTCTTGATACTGCAATTTCCAAGACCGAACTTCTTGAAAGTCACCAGAAATTCGGTGAGTATGTAGCTTCATGGTGTGAACACCGCATAGGTCAAAAAGTAGGAACCGGTGAATGCTGGGACCTTGCGCAACATGCTCTTACTAAAGGATGTGGTAATCATGCTTTTGTCTCCAACTATACCCACCATGGGTACCCCATATTTGAAGTTAGTGGGGGAAATTCGGGGGCCAGTATAACCAGAGCCAAATCTGATGAAATCAGAAGAGGTGATATTCTTCAGTTTTACAACGCCAAATTTGCTGATCCTTCTAATGGTTCAACCCAAACAGCTGGTGCTCCAGATCATACTTCTGTAGTAGTGCAAAATACCGGTGATAAGTTATTGGTACTCGAGCAGAACGTTGGCGGTGTTAAGAAAGTGGTGGCTGGCGAAGTCACGGTAAGAAACATCGTTGCCGGAAAGTTGACCGTCTACCGTCCAATGCCGGCAGAATGGTCTCAGAGCCCATAGTGAAATAGTTAAACTACAGTTAAATTACAGTCAAATATGTTATATTAAATAGAGGTCAATAACAATAAACAATGAGCTATTCGATGGAAGATGGAATTCGTACAGTAGGAACAGTGGACAAAGTTTCAAAATGGCTCTACTCATATTTGTCTAAATTGTGTAGCTGTGTAGATTTCTCTATTCTCTATTTTGCAATTTGCAGCCTTCGCTCTTAGTCCATTTTTGGACTCCATTTCTCACTCAAATTATTTTCTATTCCTCATCTCATCTCATGACTAAAGCAGCAGCTCCAGCGCTCTCAACGTATCAAGACGAGTCGGTGTTCGAATATGATCGGTACCAGGACGTTTCCAAGCCCCGTCTTCATCTTGGGCTTCTTGAAAATGAAAATTATATCGACAGAATAACTCTGTACTACAGCATAGATTCCTTAGTGAAATTTCTACGTCTGCCTCCAAATGGCAAAACCTACCGAAACATCACGCTTCAGTTTCCCGACGAACTTATCTGTGACAGTGCCACCATAGTGCATCTCCTCCAAAAGGCACTTAAAGAAGGAAAAGAGGGTGAATCAGAGGTAGAACACATACATAAAGAAGATGAATCTACCGCTGAGCATTCGAATGACCATACTTGCACTAGTGGGTCTAAATGTTCTGAACAGCCTTCATCTTGTTGCTCTGGCTCATCCTGTTCTGGGCCTTCTTGCTCTGGACCTTCTTCTGTGTCTTCTTCTGGACCTTCTCAGAAAGTGTGGATCTTGGCAGATACTTCATACTCTGCGTGCTGTGTCGATGAAGTGGCAGCAGAACACGTAGGAAGTGATTTGGTGGTACATTTTGGTGACTCATGTTTGAATCCCGTTGATAAACTTGATACAGTCTACGTATTCGGAAAACCAAGAGTAGATATCACGGCCATGGCCACGAAATTTCGTCATACTTATCCTGATTCTGATGTGCCAGTATTGCTCATGGCAGATGCTCCTTATACTTCCATGTTACCTTCATTGTATCATGAATTGAAACAACAGTACCCTCAGCTTGCATTTGCCGATATTCGTATAGATACGGGCAATTCATGGATTATGGGTCACGATCTGGAGTCTAGCGGACAGAAAACTTTAAACAGAACATTGGTTGACGTTAAAATAGATGATGATCTTGATTCTTCTCTTTCATCGTATAGTTTATTCCATATAACCATGCCAGACACTCCACGTCTTCTTCAACTCACCACTAAGTTCGAATCAGTGTCAGTATACCACCCAGACTCCAATACAGTCACAGCCGGACCTTACCCCAACCTCATGCGTCGGTACCGGTACATGCATATGGCACGAAGTGCAGGAACGGTTGGTCTTCTTGTCAATACACTTTCTTTAGCCAATACCAAGAAGGTGATTAATTCGATTGCTCAAAATTTGAAACTTGCTGGAAAGAAACACTATGTATTTGTAGTGGGTAAACCTAACGTTGCAAAACTTGCAAATTTTGAAAATATAGATATGTGGTGTATCTTAGGTTGTGATCATCTGGGTATTATTATTGATCAAAATAATGAATATTTCAAACCAATAGTCACGCCATATGAATTATTGCTTGCATTAAGTGATGAAATAACCTGGACTGGAAAATGGGTTACTGATTTCCAACAGGTTTTATCAATGGCAGAAGTCAGTGATGAAATTGAACTGGGAAATGATGCTTCTTCCGATGAAGAACCTGAATTCAATCCAGTTACTGGTCAGTATGTCAGTACATCACGTCCCTTACGTCAACTACGTCATTTACAGATTGAACAAGCACAAGATAAGGATGATCTGAACGATACTACAACTACAGAGGGAGCTTTAATTAAGAAATTTTCATCGGCTGTTGCTATAAAGAATACAGTGTCTACATCTGCTGTTCACTTACAATCGAGACACTGGACAGGTTTAGGAAGTGACTGGGACTCTACGGGTAATGAGGGGTCTTTGGTCGAGGAAGGTGACGGCGGAGTTGCTCGTGGTTACAACTATGACCATGACAATAAAAAAATATAGTATATACCACTGATATTTATTTGCATTTACATTGTGTAGAAAGTTCTTGTCAATTGGGACAAAATTGTTTGGTTCTCTTGCCGATATGCAGCTCTGGTGCATTGAGTTGATTTCTTACATGTAACGTTTATGTCAATATCGCATATCGTATATCGCATACATAATTACGCATATATAAGCACACGGTCCATGTTGTCCTCCATCAATATCGACACTATAGTGTCATCTTCGGGGATTCAGTTTGGTCTGCTTATACTTACTGCTTTCGTACTCATAAATTTACCTGACATTCGAATTACCATAACTCCAAGAGATAGTTGCACGGTATTTCTAGTGCTAGTTAATATATGGTTCTTCTATGACGCTTACTTAAAAATACGAAAAATGCTCATCACATACAATTGGAGTAAGGACGTGGTTCTCATAACAGGAGGATCACATGGTCTTGGGAAACTGCTTGTTGAAGAATGGTACTCAAGAAAGGCCGGTAAGATTATAATCATCGACAACAGAGAACCAGAAGATACGAACCAAAGAATCGAGTACCGGAACTGTGATTTAAGTAATCGAGAACAAGTCCACGAAACAATTGATTCGGTGATTCAAGACCTCGATCGTCAGAATTTACGGATCTCAGTTTGTGTCAATAATGCCGGGATAAGACATCATGAATCGTTGTTAAACTTATCCGATAATCAGATCCAAAGTCTCTTTGAAGTCAACACCTTTGCTCCCATCATATTCATGAGGAAAGTGGTAGCTCACCATATAGATCATGTTCTTCCTCGAGACTCTTCTGCCAGACTCTCTTTGGTATCCATGTCGTCTGTTCTTGGAAGTATTGGGCCAAGAAACCTTTCAATCTATTCAGCTACCAAGGCAGCACTCACACAAGTACACGAATCGTTAACTATAGAGTTATCGGAGTTTCCTACAATAAACCTTCTCTTGGCATTTTTGGGTCAATTAGATACCACCATGTTCAAAGATGTAAAACCTACCAAAACATTTTTTGCACCTTTAGTTGATCATGAAGAGCTTGCAAAGAATATCGTAAGAAGAATCGAAGTCGGTGAATTTGGTGTACTTTGTGCCCCACTCTATGCCAATTTCATTCCTGTGGTCAAGGTGTTGCCGGTGTGGCTTCAAAGATTTTGTAGGAGGTTCTCCGAAATCGATGAAAAGGTCAAGGAACAGATTAAAACAGAGTAGGGCTTATACGGGGCAGCTTCGAAGGAGTAGAGTCAGTAATTTCGAGACACCACTGGAGCTGGTGATAGTCAGTGGCTGTTACATTGACTAAGCTTTTAAAAATTACTACAGAGCATAGCGCAGCTAAAAGACCAGTGTCGAAATCGACATATGGAAGACTGAATTACATTCCAACTACAAACGGTATGAGTCACTGCAACGGATTGCAATTCACCGTACCATAGTCGACATTATCATGTATTACCATTTTGAGCAGACATCTAATCTAACTATACACGTACTATGCACTAAGCATCTTGTTAATTGTAACTTTTGACGCCAAATCCTGGGCCATATATTTAACCTCTTCTTTACGAGCTATCTACAATTTCTTCTTCTCGATCTTTTCGAGTTCTTTCTTCAAAATAGCAGTAGTCTCTTCCTGTTTGTAGTAACCAAATGAATCAAATACTTGCATGAATGTGAAGCTGGTTTCCACCACTTTTCCATCCAATTCTATCGACGCATAGTAAGTTGGATCATTTTTATTGGTCCATGTAGCCACCAGAAGTTTCAATCCCTGGTCGTTAACGCCAATAAACTTATTATTCTTATATGATGACAAGCTAGAAATATAGTACAATACACCGCTTATCACGAAGTATCCAGAGATTAAAATTATATTAAATACTTTTGCATCTTCGAAATCCATCTTTTTATCGACATAAAACAATGCAGCAGCACATGCTACCGTCAAATAACCAAGGGCAAGTTTGGCGTCAACGAGATTGAAATTTTGTTCAAATCCGAGTTCTCCTAAACTTCCGGGAAGATTATCATCAACGGTCGTACGAAGCTCGTTTACGGAACTACTGTTAGTGTTTGAAACGGAATTGAACCATGTGATACTTACTTTAAGTTGGTCTTTTTAGGAGCAGACATGTTACGTGTTGAGAAAAATTACCTACCACTAGAATAAATCAGGTTGAGAATCGAGCAGAAAAGTATGGGCAAAAGTATGGGCAAAACTAAACACCTGAAACTAGTTTGAAAAGAGTCTGAGAAAAAGTCTGAATCAAGGATGTTTCACATGTCAAGTCAAGTCTACATGAAACATTGACTTTCAAATGGATCTACATTTGTGTTGTGCGTAGCTTCGTTAGTCTATATATTTTCACATAATGTTTTGATGACTCAATTGACCTAAAAAAAAGATATATCAGTCAGTGCCAATACTAGTTAGTGTCTATGAGTCAGTTGTTATGAGTTATGAGTCATTGGATCGGGATCTAGTTGTTTTAACATTTATTCATTGACATAACTTTAGTACTTCATCTTTACTACTGAGACGATAAAAGCACTAATCTCTTCTTCTTTTTCTTCCCGTCCTGTTTACTCATTTCCTCTTTGGCACGACGGATCATCTCTTCAGCATCCCAGCCATCATTGTCGTCTTCATCCTGTGGAATTTCTGCTCGTGGCACTTTAGTTCCCCAAACACTAGTCTCAAATACTTCATTCGAACTAGTTGATTCTATAGGTTCTGAATTAAGAGCCGGTAGCTCGGTTGTAAAATCACCAATATTAACGGTAGAGAAATTGTTATTCATTTCATCGAAATCATCGGTATATGCTGGATTATTCTCTCGATTGTAAAAATTTCTTGTTTTAGTCTCTTCTTTGTCTAAAGCAAGTTTTCTTAGACGTTCTTCACGTTGATTTTTCCTTTTAACAGCTTTTGATCTTTTGATTAAATCATCTTTGAACATGTACCAAATATGACTATTAATGGCCTCATGTCTATACCAATTACATTGTATAAATCCAATAGTAGTCCCCAATGGTAGATGTGAAAGGTACTTATACTTTGTAGTTGAAGTATCTTGATTTAATTCTTCAAATGCAATATTTTCTACACGTACCACAAGTGATGTGGGAAGGTCTGAGTAGTTACTAAATGCTGCTTTCAATACTTTCATGTCTAATGGAGCCACCACAAAAGCTGTTGAAGCTCGAAATCCTGTCTGGTAAAAGAAGTAACCTGAACTATCATTATTCAGAGTCTCATTCTTTACCTGATTTATGTTTGAATTGAAGATACTTATCCAAGTGTCAATATCATTATCTATCGAATTTAATGCTTCGTAAAACTTCCCTTCTCCATATAATTGTCTTTCTGCTTCGTGAACTTTAGAGATATCTTCCTTTTCTTGATGATAAAGACGTAACAAGTAGCTTAAATCACCAAGAAATATCCTCAGGTACTGAGATAAATCTGGGTTTGACTCAATCCATGGAAACCCATCGATTGTAGTCCTGATATAGTCCATGGATACAGGAAGTGCCATAGTACTATCATGAGGTCTTATCATTAAAGTAATGACCGAATCTTGACCGGGTTGAGGGGACTCGAGTCTCTCATCCACTGCTTCAAACACTACAGGCTTGATCTCAGCAGGACGAATTATGGTGGAGCAAAGTGGACAATCTCGATATTTTTCAACTATTGCCAGATTTTGACGTTTTTTAAGCTGGGGAACTTCGCTATCCAAAAGCTCCAACAAGCACGTCAAACACAATATATGACCGCACGCTGTGATCATACGAGGTGCTATCGGAACGTCACTAAGACAAATTGGGCATGCTTGACCTGTTGGAGCAATTATAGATATAATTGATTCGAGATCTAAAGGTACATTAGGATCAAGTTGTTGAAGACGGAATTGCTGACGATGATCAACAACAAACTTGTAATGGGCATTGATAAAGCTCATACCTGTAAGTCTAACTTTTGACGGAGTAGATTGACGTCTTGAACGTGGTTTCAGACGATATTTTTCAACTGGTCGATGTTGATACTGAAAATCTACTAAATGATCCAAAGAAACTTGTTTCTTTCGGGAAGATCCACCTCCTGAGCCTGTCCCAGGGCCCTTAGACGGCTTTGACGACCCCGATGCCTTTTTCGGATTGGATCCAGATGCAGAACTCATGTTCAAGTATAAACTAGTAGAATCAAATCTTTCAGCCCGTACACCCAATAATAATACCATAATCCGAGCCGTGCATCCGTGCACCCATGCACCCATGTCGCGATGGTGATGTCGCGATCTTCAATGTCGTCGCCTCCGCCTACACCTTCGACTCCTCCTATTTCGATAGATTTAAGCTTGTATTTTCTCTCTTTCGTTTATTTCGTGTCATATCATCTCCCAGAATGTCGCATTCGTATGAGCGCCTTGAGCAGAATCCCGAGGATATGCCGGTCCGGCCGCCAAATTATGATGATTTGACAATGGAACAATTTGAAATTGAAGAATCTCCTACTTCATCATCATTGTTTACACGAGCATCAACGGCCACCAAGAAGTTTGCTGTGAATTTCAACCATCGTGTTGTTCATCCTGTCACCCGAATAATCGACCCTATTTATGAGGGTTATAAATATTTCAGCATGCAATACGAGAGATCAATTCTTAAATTGGGTAATCCACTTGTAGTTAAACGACTTCTTTATGTTTTCTTTGTTATGTCGTTAATTTTCATGATTACCAGATTCAATGTTACTGAAGGAGTTAATGGAGCCAGTGGAGGTGCATTTCTGGCTGGGAAATTTTATGATATTCCAAAATTAGCACAGTCAGCACAAGATTATGTTGATAAACAAGCCATGAAAGTAAATTTAGAATATCTTTCATCTATGCCACATATTGCAGGATCTAAAGGAGATTTAACTCTTGCCAAGTATATTGAAAGTTATATGGAGAATAATGGAGTTAATGTAGTTAATTTTCATGAACTTGAAAATTTTGCAAATTATCCTATTAATAATGAAGAAAAATCATATTTAAAGCTTTCCGACGGGTCGGTGGTTGCAAGTTTTGCAGAACAAAATAATCATGATATGGAATACTTAGCATATAATCCAAATTCACTTACTATGAATAAAGAACTTGAAGCATCATTTGTTTTCGCTAATTATGGATCAAAAGATGATTTTGATATTTTAAAACAAAGAGAAGTAATTGTTAAAGACTGTATTGTCTTTGTGAAGTATGGTGGACTGGTTCCAGAACCAAATAAGGTAAAACTTGCTCAGGATTTGGGTGCAAAAGCTGTAATTTTCATATCTTCAACATACACTAATGGAGAAATTCATGAAGATATGATTCAGCGTGAAAATGTTGGATTAACTCGTTTAAGTCCAGGAGATGTATTAACTCCAGGTTGGGCTTCTGATGATGGATTCGTTACAAGAATCCCATGGGCAAAATCTGAATTAACACCTAAGATACCTACAGTACCAATTTCATGGCAAGACGGGAAAAAATTATTAGAGAAATTAGAAGGTGGTGTAGAGTTTGATAATTTCGTATCGGGAGGAGGTAAAGGCAAATCACCAAAAGTTAAATTCATGATCCAAAATGAAGAAAGACCAATGCATCAAATATGGAATGTCGTTGGTTCGATTCCAGGAAGAGATCAAGGAGAAAAAGGGATTATTATTGGTGCAACAAGAGATGCTGCATGTTATGGAACTAGATCTTCAGGTACCGGGACCACCATTCTACTTGAATTGGTGAAGGTATTTACTTCTTTACAAAGACAATACAATTGGTCACCAGCAAGATCAATTTATTTTGTGTCTTTTGATGCTACTCAATACAATCTTGCTGGATCAGGTGAATGGGTTGAAAAGAAAAAGGATGAATTAAAAGATCAAGGTTATGCTTATATTGATTTAAGTAATGCTGTCACTGGTGATAAGCTTGAACTTAAAGCTAATCCATTAATGCATGAACTAATTAGACTTGCATTGAAAAATGTTAAAGATGTTGTTAATTCTAAGTCTAAACATGAAAAGTTCTTGTATGATTATTTCAAAGATTCTAATGGAGGTAGTGATTCAATTTCTAATAATATGATTGAACTGAAAAATTATATTCCATTCATTAATAAATTAAATCTCCCTTCAATTGAATGTCGTTTTTCAGGTAAAGATTACCCTAACGATTCTTGTTATGATAATTTTAAAAATTTTGAAGATGAAAAAATTGATGAATCAATGGAAAAACATGAAATGCTTGCAAAATTAATAACTTTAATTGCATTTAATTTAGTTGAATTACCTATAATTCCGTATAACTTTATTGAATTAGGTGATAGACTTTCTGATTATCAACATGATTTAGAAACTTTCATAAATGATCATATTGGAAAACTTGATCAACCTAATAAACCTCAAATGCATCTTATTGGTATGACACAAGCTATAAATGTTCTTAAAGATACAGCACATAAATTTCATGATTGGGCTCATAGTTGGGGACAATTCGTTCAAGATTCTGGTGATATTGAACCTTCTCTATTGGCAATGAATAGATGGAAATGGAATGATTACATGTTAAAATTCAATGCTGAATTTATTATAGATGATGTTAAACCGGAAAGAGATGGATATAGTAATAGACTCTTTGGAGTGTCATATAATGCACCTGCCAAAGATGATGGGAAATATCAGTGGAATTCATTCCCGGTAGTCAGAGAATACATCATGAAGGGAGATTTTGGACGGGCTCAATTTGAAATTGATCATGTAAGTAATCTTATAGGACAGGCAGCACAAAACTTCATTAATTTTTAGGTGAATAGGAATACACAGCGTAATAATAAGGAGAAATGTGGGATAGAATGAGAGATGGAAAGTCAGAGAAGGTTACGGTTTCTCAGTTCTGGGTCTTTTTTTTGAATATACAATTATTTAGGTGGAGGTGGGGGCTGGGAAGCTGGTGGTGGCGGTTTAGGTAATGATGATGCCGGTGGTGGCGGTTTGGGCAACGACGATGCCGGTGGTGGCGGTTTTGCCGAAGATGAAGGTGGTGGTGGAGCTGGTTTTGCTACTGGCCCCGGTGGAGGAATTGAAATTGAAGGCGGTGCAACAGGAAGCGATGGTGGTGCAACAGGAAGTGTTGGTGGTGGTGCAGGAGGGGGGTTTTGAGTAAGACCTGGTGGTGGTGCAGGTGGTGGTGGAGTGAATGATGGCGGTGGAGGATTTGTAGTATTTGGTTCTTTCCATGGAGGAAGTGATTCTGTTTTTTGCTTCTTCCAAGATGGCTCGACCAGCGGTTCAGGTATAGATACACTCGACAGAACTACCGTCACCATACAATCACGAGCAAAATGACCAACTTTCCCACAATTTTGACACACAATGGTAGAAATATCAACCACTGGTCTCTTTTGAGGTGCGGTTGGTGCTACATATGGTTTTGTCTCTCTAAACGTACCATTTAATACTGCTAATTCACGAAGTTGACCTCTTTTCAAATCATTTTGACCAAACGGAGAAGAAATTGCCTTTTCAATAACTTCATTACATAATTTTATAGCTTTTGCTATTTTAGCCAGAGTATCTGCTGTGACCACAACGTGAAGATCATCAGCAGATGCATTAAGTGTAGGATTTGAAAAAGATACAAGGGAACCATCATCATCATCTGCTCCACCACCTGTAGATTTCCCATCTTTCACTGAACCTTTACCTCTAATTGCAAGTTTAGCACCACTATCTTCTTGAAGTTGACGAAGAGTATTTCCACGAGGACCAAGAAGAAGTCCAACAAAATTAATATCTGGATAATCTTTTAATGGAACATAAAGCTTTTCATGTGTCTTTTGTGGTTTATGATAATCAACTGGTGCAACATAATCTTTTATAGAATTTGAAGCTGTTTCAACAAGGAAATGACGTTCTTTTTCAAGTATTGCTCGAGTTCTGGCTTCTCGAGTATTAGTCCTATTCCCATAATTATCATATTTAGGAGGTGGTGATGGGTCTCGACGAAATGACGGGTTTTTATTCAAATCTCCCGACGGAAGAAGTGACATTATATCAATATGCTGTTGTTGAGATGTTCTCAAAAGTGTTGATATTTCTTCAATTCTGAAATGTTGTTGATAAGCATCAATTTGTTCCTGAGTCAAATGCCCGGTTATAACAGTGTCAAGACTATGCTTCCCGAACTGTTTCTGACGACTGGGTTCGCCTGCCCACTTTGTGGGTCGTGACATGATAAATGAAGAAGTGATGAGTTGAAAAATTAAAAATGAGCAAAAAAGATGGAGAAATAAAGGAGATGAAGTTAGTGGATAATTAGAAGCAAGTATTAGTAGAAGTTTTAGTAAAGATTTATACTTACTTGTGTCTGTGAAATTGACAACACTAAGCTCATAGATTTCAAAGGCTGCCAATGTATTTAGGAGTTTCATTGGATTGTTGCTGGAACTTGACTCCACGAACTGGCTGCAAACTACCCATTATGGTATGCCATGTAATCACTCATGTCGTCATTAATCTATTTAAATCTATGTAAGTCAGCACCTATTTGACTTTTTGAAGTTATGTGGTGACTGGAAACCGTTTCTGCTGTCCTTTTCTATTTGGCTGGTTTTGTTGGTTTTAATTCTGTAGGTCTGTCAGCTAAGCAGATCTGGTAATTCTAATTACACTAAGCACCTCCCAACCTGCCTTGCGCTTGATTATTTCCACCACTTCCCAGCCCCGGCTCTGTAACTCTGTTACTACAGTATCAGGGTGATTTCTAGCGCAAAAAAGTATATATGCAACTCCTCGACTCAGTAGTACGCGGTCTAAAGAATCAAGTACTTTCCATGTAGTTTCCATCCCATTTGCACCACCCATAAGCGCCAAATCAAGCCAGGTATCGTCATTGTCATGTTCTGGTACGATAGGAACACATTCGGCTGGTACGTAAGGGGGATTGAAAACAAGCATATCAATTTGATGGTCTCGAATTGCATTTACAAGATCCATCTGGGTCACATCAACCAAATACACTCCATTGGCCTTACAAGTTTTACCAACCGCAAGACACGAAGCAGGATTTATGTCAGTAGCCAAATGAATACCTTTTGATATATGTTGAGCAATGAAAGTACTGACTATACCTGAACCAGCGCCTATTTCTGTGACTAATGGTAACGACAGAGAGAAACGATCTGAAAGCCATGATTTTTGGTCTTCAAGACAATCTAGAAGTAGAAAAGAGTCTTCTGCCGGCTCATAAACCTTTTCGTCAAGGCCACTGACCAAAGGAGTAGGAAGCATAAAATTAATGGTAGAGATGAGAAGTAGAAATGAGTAAAATCGCGATTAACATAGTGGATATTTATATACTAGTTTTTACTTATTACTTTTTATACGTTAAACGTCAAGATGCAAGTGAAGGTTAAAACTCTTACTGGTAGAGACATTCCTGTTGATCTTGAACCTTCAGATAAGATCATTAGAGTTAAAGAAATGATGGAAGAAAAAGAAGGAATCCCACCGGCTCAACAGCGGTTAATTTTCAATGGATCCCAACTTGCCGATGATGCTACCGTTCAGGAATCAGGTATTACCGCCGGAACCTCTCTCCATTTGGTACTTACTTTACGTGGAGGTCATTAAAGTGTTGATAATTTGAAAGGTTGATTTCATACATGCCATTTAGTAAAATTGGTCATCAGATACATTAAATTTATTTACTTCAATTACTAATAAATGAAGTTACAATCATTGCTTAATTATATATGAATATATATCAAGTTGCAGCTTTCCATTTCTGAGCATTAGCAAGAAATTTAGAAATCCCTGCTTGATCTTCAGGAAATACAAAATCCATAAATTCTTGTTCCTCACCATCAACGATTCGTCTTCGTTTAACTAAAGTAGGCATCTTAGATTCCACTTGTTGAACTGACTCCGATGTACCGTTGACTTGCTCGTAGTTCTTCCATTCTTGTAATAATAAGATTCTACTTTCATTATCTTTTAATTGCTTATAATGATTTAATCCTCTCTTAAATACTGATCTAGTTCTGTCTCGATGATCATCGGTTATATCAAATTCGAGATCAGTATCTTGAGCCTGGTCAAGCTGATCAAGCTGGTCCATACTTAATATTGATGATTCAAATAATCCATAAGATACCCAATTATTAACGGTATCTTGAGAAGTAATAAGACGTTCATATAGATCACGGGCATTGTCATAATTCATTTCCTCTTTATAAAAATCAATGAAATTCTGCCATACTTGTGGTGTCAGTAATTGTTCAATCTCTATACCCATCTTGAAAAGACTTTCACACCGAGATGTTTCATCTAGTGATTGCTCAAATGAAATGGACTCTAAAAGTACTTGACCCGGTGAATACTTTGGATTAGTGTATCTCACACTAAGTTCAATCCATTTTTCAAATAATTTACGGCATCTGTCATATTCTCCGAATTTCTTCTCAAGGTTAATATAGTATCGTAAAAGTTTAGCCTTGGGCTTCTTACTCACACCAATACCTCTTCCTAATACTTTCCTTGCCAGGCTCAAATCGCCATTTCGAAGTTCAAATTCAGCATATGCTATCCAGAGTTTGGCGAAACTGAAATTAGCTGGAATGGCTTTCAAACTTTGTGTCCATACTTTCCGTGCTGCCTCAATATGTTGTGGTTCTTTCAGGTGAAATTCTTCCCAGAGAGCCCAACGTATCCATAGGAATACATACCGTTTCCACAGCACAGATTTGGTGGTTTCAAGAGGTTTGTACTCTACTGAATCTTTGAACACTTCTTGTATTCCCGAGTCAATATAATTCAAGTATAACCACCACGAATCGTAGTCGTATGGATCTGTTTTCACATCATGTTCATACTTGAGTCTTCTTTTCAACCTAACGGCGTCTTCGATAGTATCTTTTGAGCCGTGAAGTTTTTCGAATTCAGAAAATGCTTGGTAAATTTCCCGATGGTGATTATCTGAAAGTTTTACTGCTCCATCAAGAAGGAGTTTATAAATAGATCTTGCTCGTTCAAATTCTTTGACTGAAGTTTCCCAGTTACACCATTCGCTCACAATCTTCGAGAGGAATGGATCTTCACCGTGTGTTTCAAGTAATGAATCAACTGCCAGTTCGAAAACTGACCGTATTCTTACTGTATTTTCGTCAACTACGTCATTTCTTTCAAACTGAATCCATTTATGCCAAATTGAACCCACTGGAGTATCAGGATCGCCCAAAGTATCAAATGCTTCAACGTATCGGTGAAAAATGGCTCGAGAATTCTCAATTTCATCATACCGAATTTCAAATGCTATATATGAATCCCAAACATGAGAACCAGGTTTCCAAGAGATCCATCTTTCAAATACTGACCTTACCCCCTGATAATTCCCAGCAATTTCCTCTGTTTGCACATAGGTATACCATAGCTTGTCCACTCGCGGTAGGGTAGTAACAGCTCTATCCAAGAGATTTCTGGCGTGATTTAAGTTCTTAAGTACAAGTTCAAACCGTATATAATGCGTCCAAAATGGAATGTGTTCGATGTTAACTTCAAGGGCTCTTTCGAAAATCGATCTTGCCCGGGCAGAGTCGTGATTATGCTCGATTTCCCACCGGGCGTACCGGACCCACTGTCCAAAATTTAGTCTATTTTTATTAAGTTGTTGTTCAAACTCTTTTCTCTTTGTTAGTTGAAAAGATCGTAGCTCCTCGAGATCCTGAATGGTTTGCTTGGGGTGCAGAATAGGAGTGTCTCTAATTTCAAACGCATCCTCGAGAATTTGTTCACTTGTTATCTGAGCTGCCATTGAAGTAGGTAGAATATACTAAAATGTATTGTATAGATGCTGATATAGTTAGTGGACAATAAACCCTAGAAACAAGATAATTATATGTATGTGTAGCCTGTGAAGATACAGACACTAACGTTAACTTTGCTAGGCTCCAATGCTTGCTTCGCTGGTTGTGGTGGTCAGACAAAGAAAGAGTACAGAGTTGAAATAATTAGGTTAAGATGAGCTTTTGTGCAGGTTTTTGAGCCCTAATATAATTCAACCATAGCCTGTTCTTACTGACGTCTTTCCTTCTACCACCTTCTACATCTTTCTTCCTTACAAGCCCTGTTTCTTTGGGTGATCTTTAAGTTCGATTTGTCGCTTCTTTGTTTATAACTTCTTTTCTTCCGTCAATCCTCGTTCCCAATCCATGTCTACCGAGCGCCTTATCTACTCGCCAGCCGCCGAGGTTCGTGCCGAACTTGACTCTGTTGGAGTCCGAATTTCAAACCAGTCATTAGAGGCTCTCCATTCCGAGTCATCGCCACAATCATTTCTCTCTTGTTACACTGGTGGAGCCGAGTCTACCGAAGAATGGATTAAAAAATCTCACATCCCATTTCAAAATATAATCTGGTGTCTGCCCCATGTTTCTAAATCTGACACAGTTGAAGAAATCGTCGATATCACTTATGTTTATCCTCAAGGCAAGTCTGTGGCTACAACCACCATCACGGTGGAAATCGATAGCACTGTCAATGCCAGTTCTACAATTCTTTCTAAAGCATATCCTAACCTCAAACCAAATCCCTCAATCCTCGTGCTAATCAACCCTCATGGAGGTAAAGGTGCTGCCACCTCCATATATAAGACTCAAATTGAACCTATACTTAAAGCCGCTAATGTTACAGTACAATACTTAGAAACTAATTATAATGGGCATGCAATTGAAATAGCAAGAACTTTAGATATCAATCAGTACGATATCATTGCATGTTGTTCAGGAGATGGAATTCCTCATGAAGTCATTAATGGATTTTTTAAACGTGAAGATTGTGGAGTTTCTGCATTTTCTAAAATTGCAATTACTCAATTACCTTGTGGTTCAGGAAATGCCTTCTCTTTAAGTACTCACGGGAGTAATGATGCTGCAATTGCAACTTTTAAAATGCTTAAACTGAAAAAAGCTCAACTAGATTTAATGGCAATTACTCAAGGAATCGGTGATCGTGAAGTAATTAAATTATCATTTTTAAGTCAATGTTATGGTATAATCGCTGATTCTGATATTGGTACCGAACATTTACGTTGGATGGGTCCTATAAGATTTGATCTTGGTGTAGGTACAAAACTTTTACAACGAGCTACTTATCCTTGTGATATTTATGTTGATTATGCCACCACATCAAAGGATCAAATTCAGCATCATTTTGATCAACATGTATCTAATCCACCTAAACCATCCACACCTGGACCACTCAAATTATTGGGTCCATCGTTGGATAAGCCGGCTCCAAAAGAATGGACCAAGATCGATCTGAATGTTACAAATGCTCTAAATGTATTTTACGTAGGTAAAATGCCTTACGTATCTAGTGATACTCAATTTTTCCCAGCTGCTTTACCAAATGATGGTACTATGGATATGATCATTACCGATACTCATGCATCTATTGCTCAAAGTTTGAAAGTGATGCTTTCGGTAGATAAAGGTTCACATGTAGATTTTGATGAAGTTCATCATGCTAAAATCAGAGCATACCGTTTAATTCCAAGAATTAATGCAAAAGATCATTACCTATCAATAGATGGAGAAAGTTTTCCATTTGAAACATTTCAAGTCGAAATTATACCTCAATTAATGACTGGATTATTACAAGAAGGTAGTTTTGTTGAAACCTGTTTCACCAAGTAACTTTTAAAATTAATATACTTTATGACCATTTATTCACTAGTAGTAACTATATAGTTAAGTACCCCGTTCATAGAATCTAATACGATCTTTTACGCTTATATCAAAATCTTTCTCCATGAATGTACCAGAATGGGAAATATCCTTTAGTTTACACAATATACATTGCATAGCTTCAAAGAAGTGTAGACGTTCCATCATTGTTGAAACCATTTCTTCCAAAGAATTTAATAAACTTTCAGTTGCTTCACGTTCTTCAGGGCAATTTTTGAAGTCTAAATTGAAAAGAAATCTTAGTTGTTTATCAACTTTCCTTTCATGTTCATAATAACTTTCGTCACATTCCCTACACACTAGGCATAAAATGTCTATCCACCATTTTAGCTGCTTATACTTCAAAAATCTTATAGGATTTTTCCTTATGAAAGACATTTTAGTCATTGGTTTCAGTTTATGAAACTTACTTGGTTCCCCCGGTTCAATCCATGGTTTGTGTGATAAAATATCACTTATTTCATATTGCAACACTTCCATTACACAAGTAAGTTGACGATTAGTATCAGAGATTTGAATGAAAGCGTCATGGTAAATATCAACGTATGGACCATAAGGACGAAGTTGCCAGACGCATTTGGCATAGATTGCTTGTCTAAAACAGAGTGTTACCTGTTCGTATGGTAACATCATTATAAAGTTGTATTAGTTAGGAGGTTTATGTTGATGACACAAATATACCCACATCCACAAATACAACTTCAATGAGATTTGACTGGAGTGGAGAAACACCACTTGGAGCACAAATGGAAGAATATATAGGTCTGTCTACGTAATCGAAGTTTGGGATCACGATGGTGATAGAATCTGGTTTTTGCAACCATTAAATTACAAATAGAATCAATATAGTATATATGGCAAAGCAGCGCTTTCATGATTTTTAGAGTAATTAATCATGATCAAAATTGTCTTCTTGTCTTAAGCCATACCTTCCTTGGGCATATCTCCAGAGCTAAATCATCCTCAATCATTCTGACTCAACTAATTTCAACTAACTCTTATGAGATTGATTTCTCATAATATTCTGTGCTTGGTTAGTGAAGTATTTAAGGAGTAGCATAACTTTTCGCAGCTTTTGCAAAAAAGTAGCAATATACCCAATGGAGTAACACCTTATTGAAGCAGTAGAGAATGAGTGATCGAAAATGGGCTAATGAAAGGATGCAGTATAGATACACGCTTTTAAATACATGTGTATGAACAAGTCAGGGCTACATGAAGAGTAGGTGATTAAACAGAAAAAAAGTTCTGGTTAAGCAAAAAACCTACTTGATTACGTCGATAGTAAAGAAATTCATGTTCGAACCTAAAATTAGATAGAGATTTGAACATGACATAGAAGGATTACAGAATGATGAAAATTACTGACACTTGAAGAATATATAGGAAAATCCGAAAACTACAATGTGTACTCGAACCTCAAGAAATGGACAGGGACACAGGTGAGACACAGGTGAGAGCATTATACATCATATTCAGCCAGCCACTAGTTTGTCTAGCTGGCGTAGACGCCAATAACAAAACAATCCAAAGAGCAAGAGTAGTGGTAAAGTAATGTTTCATTGAAAAGAAGCTAAAATGGTGATGACGTAGAGCCAAGCCACCCTGAGCCAGGGTCTAAAAGTGTGGAGAGCACGTCCAGACAGTCTAAGTATTTGAGCCTGAAACAGCAGCTCAATAAGCTATATGGACATATATAACCGTATATATTTTGATATAAGCGTATACTAATTTGTAAGCATATATGATCAGTGGTGCTACAGCTAAATCTAGCCAGTAAAAGTTGTGATAATTTGCAGCCAAATTTTGATGAGAAATCGAGAAAGTCTGGGCGCCTTAACACTATAAATTAATCATCAACACAAAATCTAAAACCCCCCATAATTAACACCTTATCAGCTTGAAACCGGCTATTTCTGCCAATAAGCAAAGTTTCCGAATTTAATCTCCAGCAATTTTTTAGTGGACCTTCAAATTTGACCGGAAGTTGTTTATCCGGTAGTTCCTGCTTATGTCAGAGAGGTAATTTTTTCTCATTATCGCAACCCCGTATTTAAACTTGTTTCACTTAGCGTTGCTGAAACTTATTTATTAAATCCCAAGATTGAAATGCATCCCAGAAGTTTCTCATTAGAAAAACTCCGAAATAGGGTAGGTGGGCGCCGGTCGTCCGAGCTGTCACTTCTTGAACTTGCTCTGATCAAATCATCAGATCGTCGAAATAGTATTTCAAATCCAATGATTGTAATTTCTGAATCATTAGAAGCATCAAATTCACTCCCGGCGAATGTTAAAACTTCAAATAGATTTAGGGCACAATCACTTTCTGTAGCTCATCCATCTGGTTCAAGATCAAGATCAGGATCAAGAAGTGGTCTGAAGAAACAAACCAAAGAATTAATTCGTCAAGAAACTGCTCATATTATATCTAAGAAACTTGGTCATGTTCTTCATGAATTAGGTTTACAAGAACCAATACCTTTGAAAACTTGTAATGGAAATTTTGGTGGTCCAACATCAAGATCTTCAAAAATTTATGTTTCAAATACTAATGATTGTATTTATTTAGCACCGGCTTCATCTGCAAGTTTTACTTATGAAGATGTTGAAAATGGTGGAGTTCCTCAAAATGATGAATCTGGTCCAATACGTACTTCAATAGATGAATCAGATTCAGCTATTATTTCAGATGATGAAGAATCTGAACCAAAACCTCCATCCGAACCAAAACCAGATTTTTTATTAAATAAAATGCATCTGTTTAATTCTCCTAATTATCTTTGTACTAAAATTGATGCTGAGACTCCTATTCCTCATACATTTGCTGTTATTATTGAATTAGATAAAGAAAGTATATGTAAAGATGTTAAAATGGAATTTTCTTCATTAACCAATATTTTATGGCCTTCTGGTGATCCATATAATAAAACTTTTGTAAAAGAAAAATTTAAAATTGGTTCAATGGAATGGCAAACATCTCTTGATAATGCTGATTTTTATATAAATACATCAAATTCTAATGATGTTAAATCAAAACATTTAACTACTGAAGATTTAGCTTCTCGTACTAGAGAATATCGTTTGAAAAGTATAAAAAATGCCGTTGACGGTTCAGATACTTCACTTTCTAAAATATTGGAACGTGAACCTTCAAATAATTCCGAAAATTCTTCAACTTCTATTTCAACAATTGGTGCTTATCCTGAAAAAGTATACAAATCTGGTATTTATGTATTTTTACTTCCAATTTTACTTCCTGAACATATTCCACCTACTATAAATTCAGTAAGTGGATCACTCAATCATAATTTAAGTGTTTCATTGAATAAAATTAGTGATAAACTTAATAGGAAATCAAAAATTGTGGCTTCTTATAATCTTCCAATGGTAAGAACCCCACCATCATTTGCTAATTCAACTGCTGATAAACCTATCTATGTTAATCGAGTATGGAATGATTCTCTTCATTATGTTATTACCTTCCCCAAAAAATACGTATCTCTTGGATCTGAACATGTAATTAATGTGAAATTAGTACCTTTAATCAAAGATGTGGTTGTGAAGAGAATCAAGTTTAACGTTCTTGAAAGAATAACTTATGTCAATAAAATGTTATCAAGAGAATATGAATATGATGGAGAAGATCCATATCTTTTAAAACCATTTACTTCCGATAATAAATCTCGAGAAAGAGTAATATCAGTTTGTGAATTAAAGACCAAGAATAAATCTACTAATTCTAATCAGGTTGATCCATATAAAGAAGAAATCATAAAATGTCCCGATAATAACTTATTATTTTCATGTTACGAACCAGAAGATTTAGATAATTTTAATCTTGATGATCCATTAAGTAAACCAAATGGTTCAAAAGAAACTATGATTGCTTCACCTCTTGATATAAACATTGCACTTCCATTTCTCACTACTCGTGCTGATAAGGCCATGATGACATCTAGTATTGATGGTAATTACGATGATGATGGTGGAGTCACAGGTTCTTTATTTACTCCATTATCTAATCCTGGATCTCGTAAAGCTTCAATTATTTCTTCACCTGATTTAAAACCATTTAATCCATCTTCTCCATTCATTGGATCATTAGAAACAAATATTAATCACGCTAGTCCTGAATTCATGAATACCAGAAATAATGAAATTTGTTCTATGGATGGTGGAGCTGCTTTGAAACCAGAAACTTCACTTTTCATGAGTCATGAAAGTCATAATCACTTAAAGGAAAATATAACTGAAGGTTACACTACTGTTTCCAAGGCACTTTGTCCTGATTCAAATTACCGTCATATTCAAATTCATCATCGTTTACAAGTATGTTTCAGAATTTCAAAACCTGATCCTAATGATGGATATAAAATGCATCATTATGAAGTGGTTGTAGATACTCCATTAATTTTATTGAGTGCTAAATGTAATGATGATTCAATTCAATTACCTAAATATGATGAAATTGCACTTTCTGAACCTGTTTCAGATGTAATTTCGTTTAGAACTCCAAATTTCGAAAGAAATGGAGTTAGTGTTAAACCTTTGAATCAAGAAGGTGAAGTTCTTCCTTCATTTCAAGAAGCCACATCTGCTGCTTCACTTCAAAGATCAATTTCTCTTGGTGATGCACCACTAAGTAGAGAACTGTCAGTAGTTCCATGTGAACCAGCACCAGCCTACGAAGTTAGTCAAGCTTATAATAATAATCAATTAGCTACTCCATTGAATATTGATGAAATTGTTCAATACGAGTCATCACAAGTATCTAGATCTCGAAGATCTAAAATCAAATCATCATTACTGAATTCATTTGCTCCTTCAAGAATTAGTGGTGAAGTATCAGTTGAAGGTGGAAATGATGAAGTATCTGGAGAATGTGCTTTATATGGAGGTGATGATGTTTCAACAACTCCAACCACTTCTTCAAATGGTGTACCATCATCAATTTCTACTGAATCATCGGAAAGTGTCATTGATTCAACAGCTCCAACAACAGAAGATGATCAAAGTCATGCAGCTCGAGCTTCTACTAATCATATTTCAGAATTAGAGTCAAAAGATTCAGCTTCTGAATCATTAGCTGATTTTGCAGCAAGACCACCTTTAAGTAGTCAAAATTCATATGCTTTTCCATCTATTGAACTGGAATCGAAAAGGCCTGTTCCTCATCAACTCCCATCTGCAGATTCAATTGCATTTGGACCTCAAACCTCACATGAAGATCAAGCAAGTATTTTTACTGAAGCTACTGAAGCTACTCAAGAAGCCAATTTTGAGCAAAGACTTCCGTTATTGGAAAATCAAAGTGTCGATGCGTTATCTCGATCAGTAACTGATTTTAGTCTTAGAACTCGTGATAAGCAGCTGAATGATAACCTTTCAATAATCACAGAATCAAATCAAGGTCAAGATATATTTAATCACGTATAGCATGTATATAAGAGAAACGAAAGAAATAATATTAATTGTACATCTGTAATGATAACAAGCAAACTAATGGAGTAAACCAGCAACAGAGCACACGACAGAACCACAACTAACCTCAAATTACAAATACACAGTTTAAAGTCGGCCCAAGTGTTGAAAGTTTGCATGTCATCCTGGCGGTGTACGGATAGGGTCAGATTTGGGGTACGGGTCGGCGTTTTGCAACCGACTTCTCAATACTTACAGCAACCTTCTCTTTATTCCTCACAACTCCATGACTGTTCCTCGAGGTGGTAAAGTAGCTGTTGTTGGAGCTGGGATCTCAGGCTTGACATATGCATTTTTTCTTAATCGTTTAAGACCAGATTTATCGATTCGTATTTATGAACAAAGTAAACGTCCTGGAGGATGGATTCATTCGCTTCAATTAACTACACCAAAAGGTCAATTACTTCTTGAAAAAGGGCCTAGAACTCTTCGTGGAGTCAGCGATGGAAGCACAATAATCGTGGATATTCTTCGTCAACTTGGTGCTGAGAATTCAGTTCAGGTAATGAACTCGAATTCACCAGCAAATAGGAAATTTATACTTGATAATGAAACAATTGTAGGACTTCCACGAAATTTAAGTAGTACCTTAAAGTTTCTTCAATCAGGTCTTGGAGACGGAATCGTGAAGGAGATTATGGGTGAACCATTCAAGAAATCTGTTGATGTTAAAGACGAATCAGTCGATGAGTTTCTCAATCGTCGTTTTGGACGTACTATAGCCAATTTGGCTTCAGCAGGGTTTCATGGGATATATGCTGGTAATACCAGACAGCTCAGTGTGAATTCGTTGATGCCAAAAGCAGCTATTCTAGAACATGATAATGGATCTTTAATAAGAGGAGTTCTAAGTAGAATCACCAATTTGAGCAAACTGGGACCACCACAACCAAAATTGTCGCTGGCATTAACTACGTACCAACACAAGATATCTCCCGAATCAGATTTGGCATCATTGAAAAAATCGTTGAAAAAATACCCTATGCTTCGATTGCAACGGGGACTTCAACAACTTCCAGATTTACTTGCTGATTCTTTGCTAAGGAATCCAAGTATAAGTTTTGTGTATGAATCTGAGATTACTGGGATTGATCCAAATACCGGAACCATTATTGAAGGCACTAAAGAGAGTGAGACATTTCATCATATTCATTCTACTATGAATACCAATAATCTTTCCAAGCTATTAAAGTCACTGGATCTTGCCAATGCTATTGCTGGTGTGGAATATGCCAGTGTATTCTTAGTTAATGTGTATACTTACAAACCGGTGCTTATCGACCAGACAGGATTTGGGTTTTTAGTGCCATTACTGAATCAAAATCCAGAATCTCTACTTGGTGTAATTTACGATTCAGATACAGAAACCAATACTGCAAGTTTCGTTGATGGAGACACCGAAACGATTGAGCCGCAGATCAAAGAGTCTGACACCAAAACAGTCGATACTGGTCACAAGATAACATTAATGATGGGTGGACATTTTTACTCAGAAGGTATACCTTCAGAAACGCTACGATTAAAGGCAGTGGAAAATGTGCTTAAAAAATATTTACATGTAGACCTAGATAAAATGAAGGTAATTAAACGAAATGAAGCCACAGAGTCTAGTCAAAAGGTTGAAATAGATACAGATACTTTACTTATATCGTATAATCTTCACGAACAGTGTATCCCACAATATCACGTTGGGTACAACGACAAGAAGCAGCAAGTTATTGAGAAACTCAAAGGTACTAAGATAACGATCGGAGGAATGTGTTTTGCCAATGGTGTTGGAGTTCCTGATTGTGTGGTGACCAGTTTTGAACTGGCTCTTAGTGTTGCCGAAGAGTAATGTAAGTAATGTACAGGTTATAATAAAGTGTAGATAGAAGATGGGAGCAGGGGGAAGGGGAGAAGCGTAGGCCGTAGGGCAGAATAGCTGGGTACAGGCGGTGATCGTCCTGTGAATACCTTTGATTTTGTAGTCGCTACCGCTTCTCTGGTCTGCTCTGGTGTGCTCTGGTGTGCTCTGGTGTGCTCCGGTCTGCTCCGGTCTGCTCTGGTCTTCTCTGGTCTAATCTACTAGTCTTGACTCAGATCTAGCAAGTGCCACGCCAATTGGTTTACTGAAAAAATCCAACCCCTGAACGTTTCGAATCGCCGACTCCGCTCCTGCTTCCAGCGCAAGCACTATATGAGCCTGACCTCTCATTTTAGGATTCTTTGTGTTTAGAATAATGTCGATGACATCGCTATAAGTTGAGAAAAGAAGGTAAAGTTGATGTTTCATTAATGCCGGGCGAATTTTATCGTTCAAATTGTTGACATACAATGTATGACACGTATCTTCCGCCTTTCTCTTACTCATTCTGTGATCAAGTGGTTGGTTGTACTTTGTTGTAGCTGGTGTAGTTGGCTAGTTGTAGGTTGGTGTACGGCATTTGGTGTACGTATTTTTGTTTGGTTTGATGTACGGGTGCGTCCTCGGCATCCCTCACGAGTTCCGGTGCCTCAAACCCATCATGACCTTAAAGACAGCAATTTTATCTCGGTTACCCTTCAATTCGTTGGTTATTGAGCACTGCCTGGCCGTGAAAAAACATTGAGTGAATAAGCAGCTGCAACAAGATTCGGGAATTGAAATTATATTTGAAATTGAAATATCGTCAGATTTTTACTCCTATTTTTTGCCAATTATTTGATTTACTAAACTCGTTTAAATTATTTCATACAACTTAAGGTAATTCATTGCATTATCGTCAACTTATTTTAGACCCGTAACTATACTTATTTAATTCATTATGGCATCTCAACTTAATGCATCACTTCTTAGACTTAAGCTTCTTGATGCTTTAAGAGGTGGAGATAATGTTAAAGTTGATTCAATTATAGCAGATTTATCAGCCACCAAATCTACAGTTCAAACCCAAGATTTAATTCAATTAAAGGAAACGGTACTTCATTATGCAGTTCAAGTTGCTCCATTACCAGCACTTCAACATCTTATTAATAAATCTGAACAATATAATCTTGATATAAATTCTCAAGATCCTGATGGTAATACACCACTTCATTTAGCTGCTGCTTCTTCAAGATATGAAATTGTTAAATATTTATTATCATTACCAACAATTAATGATACTATTGTTAATTTAAAGAAGAAACAACCAGTTGAACTTTGTAAAGATCTAAATACTGCACAATTAATGCAATTTGAACGTGCAAAATTTGTTGAAAAACTGGCTGGTGATTTACGAAATTATTTTAGTGCAAGAGATTTTGATAATCTTGAAAACTTACTTGTTTCAAATCCAAGAGCTTCAGAACTTTTAGATATTAATGGTGCAGATCCTGAAACTGGTAATACAGTTTTACATGAATTTATTAAAAAAGATGATATTCAAATGTGTGATTGGATTTTAAAACATGGTGGTGATCCTTTTAAAAGAGATAAACGTGGTAAATTACCAATTGATCTTATTCTGAATAAAAGTGATCCATTAAGGAAACTTTTAAAATCAGCTTCAAAGGATCAGTCAATTATGGATCCAATTATTAATACAAATAATGCTATCAAATCTGGTGGTGCTCCAACTTATAAAGGTTATTTACGTAAATGGACTAATTTTGCATCTGGTTATAAATTAAGATATTTTGTTTTAGATCAATTTGGAATATTATCATATTATTCAAATCAAGATGATACAAATAATGCTTGTCGTGGTTCACTTAATTTAGGTTTTGCAACTTTACATCTTGATTCTTCTGAAAAATTGAAATTTGAAATTATTGGTAAAAATGGTATTCGTTGGCATTTAAAAGCAAATCATCCAATTGAAACTAATCGTTGGGTTTGGACTTTGCAAAATGCTATAACTCTTGCTAAAGATAATATTAAAAAATCAAAATCTGGTATTTCAATTTCTCCTGATCCTACAGAAAATGATGAACCTCCATCAAGTCCTCAAATTTCAAGATCAAGTACTAGAAATAGTGTTGATGATGAATCTAAAAAATCAAGACTTTTATCATTGCCACGTAGAAAACATAAAAAATCTTCAAGTCAATACTCATTAAGTTCAGATGTTGAAGATGTTCCATCTGAATCATTATCAAGATCAAATACTTTCTCAAGAAAATCTACAAGTTCCTCTGCAAACAATTTAGCAAAAATTAGAAAGTCCGATAATAATTACCTTCAAGCAGTTCGTAAGTCTGAAGAAGGTAACGTATTACATTCTGAAGATTTTGATTTGGACTTGGATGATTATGACTCCGATAACGATTCTATATACCAAAAAAGTACAGATGAAGATAATGGTCAACTTAGTGATCATGTTTCTTCAACAAAACGTGCAATGGATGTTGAAATCACCAGTTTAATTGACTTATTTTCTTTAGTTGCTAAATCAGATGACGGATCAAATACTGAAGTTTATCCTGTAGCAATTAAAACCTTAAAGGGAATTCAAGAATTATCTAATAAGTATAATACTTTGATCTCTCAAAAAGATCATAGAATTGCACAAAAATTAGAAAGACAAGCTGAAGTTAATAAATTATGGGAACAATCAATCAGACAATTAGAAGCAGAAATCGCCAAACGTGAAGATTTACTTGCAAAATATGAAGGTAAAAAGAAACAGTTGAAGAAATATTTAGCTTCAAATGCACTTTCAGGTGCTTCAACACCTCTTGGAAACTCTCAAGCTCCTTCTGTTAAAGATCAAGTATTTACTGGAACTCTTCCTGAAGATCCAAGTGAAGTTCCTGATAAATCAGAACAAGTTAGTGCCAGCTTAGCAAATGAGCAAGTATTGCAAGGAATTTTCGAAGATGATTCAGAAGATGAATTCTTTGATGCTGATGAATTCGAAGAAGATGAAGATGATTTTGCTCCGGAGCAAACAATTGCAGTAAATGTTACAGATACCGATGTTGCTGAAAAGATTATCGAACCAACGGCTACCGATAACACATGGGTATCGACTAAAGTCAGTCAGCCAATTGAAGAGGTATCCAAGGAAGCAGGTGCAGCTACTGAAGCTCAAGTTGTTAGCAAAAAGAAACTTGAAGAAGAAGGTAGTTTCTTGGGTTACGACAATCCACCAAGAAAGAAGTTGGCTATGGATGAGGATAATAGACCTAAAGTTGGATTATGGGGAATTTTAAAGTCAATGATTGGTAAGGATATGACAAGAATGACATTACCTGTATCATTCAATGAATGTACTTCATTACTTCAAAGATTAGCTGAAGATATTGAATATAATAATCTTTTAGAAACCGCTGCAGGATATGATGATTCGACTTTGCGAATGGTTTATGTTGCTGCATTTGCAGCTTCAGAATATGCTTCAACAATTGGAAGAATTGCAAAACCTTTCAATCCTTTACTTGGAGAAACATTTGAGTACAGTAGACCAGATGCAGGGTATAGATTAATTACTGAACAAGTTAGTCATCATCCACCAATCAGTGCATGTCATGCAGAATCAACTAAATGGGATTATTATGGAGAGAATGCAGTTGATTCACAATTTAGAGGTAGATCATTTGATTTTAAACATTTAGGTAAAATGTTTTGTAGTATTAGACCCGATAATGGAGTAATTAATCAAAATGGTGAAAAAGTTGACGTTGAAACTTATAGTTGGAAGAAAGTCAATACTTCAGTTGTTGGTATTATTATGGGAAATCCTACTGTTGATAATTATGGTAAGATGGAAGTTACCAATCATACAACTGGAGATGTAATTGTTGTTGATATGAAACAAAGAGGATGGAAGGCATCTTCTGCTTACCAATTATCAGGACATGTTGTTGATCGTAAAGGTAAAGTACGTTGGGCAATTGGAGGACATTGGAATTCAAAGATATTTGCTAAGAAAGTAACTGGTGGACCATCATCTGATCCAAATAGACGTGATTCATTGGTTGATTATACTGAACTGGTCCAATCTAAAGAAACTTCTGATCCACATAGTGGAAAAAAGTTTTTAGTTTGGCAAGCAGCACCAAGGCCTCAAATACCATTTAATTTAACAGCTTTCGCAGCCACTCTTAATGGAATCGATGATAAATTAAAACCATGGTTACCACCTTCAGATACTAGATTAAGACCAGATCAAAGAGCTATGGAAGACGGAAGATACGATGAAGCAGCCGATGAAAAACATCGGGTTGAACAAAAACAAAGAGCTGCTAGAAAAGAACGAGAAATTAATGGTTCTACTTATAAACCTAATTGGTTTATTAAAAAGAGACACCCAATTACCGGTGATGCTTACTGGGAATATAATGGAGAGTACTGGATCAAAAGAAGAGATCAGGAACTTGAAGGTTGTGCCGATATTTTTTAAGGTAATAATTTAAGTTAGAGTGATAGTCTATAGTCGTAATTCAATTAATGTGATTTTTACCCTATTTGTATTTAAAGTAATGCTACACGATCAATATCATGTGCTACAAGTTCAAAATTATAAAACTACTTGTCAGTAGCTGAGGAAGTCCGAATCAACGGGCAAAAACCGTATCATGTCATTGACGACGTCACTGGTGTCTATAATAGTTTAAAGGTTGGTCAGTTTTCACCTGAAATTTACATTGCTTTTGCAGCCATATCGCGGATAAGGATTGCTATGAAAAATTTTTGAAAATATTTAAATTACCTACTACTTCAAATTAAGGTACTGACACCGAAAACGCTGTTCATCGCTTACCACAACATCAGCATCGGAGCAGGAACGAACTTGATAATTCTGATCCATCACATTTTGGGTATCATTATTTTTCCACAAGTACTAGCTACTTGAAATATTTTCATAAGCGCTGTCATCCATCATGAAGTTCAGTACCAACTCGGCCTTGTGTGTTTTAGCGCCAATTTTTGTTATTGGATCTGATTTTGTTGCCAATAGGTTCTCCTCATCAGGAGGTGCTAAGGCCGCTTCCAATAAGACACAATCGGTGTTTATGAATCACGTCTATGGCTCTAAATATTACAACACTAATCTCCGGAAGTTCCCCAAAAACTAACAATACAGAGGAGCCAAATAGTTGATGTTTCACACTTTTTGCCTTCCAAAATACCAAATATTGGGGAATTTCCTTAAATGTGGGAACTTCTAGACTTTAAAATACCTACAGACATTTAGAGGACTATCCTTTCCAATTTTATATGAGCAAAACATATGTCCATGCATTACCTATTCATTTTTATTTCAATTATGCTACCCCCAACACATTTCCGAGGAGTCTTCCTGGATACAGTGCATGTCCGGCAACCAATGTGTCCCTGGCGGATACTTTGCCGCAAATCTTCTTTCAATACCCGTAAATCTATGCAATACATACACAACATATGATAATCCTAAGAGATTAAGGAACGTAGATCAGTTAAAGTATCAAGGCGCCTAAAGTGAACATGTCTATGGTTTAACACATTGGTGTATGATCTTCTGCATCATTCTGCAGCTACACTTTCATAAGTCGCTTGTGCCGTTTGTGGTTCTGACATTTGCTCTGTGAAAACACTTATAAACGTCAGGTCCCTTTCAATGACCGTCTTGCTATACCACGTCCACAGGCAACTCCAGAACATATCTCTGGCTTTAGTAGGAACATGTTTTGACCCAGACAGAGACTTGGTTCTTGTCACTGGCGGTGCAAATGGTCTTGGGAAATCGGTAGTGAAAGAATTTGTTTCAAAAAATGCTAAAGTTGTGGTTTTAGATATAGTTGTTCCACACGAAGATGAAAAAATACCTACAGTATCGTACTACAAGTGTGATGTAAGTGATCGTTTGCAAATATACCAGTGTCAGGATAAGATTTCTAGAGAAATTGGTACAGTTACTGTTTTAGTGAATAATGCAGGTATAGCTCATGATAAATCACTTTTAGAGCTTAGTTTTGAAGAAATCGAATCAACTTTGAAAATAAACCTTTTATCAGCTTTTTACACCATTAAGATATTTCTTCCTTCCATGCTAAAAATTCATCGTGGTTATTTAATCACTATTGCCTCAGTTTTAGGTTACATGTCACCAGCCCGATTGAGTGCATATGGAGCTTCCAAAGCTGGTTTAATCGCCCTTCATGAGTCTCTCACTTACGAAATCGGTGTTCCTTCATTGAACACTTCAGGAGTAAAAACACTCTTAATTTGTCCAGGTCAGTTGAAATCTGATATGTTTAAAAATGTTAAAACTCCATCACAACTTCTTGCACCGGAACTTGAACCGGATCTTGTCGCTAAAACTCTAGTGTCCGCATCTATACTTGGAAGAAGAGGAGAAATTAAGCTACCTCTTTACGGCAACTTCTTACCGATTCTACGTGCAGTACCTTGGCCTATAGTTGAAGTCGTTAGGTATTTTTCAGGTATTGATGTAAGCATTAAGACTTTCAAGGAAGTAGTTGAAGACGCTAGTAGCCATAATCATATCGCCGGAAATATTATTCCGTTGCCTCTAACTAAAAAAACTGCCTAGATACTTTTTAGCTAAGTAGGTTAATAATATTGCGATTTGTATCTCTGCCGCATACTTTCTGCAGGTTTAACATAAAACGGTACCGGGGAGTCGCGGGCGACGCCCGCCGGATTTCCCCCGAAGGCGGAAAAGTAGCGAAGGACTCCGAACACAATAATATTTCGATACCATGAATAGCGACGCAGATCTCTTACGTATATTTAGAGATTTGATCCTTGGGTCAGACTTTTTCTCTTTAATATAGCATGGGAGATATTCCATACTGGCTGCATGATGTGGCGTATAGTACCGCTCGTGTTAACGGGATATCATTTCAAACAGCTTCTCTTGAAGCTGAACATGGAGTAGAATATCAAGGAATTGTTTTCATACTACACGGATGGACGGAAAGAATCCTTCACTATCACCGTGTCATGAAATTCTTTGCTTCCAGGGGATTCAAAAGTATAGCATACGACCAAAGAGGCCATGGAAATACTTCCAAGCTTAATGAACCTGATAACCTGGGCCTTTCCACGGCATACTCCGACTTGGATAAAATGATCGAGTTGTTTGTGGGTAAACCAGATATTCGACAGACATACATCCTATATGGTCACTCTATGGGAGGTGCGGTTGGACTAGGGTACTTGCTTACCGGTAAGTATCGGGATATTTTCCAATATTACATCACTACATGCCCATTGATCAAAACAAAGAGAAATTCCCGTTTGTCCAGATGGCTGCTTTCTGTACTTCACTGGATAATGCCGTACTATTATGTATCACCCAATGGGGGAGATAAGACCGGTGTCACCAATGACGTTGTATGGAGGACGTATCTTGAAAATGATGATCCATGGTTTGATTCAGGAACCGTAAGCATTTTGCATAATATTCTTCAAAGGTCGTATGAAATCGACAAATTGGGCCGTAGTGGTAAGTTATACCCCACCAATTCACTAAAGCTATTAGTTTTACAGGCAGAAAATGATTACATATCCGACGAAACAGCTACAAAAAGGTTCTTTGACAATGTGAAAGTCGCCGACAAGGAATACATTTTGGTGAAGAACTCTGGACATGCAATACACCTCGAGCTGGAAAATGTGTTTGATGAAGCGTTTGCTAACATTGATGAGTTTATGACTAAATAGACTATATGCATTATACTATGTATTAATAAATATTCCATATCTATGAGCAAGGATGTATAAATATAACGAATGATTAGTTAGATGATTTTGTCTATGGTGAGGAGCTGGCACACTAAACAGACTTTCCCATTGACCTCATGTTTCACAAGTCGAAAGTCCACCGGCTTTAATCGTCTGGTACTTATTTTGGAACCAAATTCATGAGCTTTGGTATATAATGATTCGATACTATCCACACAAAAGAACTTTAACATATTCTCTGGAAGAATAAATGCACTCACACTATTGTGTGTATCGATGACCCCTGGATTTTCAAGTGAGTTGGTGAGTATTAGCTCTAAAGGTTGAATTTGAGGATCGGTCAATACATACTTTCTTTTGAGACGATTATACTCGTAGCCCTTAGCACACACATGCTCTATCTCTGGAAGGAGTCCAATCACATAGCCTCTAAACTTATACTGTTTATTATCAGGAAAAGACTTGAGTGAGTTGTTGAGATATGACGGTGAGCAGAAGCCAGTTACTGAAGGCTCGGGCTGAAGCAGGACAAGTTGATGATTCTCGTATCTTTCTTCATCAGCATCAATTGCAAAAAGCTGGCTTCCTTCCAGGATTGAATTCAGGGTGGCTGTTGCCTGAGTCAAGTACTCATTTTGTGACATGCTACTGGGGAAAAGAGTATCAGGAATGTCATGTTCCTGCTTTACAATGATCTGTCTTGGTTGTGCATCAATCTCTATTTGCGGAGAAGCCTCGGTGGGTACTAAGCTATCTTTATCCTGCTTAACCACCGACTCTTCCGTCTCTGGCACTAGCTTTTCAGCGATAGATTCAAGTAGAGGTTTTGGCATTAGTTTAAAAAGTGTATCTTGACCCTTAGAAAGGATATCTCTATCCAACATAGCAAGCTGACTCACTAGTCGACCAAGCTGAGTCTCTGTCGGTATGACTTTGTCTATGACCTCTGCACCAATACACATGGCAGTGGTTCTTGTAGATGAGGTTCTCGCTAGATTCATATGGACGTTTACAATGCAAAATTTATCCAGCATTTCATAGAATGACGGCTGGGACTCAGACCCAAATAGAGACTTCAGAAATTTCTCCTCGTAACTCTGTGTCAACTTCTGGAGTTGGTGGTTGAAAATATCAATCTCAAGTACTTTGGTAGAGTGCACTGGAACTTCAAGGTCAATTGGTATCCATAACTCGGACGGAACTGGAGAAAAATCGGTCACCACAAGTTTAGACCGTGTAGACCCTCGTGGTACCTTTACACCGAGACAATAGACGTATGAATGGAGTTCGTCGTAGGTGCCGGTTATAGCAGAGATGATCATTACGCGTTATGAAAAGTTGCGCCTAATGTGGAAATGATAAATTAAATCCGGAGGTAAACGCTAGAACCGTTGCGGCGGTGCTCAATTGGATCGAATCCGGATCTAAGCTGCAAAAATGTTACATAATACCGGATTTTAAAAGATGCAAATGTTTGTTCAAAAAGTCGTTTTATTCCTTAATTATACAAATTTAGATACTTTAGCTAATATTTCTTAATAAACGTCCATGTCGTACTACGTTAAGAAATTCCTCGGGTGGTCACTTCAAAGATTCAACGGGTTAGACAAATACATGGTTCTTAATACTGAAGACTATAAGGATGTTCCAAGAACCATAGAAGTAACCAGTTCTCAATTCAAAGAAGGTGAACATCTTCCAATTTTCACAGGGTCTCCAAACTGTGGTGGTAGAGAAGAGAATCCTCAATTGACTGCTGTCATTACTGTTCCAAACGATGAAATCGTATCATTCGTTTTAATGGTTCAAGATCTTGACTCTCCTACACCTCGTCCTGTCAATCATGGTGTTTTTTACGACTTCAAACCTACCGATGGAAAAGTCGAAGTACCTCAAGCTATCTTGGACGTTAAGGGAAGTGAAAAGACCGGTGAATTCAAGGTTGGTAAGGCTGTTGTTGGTAGAACTAGATTCATCGGGCCTGGTCCACCACCAGCACATGGACCACATCGTTATGCTTTCCTGTTTCTTGCGATTAACAACAAAGGAACAGAACTCTTAGACCAGATCAAAGGACATCCACTGGCAAAACAAGTTCATGCTGCTATGAAGGGTAACGTAGTTGCTGCTGGATTCATGACTGGTTTTTTCATTAGACATTAGTATCCAAAGACCGACAAACGATGTTTGGCAAACACACCATATGTAGTTTTCTGATTCGAACGATGAATCAGCTACAATATTTACTTTTTAATGTATAATTTTAATTCGAAGCTTATCTCTATATGCTAACTTCTGTAGTCTCCGTTAATGGTAATATACTCGTGGGTCAAGTCGCAAGTCCATACGGTAGCTTCTTGGCCACCTCCGGTACCCAAATCGATTTCCAAAGTCAAATCTTCATTACTAAGGATTTCAGAAGCTTTTGCTTCATCGACTTGTTCTGGTTCACCATCGACCAACACTTTAATTGACTCGTTTCCAGAGCTGAATGTAACACTAGTTCTTTCTGGATTAATAGAATCCGCAGTTTTAACAGGAGAGTAGCCAACTGCACACAAGACCCTTCCCCAATTAGCATCTTCACCATACATAGCAGTCTTGAACAACAGGGAATTGGCTACGGTTAATGCAACAGTCTTAGCATCTTTGTAAGACAATGAATCCTTGACGGTGATAGCAATGTACTTAGTAGCACCTTCACCATCTCTAACCACAAGTTGAGCTAATTCTTGAGCAAATAATGTTATTTCTTTTTGTAACAAGGCATATGATTCAGCACTACTACTTGTGTTATCAATAACTTCACCACCAGCAGCACCATTAGCAATGGCGGCAATTGTGTCATTGGTAGACATGTCACCATCAACAGTGATACTATTAAATGATCTATCAGTAGCATATTTCAAAATTTGATTCAAAGCAGATGCAGTAACAGGAGCATCCGTAGCGAAAAATCCAAGTAATGTTGCCATATTTGGACAAATCATACCTGCACCTTTGGCAAGACCTGCCAAAGTGTAAGTAACACCATTAAGTTGAAATTGTTTACTAACAAGTTTAGGGAAAGTATCGGTAGTACAAATAGCTTTAGCACAATTAATCCAATGATCGTGAGAGTCACCCAAATTACTCAATGCAAGTTTAGGAATCCCAGAGAGAATATTATCAATAGGAAGGTTGTTCCCAATTACACCAGTAGACATTACTAAAGTAGAATTAGTAGGATTTTCCAATACTGAATCAGAAACAGTAACCATATCTTGAGCATCTTTTAAACCTTGAGATCCAGTCACAGCATTGGCATTTCCGCTATTAACAATGATAGAATTGACATTCTCACCACCAGTAGCTTTTAGTAACTTAGAACTGACTTGAACAGGTGCTGCTTTGAATTTGTTGGTAGTGAAAACAGCAGCTGCAACTGCATTTTTACCATAAACGTTTTTAATCATGGCTAAATCAAGCAGTTTTCCGTCTTTTTTGACACCAGCATGGATTCCACCCACCACGAAGCCTTTGGGATACACCCCGGTCTTGGGGACGAATTTAGCGGCCTTATCTGACAAATATCTGATTTGTTTCAACATGTTGATAAGAATTGACGAAATGAGTAATTTTCTTAAGCGCGGTGACTCAGGTTCTGGGGCACGGATGTTTGCCCGTTTTTCTTGGTGTACGGATCCCATATTATGATCGTCCTTGGTGTACGGGTTCCTTCCTATAATAATTTTCACTTTTCACAGTGTTTTCCAACCAACTACACATCCACAATGGTCACAAGAACGGTTGCGTCTATGGTGAAAAATGCACCACGTAATCCCATCAACAAACAGAAGTTCAGATTAAATCAAATCGCGGGAGATGAAGAAACCGCCTATAAATTTGGAAATAACGTTCAAAAAATTGAAATCGTTCTTCTAAGCAAAAACGTATTTGGACCTGGAGTTGGATTGAAAAAATTTTGGAGACAAAACTTACCAACATTAAAATTCCACAATGAAGATGTTACTTTCACCGTTACAAGAATAAAAGCTGATACCAAAGAGGAAATATCTAAAATTCCTTCAAAAATTGTAGTCAATGGAGATGAAAGTTTTTCAATCGACTGTGCTGGATTACATTCCAGTGAAATCCTAAAACAACTTGTGGAAAAGACAAATGCATCGAAGGTCGATAGTGACCAAATCCCTCGTTATGAGTTATAACCTGTAAATATCAATATAAATTTAATAGACTAAATGTAGAAACTGATGATCTGAGACAAGACATAAAACACAAGACATAAGTGTACAAAAACTCAAGATAAGTATACAGAAAACGCAAGACAAGTATACGATAAACACCATATATTTGGCTCTTTTAGCAGGGATATAATATAGGGGATGCTTGCCGTGATTGCTGGTGGAAGCTTCATTCATGAGAATTTGGGTAGTTTTCTACAATAAGTCAACTACAGCTCATTCTAGACACCAATTTCACTTCGTTACTCGTATTATACATTTATTGATAAATAGTTCTATAGCTACGACAGAAGAAACTGTAATAACTTCTTCTTACCTTTGAGATTCATGAGTTTCTTGATATTTTTCAATTCCTCAATTTCGTCAGCATCAAGCTGATTATTATCGCTGGTCTCCTGTTCCAGCACCGAACAAGCATAGTCTACCATTGCCTGAAAGTCAAGACTTGGTTCTGACTTTATAACTGGAGATTTCGATACTTTTTCCAACGTCTCTACCACCATTTCATCATTTTCTTCATCCTGTTCCTGTAATTTTTCATACTGATTCAATTCCTTCATAATTTGCTGCTTTGAATTCACTTTTGAAAGAAACCCTAAAACTATTGACTCTTCTGGAACCCTATATATAAATCCCTGTGGACCATCTCTGGTTTTATCTGTAAGTGTGAGCGTCTTTGAAAGACGCTTAGATGCTTTGGATACTATAATTCCTTGTTTGGTTTCTTGATTCTGTAAATAAGGTGGAATTTTATAATCTTCATGAACATCATCGTCAGAATCTTCGTCGGATTCATCACCTAAATATTCTGAATCGTGTTTTACAAATTCCTGTTCTTGTAATCCATTATAATCTTCTAGTGGTACTGTATGACCATCCTTTAAGTAGTTTTGATCTCGATACTTAATTACAATATTATTCATTGATGCAATTTCCAAGAAATGTTGATGTAAAGAAACATCCACTACTGGAGTATTAGTGAAATTTCGCTTGGTGAAAAGACTCATGGGTAAAAGATGGTCAACATGATTAGGACACTTCCATTTACTACCTAATGTTTTGGGAACACAAAGTGGATCTTCCAAGCAGTCAAGATGCCATACCAAGCTACAATAATCACAGTGAATCAAGAATTTCTTCTTTAATCCTGATAATCCACATTTATGACAAAGATAAGGTCTACCCTTTTTATCATAAAGTGATTCAATCTCCAAGTCTTCATTTCTATTATATCCGTATAACTGAGATCCATTACTTTTAGAGTATGATAATTCAGGTTTGAGAGTATTGTCAATGTAAGAACCATCATTATCGGTGCCTACTTCATAAAAAGTATTATTTCGAAGTCTTTTCGGTAATTTGAATTCGGTTGGATTTCTTCCTTCATGCTGATTAAGTAATTGGCCAAACATCCCCATATGATTAAATGTCGGTAAACCTTTTGGATTCTGATTAGCTTTACATTCCAAACAATTCCAATTATCATCAGGACAATCTTCAATAGGTGGATTACAGCAAGTAAAATGAAATGACCGAGGACAAGAATCACAGCAAATGAAAACTCCACTTCCTCCACAAGTATAACAATAATCATCATTATCTCTTGTTGACTCATCACCAGGAGCTTCTTCTTCTTCATGTTTCACGCTTACAGGAGCCAAATTTGTATTTGAAGGTTTTTTAGGTGAAATGACTTTAATTTTCTTGGACGACGCCGAAAGACGTGCAGTTAATTTTTTTGTTGATTGTAGTGGAGTTTTCGGTGGTTGTGATTGTGATTGTTTCTTACGATATTTCCTGGTTGGTTTAATTTGTGGTCTTATTTCACTTGGATTTGTTAATTTATCTGACTCTTTTGTTGTAAGAGACTTTTTATATTGATTTTCAATATTTGAAGGTTTTGAATCATCTAAAGAAGGAGTAACACTACGTGAGTTTTTACTTCCTTTCCTTACAGGCCATAGAGATTCTTTCTTTATTTTAGCAGTTGGAAATGCTTCCAATGGTAATCCCGTATAAACAGGTTGAGGTTCAGCAAGCAGCGGTTCTTGGAAAGTTGACGAATCGTTCAACGATGGTTTTTCATAGATTAATGGACTGTTTGCAAGCGGCGGTAACTCAGTCTTTTTCACTTGAAGTCGTGAAGATTTTCTGGGAGTAGAATTGCTAGTATTACTTTCAGGTTTCCGTTTATTTCTTTTCAGTGTCTGCTTAACTAATAAAGATAGTATATCTGAAGAATCTTTCAAGTCAGGACGAGTTTGAGAAGCTTCAGTTTGAGGCGAAGATGACTGTGATGAAGTCTGTGAAGTATCAGGAGTTCCAAACGACATCTCGCTCATGATTCTAAACGCCAATTAGTGTGTTGTTCTACAGTAAAGTAATCAAGATAGATTGTAGAAGAAGTTGGTAGTTTTTTTTCACACGCGGAGGGACAAAAGGGCAAGAAAATTCTAAATTCGAACCTTGTAGGATATGAAAAAGAGAAGAAATTACTGGGTTACGTAAGTTAAAAAGAAGGTGGATTGAAAGAATCGAAGCAAGGATCATAAACGTTGTTTCACGATGAAAATCGGTGGAGAACTGGTTGAAATCCAACGTTCATGACAACCGTGAAATTCATAGTGAATCTTAAACTTAACTATGTATTGTAGACTATAAACGTAACAGAAGAAAGGCCCAGAGAAGCACAAAGTACGGAGTGAGTTCGTAGTGATCCTAGAAGTATTTCAAGCCAAGATTAAAGTCCTGACGCCTTATGAAGTAAAGTATTCATATCGCTTCAACTATCGAATCATTACTTCTTGATTTCCGATAATGGAGTAGCAATAAGCAGGGCAACGGATTCATCAACAGACTTTTCTGTTTTATAAAGGCTTGCATTGAAGTTAGGCTGGGTGAAAAGTTTAACACCGTCATTGGTTACAGCCAAAGTAGTAAAGTATTGAGCAATAAGATCGCCTGATTTACCAGCCATAACTTCATATGGCAATACGATTCCATGATTGGAACATTCACTCATTCCAACTCTACCTCTTTTTGGATTGGAGAATCCACGGGCGTGGAATGGGAATGGACCAGTACTTTTTTCCTTTAATTCTTTTAAGGCATTCTTTGAAGTATTTAATTTTAAGGCATAATTATTACCAGTTAATTTGAAAAGTGTAGTAACATAATTTGATCTTGAAACTTTCCCTTCTGATGAGGTGGCAACAAGCACGTCGAGTCCATAAACTTCATTAACGTCAAATTTAAAGGTATCAACACCTTTCTTATGCTCCTTGGTAGGATTAAGAATAATTTCTTTATCTCCATACAACACATCTTTTTCAATATTATGAGATAACATACTTTGTACTGGAGTAGTTCCAAAGCTTTGACATACTTGATCAACTATATTGGTTACATCCCAGTTTCTGTTACCTGGTTTAAATGTTCTGACAGCTGCTTCAAAAGCAGACCATGCTGAAACAACAAGGTCAGCTTTTTCTCCTGTTACTGGAGATGATTCTGCTTCTCCAACAACAACAGTATCGGCCACAATCGCAGGGTACCCATCGATTTGTGCTCCAAGCATGATACTGACAACATCACCTTCTGCCAATGTTAAATTAGCAGCATCTTCACCATCCATTGGTGATAAATGAGCAGGTATATTATTAGGATTAACACAAGTTGGAAATGCAATCCCTTTATTGACTTTTTTACCTGCATACGCCTTCAGTAACTCTTCATTTAAAAGAGCATCACCACTTATACAAATATCATTGATTTTGGCACCTGCAACTACTTGCTGACGAACAGTAGCAAGAACTTTATTGGAAATTTCACCAGCGGTTTGAAATTTAGTAACAACGGTTGGATTGTTAATTGAAATATCTTTTGGGACACTTGTTGTTTCTAGATGTTAGTACGCCTCATGGAGAACCTACCAAATTACTTACTGGTTGTTTTAGACATGATGACAAGATTAGTCGTTGATGGAGTAGTGAAAATTTGTGATGAGCCGAGTGCGACGAAGCATGTGTCGCTCCAAACAAAAAACGGGCCCACGCTGAGAAATTGGGTCGACGGCTGGAGCCACGCGCGGCCCAACGCCAGGCCGGTCTGTGAGACCCTCAACCCACATCAAAAATGACTACACTATACGCCAAACGACCACAAAACACTACCAGGCAGCCCTTACTTTACCCAGCGTACACTTTCCTTTTTGCCTAAGTAAGTTAGCTTTCACCGCCTGATTCAAGGTCACTTTCAGTCGATTCATATACCCAATTCCAATTTACTGGGTCGGGTGTACCGGTGTTCTGTCAAGATAAAACTTAAATTTTTCGCACCTCTAACTAGCCAACTCCATACCATGACCGATAAACGGGCCTCTAGGCTCATTAGCAGCCGGATGTCCTCGATCTTTCACAGTTCTCACGACAGCTTGCCGCTGTCCAAGAGCCTTGAAGCCAGTCCATCGCTCGACCCGCGTCAATCGGCACACCAATCGCTAGATCCTCGCCATATAACCAGTAAATCCAAACGAAATGTTCTGTCGGCTTCCATTGCCCTGGGAGATTCATTTTATTTCGAAGCACAACCTCCGCCGGTGATTCTGTCTGTCAAGTCGCCACGAAGGAAACCGCCTCCGGACTTGGACGACGACGACGATGTGGGAACTCAACTCCTGGAAGTTCCTTCGATTTCAAGATCTTTAAGTTCCATTAATCGACCTGGAGATTCAGATTCCGCCAGTGGTCCAGACCATTTCCAGGATATAATTGTATCTCTCGATACTGAAATCGATAACCTTACGGGCCGAGCCGAATCACCGAAAATTCTCCTGTCAAATAATGACACCCTTCTGCCTACGCGTAATACTAATTCCAATTTAGATTCGGGGAATACCAAAAAGGATTCTACAGATACTTCACCATTACCCGATCCTCAAAATTTCCTTTTTAATTCACCTACAAAGTCTCCATATGACTCATATGAATCTGATTATAATGCAAAACCTTATGATACCATTACACCGTACCATTCAAATCGTACTACTGACTCGCATAGTTTCTCGTCACAGTACGATAGTTCTGCATCATATAACACCAATTCCAATTTAAGTCCATCATATGAACAGTCAGAAGAATCTTTTAAACCTCTTAGAGATACAGAACCTCTTCTGAACTCACTGGGTCCAAGCCCAATACGAGGAGAACCAACTGAATCGATTTATCCACCTTCATTCCAGGCTCCATACCCAATTCATTCTACATTAGTATCATCACCAGCTGGATCATCTGTTGATGTATCTGATGCAGGGCTGCTTCTGTCACCCATGCCACCACGACCAATTGGTACATCTATTCATTCAGCTTCCAGTAGTAATAGTACCACTAGTCGAAATCCATTGCTGCGGGCACCAACTACGCCTACTACCACAAATGTACCACCATTTATGCTTCGTCCTCTTGATTCATCATCATCTACAGCTGCATCTACCAAACAACCATCACATCATCGGAAATCAAGTTCAATTAGTTCACTTTTTTCATCCAAATCAGCAAGAAATGTGAATTTAGCTGCCATTAAGAAAACTCTTAATTTAAATCCAGGAGAAGGAGAAAGATCAAATTATGTACTTACAGTTCGTAGAAATGTTGGTACTGCTTATAATGAAAATGGACCAGGTAAATGGAAATTACCTACTGGAATTCAACCAATAGATAAAAATTCATCAAGTGCATCTAATGGTAGATATATGAGACTTGCAGGTAGTCATAGTCAAAGTCGTACCAAAAAAGTATCAGGAGTTGAATTAAAACATGGACATTTAGCACCCAGATTACTTGCAGCTGAAGCAAATAATTTTGATTCACTGTCCAAACCCAAGATTCCATCACTTACCATACCAGGGGGAGATTCACCAAAATTTTCATCATCTGATTCAAATAGACTTTCAGCAAGTTCAAGTATGTTAGGATCAAGACCAATGTCAGTAACTAGTTCACTTGCAAGATCAGATACAATTTCATCAGAAGTATCTGATGCTACAAGTAAACGAACGGGATCAATTTCTTCATCTAGTAGTGGTAGTCTTTCAGATTCTAATAATATTGGTACTTATTATCAACATCCAGGTTATAGGTATGAAGATGAAGATCGCGAAGAAACAGAAGTTGATTCAGTCAATGAAACATTAAGTAAATTTAATGATTATGACTATGAGGATGAACCTAGATTAATCTTAGCCAACCCTGATGCCAGTGATAGCGATTAGACAGATATTATATAGCTAATGAGATGTAATGAAGTAATAATTTGTAAAATAGGCCCGTACACCATCTGGTAGATGATATTTTTCTGGTGATTTACCCGTGCACCAATTCTTTTATTTTGTTTCCGTACACCATTTGTAGTGATTTATCGCAGTTTTTAACACGTCGAGAAAATAACAACTTTAACTATGTCAAATATTGGGTACACACTTGTGTATGAGCCAAATACAGCTCTGAAGACGTCAGTTAGTGAGTTCAGATCACTCTTGGAAAAAGGAAAAGATGAAACCAAAATTGATGCCATGAAGAAAATTTTAATTACAATTCTTAATGGAGATCCATTACCTGATCTTTTAATGCATATAATTAGATTTGTAATGCCATCAAAGAATAAAGAATTAAAGAAATTACTTTATTTTTATTGGGAAGTTTGTCCCAAGCTTGATGAACATGGGAAAATGAGACAAGAAATGATTCTTGTTTGTAATGCAATTCAACATGATTTACAACATCCAAATGAATTTATTAGAGGAAATACTTTAAGATTTTTATGTAAATTAAAAGAACCTGATTTATTAGAAACTTTAATTCCAAATGTTCGTCAATGTCTTGAACATCGTCATGCTTATGTTCGTAAAAATGCAGTATTTGCACTTTATTCAATTTTTAAAGTTTCTGATCATTTAGTCCCTGATGCTGATGAATTAATTTATAGATTTCTTTATGAAGAAAATGATTCAGTTTGTAAAAGAAATGCTTTTATTTGTTTAGGTGATTTAAATAGAAGTGCTGCTTTACAATATATTCAAGATAATATTACAGTTATTGAAACTTTAGATCCTTTATTACAATTAGCTTTTATTGAATTTATTAGAACTGATTCTGTTCAACATTCAAATTTGAAAAGTCAATATGCTCAATTAGTTACTGATATAATTGAAAGTTCTTCAAATGTTGTGGTTTATGAAGCTGCAACTACTTTAACTGTATTAACTTCAAATCCTCAATCAATTCTTTTAGCTGGTAATAAATTTGTTGAATTAGCAACAAAAGAATCTGATAATAATGTTAAAATTATTACTTTAGAAAAAATTAATCAACTTCATAAATCTCATCCTGGTGTTTTACAAGATCTTTCTCTTGAAATTTTAAGAGTTTTATCTTCTCAAGATTTAGATGTTCGTAAAAAAGCTCTTGATGTTACTTTACAATTTATTTCAAGTAGAAATGTTGAAGATGTTGTAAAATTATTGAAAAAAGAATTACAAAGAACTTCTCAAGCAAATGAAGATAAAACTTCTGAATATAGACAATTACTAATTAATGCTATTCATCAATTAGCAATTAAATTTGTTGAAGTTGCTGCTAATGTTATTGATTTATTATTAGATTCAATTAGTGATTTAAATACTTCTGCTGCTTATGAAGTAATTACTTTTGTTAAAGAAGTTGTTGAAAAATTCCCTGATTTAAGACAACCTATTTTATCTCGTTTAATTATTGCTTTACCTGCTATTAAAAGTGGTAAAGTTTTCCGTGGTTCTTTATGGATTATTGGTGAATATTGTATGGAAGAAAAATTAGTTCAAGAAGCTTGGAAATTTTTAAGATCAAGTATTGGTGAAGTACCAATTTTAGCTAGTGAAAAGAAAGCATTAGATAAAACTTCAAATGGTGATTTACTTGATGAATCTGATGGTAAACATACTAAAAAGGGACCAGTGGTTTTACCTGATGGAACTTACGCTACAGAAAATGCATTAACTACTGAAGTTACTACTGAAATTGATGATGATAGTACAATTCTTCGTAAACTTATATTAGAAGGTGATTTTTATTTAGGAGCTGTTTTAACTTCAACTTTAGTTAAATTAGTATTAAGATTATGTCGTCTTAAAACTCAAGATAAAATTATTAATGCATTAAAAGCAGAAGCATTATTGATTATGGTATCTATATTAAGAGTTGGAGAATCTTCATTTGTTACCAAAAAAATTGATGAAGATTCAGCTGATAGAATTTTATCATGTATTAAATTTTTAACAGATGATGAAGATGTTGAACTTATAGAATCTGGATTCTTAGATGATACAAAGGATGCATTTAAAGCACAAATTAAAGCAGAAGAAGATAAAAAACATAAAGATGCTGCCAAAGATCTTCATGAAAATGCTGAACAAATTGATGATTCAATTATTTTCAGACAATTTGATAAAAATGATGGACTTCCAACATCTCTTGTTAATGATATTTCATTAGCTTCAGGAGGAAATGTAAAGAAAGAAGATTTATCATCAAGATTGAATAAAATAATACAATTAACTGGATTTTCAGATCCAATTTATGTTGAAGCATTTGTTAAAGTTCATCAATATGATGTTGTTTTAGATGTTTTATTAGTTAATCAAACTACCAATACTTTACGTAATCTTTCAGTTGAATTTGCAACTTTAGGAGATTTAAAAGTTGTTGATAAACCAGCAACTGCAAATATTGGACCTCATGGATTTTATAAAATTCAAACAACAATTAAAGTTTCATCAGCTGATACAGGAGTTATATTTGGTAATATTGTTTATGATGGTCAACATTCAGATGAATCAACTATTGTTATTTTAAATGATGTTCATGTTGATATTATGGATTATATTAAACCAGCAACATGTACAGAAAATTCATTCCGTAAAATGTGGAATGAATTTGAATGGGAAAATAAAATTACAATCAAATCACAAATGTCATCACTTAAAGAATATTTAGATGAATTAATGAAAGGAACAAATATGAATTGTTTAACTCCTGGTGCAATTATTGGTGAAGAATGTCAATTTTTATCTGCTAATTTATATTCACGTTCATCATTTGGTGAAGATGCTTTAGCAAATTTATGTATTGAACAACAAACTAATGGTCCAATTATTGGTCATGTTCGTATTAGATCAAAGGGTCAAGGATTAGCTTTATCATTAGGTGATAGAGTTGCATCTATTTCTCGTAAATCTAAGAAATTGGCTATAACACATGTTTAGATAATGCATATAAGATAATTTGTACTTGACAGCTCTGTAAGGATGGTGAATGAAGTGTAGGTATAAATGTATTTGTAGGATCCCATAGGTTATTGCAAAGCCGAAGGTTATTGAAAGGACACAACAATGAACAGCCCTTATCGGATACACTCAAAGAGATGGCTTGAGTGAACTACTAGCTTATCATTTACCCTACTTCCGAAGCACTTTAACTATTCATTACAATTACTTCTTTCTATGATGACTACTCTTTATTCGTTACTTAAACTATTCTTTAATTCGTTACTTAAACTACTCTATTCATTACTTAAACCAGTCTATTCGTTACTATATACGCCAATGCCTTTGACTGTTTCAATATATCCTCGCTCTTTTGAGATCTTTGAAATAGTTCAGCATCATTAGTCGTCAAAACCGTTCCGTATTCAATTACTTCATCTACACCTGGTTTATTTAGTTGCATCAAGAAATTGAATAAAGAATGGAAGTCACTCTTCAAAGTGACAAAATAACACCCTGCATACTTCACCGTCTCTATATGACTAATCCGGCAACCTTGAGCGGATCTTCGTATACCTTCATCTGACGCCACGGCAAAATTTAGAGTATAATTAAATGATTTGAGAGTATACGTCTCTTTCTTTACCCAATTATTAAGTTTACTTGAATGAAATGCAATGCAAACCGCTGTTCTTGCCACAACTTCATTGGGTCCTTCTATAGACACTATTAAATCGGTCATTCTGAATCTTTTATCTGAGAATGTAATTTTAACATCACCAAATTCTTTCTGTAATGATAGTAATACATCTTGTGACTGTAAATGAGTCTTTTCTGACTCGGTTACAACAATTGAAAGTTTCTGTATACTCTGATCATTTTTTGGTTGTCTCAATTGAAATCTTTTGATGGCATTTATAACTTTAACTCCATCTACAGAAACCAGTTCTTGATTTTCAATCTTTGAATCTGCTACTAACTGGATTTGAGGAATGGGACTAGGTTCTTCCCAAATTCTTTTTCGAGGACGGTAACTATCGACCATAGCAATACAATCAATACTTTTTTATCGTAAAATATCCTAAAATTATCTATTGGATGTATATGGGTTATTTCACTTTAATGGTTCAAAGTGTTGATGTGTCGTGTGGGGCCCACATTCATAGTAGTTTTTTTCTCATCGCCATAATTTTTTTTTCACTAATACTACATAAAATATAATGGCTAAAAAAGATAAGGTTGAGGAGTCTGAAGACAACTATGAAAAAAGAATGTCAGCTGTCTTGCTGTTTGCCAAACCTTTGGCCTCTAAAAAATTAAATAAAAAAGTTTTAAAAACTGTTAAAAAAGCTTCAAAAGCTAAACATGTTAAAAGAGGTGTTAAAGAAGTTGTTAAAGCTTTAAGAAAAGGTGAAAAAGGTTTAGTTATTATTGCTGGTGATATTTCTCCTGCCGATGTCATTTCTCACATCCCTGTTCTTTGTGAAGACTCAAGTGTTCCATATATTTTCATTCCATCAAAGGAAGATTTAGGATCTGCTGGTGCAACTAAAAGACCAACTTCATGTGTTTTTGTTGTTCCTGGTGGAGGTAAATCAAAAAAGAATGCAGACAAAACTGACGAATATAGAGAAGGTTATGATGAAGTCGTCAAAGAAGTTGCTTCTTTAGATTAAATACTACCTTATCAATAACTTTTTTGATTAAATTTACTGTACTTTAATGCATTTTGCCATCTTTATGTTCCCTTCTTTGGAGATTTTGATTGTGTATATATACTTATCATAATTAACGAATATCGTATTTATTGTAATTATTTTGTTTCTACACTTGTTTATTTATCCGTTGTATTATGCTAAATGAAATTGGTAATAATCACTAGTAACCCCATAAAACCTACTGTGTTTTTAATGCCTAAACTATCTGATGACAGTGATGATTTACTGTTCTTTGATGTACTCTTAGCACTACCTGTTGTTGTCCTTGTACTATAACCATATACTCCTGAAAAGTATACTTCTGAATTTACTGCCGATTCATGAGATTCAATCTCGGTCGTGATAGTTGTTGGGAATCCTTCGTATGGGAAATATGACGTGGAAGTTGTTTTAGATGGATCAATGACAGTCGTAGTTACTGCTGTAATCTTAAGACCTGCAGCATCAGTCACAGTAGTTTTTAAAGTTTCAGTAGTTTTTTTAGTTTTGGCTTTAGATGCAGATGATGATGATGAAAGAATTGATTCATACTTAGCTTCAAGTATGGCAAATTCATCTTTTCCTTTACTATAACGACTATTGATCTTACCATCAATAGAACCAATTTTTATATCGTCTTCGTCTGAATCATCTCCGTATACGTACAGTTCACCAGAAGAATAATCTGTTACAATTATAGATTTTACGAACATAGAAAAAGGACCTTCTGAAAAATCAGTTAAACCTCCTGCCCATTCAATAGTTCCCTGTTCATTACTAGAATCTCCTCCTGCCCAAAGTCCCATCATTATGTACATTGGAGACAGTGGGTACCCTTGTTCATTATTTGGAAGAAGAGTTCTAACAATTTTTCCGTCTAAAGCCCAAGCTAAACCGTACTCTGTCCAGTCAAGAGTATATGTATGATAATTTTCCAAAGGATTTGTACCTGTCAGATGAAATTCACCTCTATCTGAAGTAGTTGAATTTCCCTGAATAAAATAATTAGATGCAAATTGTTCATCATTTGATCCAAAAAGTTCAATATCGATCTCATCAAGATCATCACTTTGTAAGTAAAAAGAAGAGATCATCCCTGTTCCATTAGCGGCTTTCATCACTACTTCTATACGACCAAACATAATATAGAAATTCGATTTCAAGCTAGGATTGTCTCCTTCTGCAGATACGATCAATTCTAATCCACTATTAGTATATACTACACCATCCTTATTTACTTCATCAAAGTATTGAGATTTATCGGTGAAAGTATCTAAGAAACTAGTAGCTAATGCTGGATCAGGAGAGCAGCTAGTGGCCTCGAGAGCATTACATGCTGTCAGTACGGCTGTACCAGGAACCGCTAGGATAACTAGGGTCAATGCAATGGAGAGTAATTTGGATGCTAAAAATGTATACATTACTGTATGATATGAGGGCAATTAAGCTGGATCAATTCACTAGAAATTGGCCATTCTATTAGTCTTATATACTGATGAGGTCCGGAATGTCATGTAGAAGGGACCTCTTTCTTCAAGAATGTAAAAATGTCAACCTTGGCCATGAAGTAGACGAGAAGTTTTTGCAACACTTTATTTCCAAATCAAGAATTTTCCTATGCTGGCGCGATGCTGGCTAAACCTAATTGGGACCCTAGGCGTTATTAATCCATATAAAAAAAATTTGATTTTGAGGCCGTCAATGCAGTTGGTATGGTCGACAGGCGGATCAAGGGTATGTAGTAAGTGTAACACCGGTTTTGAGGAGGTTTCGTGTGGTTAATTGAAATTTTGTAATTAATCCAAATTATTGCAAAAAAAACAGGATTGAGTGAATCAGGTGGAAATTCTTGATTAATGTCTATACCCATTGGTAACGACAGATTCTCTACAACTTTTCTCAATTCTTTATCGGTGGTTTCTTACCTGAACTTGTACGCTTAAATTTACACTCGATTTCTACAACTAATCTCCATAATTTTTACTCAGTTTTCTCTTAATTTTTCATCTATTTCTTCAACATACTCAAATCATTTTCACTGTCGAAAAAAGAAAAGAGTTGCATATCAAAAGTAAGACAATAGCTGCAAACGAATTTTCAAAAATTTCAGATTTTGAATTTAGAATTCAACTTATCGTCATGTCTTCAAATCTTCAACTACATCGTTGGAAATTACGTCATTTAATTCCCCTAATTCCTTTCATCTTCTTTAAACTTCGCCGCTAGTCTGGTATTAAATTATTTTCTTGCTGTTCACGTGACCGCCAAGGGGCGTCGTGATCGCATAAAACATCACCAAATTTATCTCTGCCTACTACTACAAAAACCATGATATCACTAGCGGCGCTTCTTGTTGCGGCCAAAGCAGCCCACTCACATCCTGTGGTCCAACGGGCTGACCGGAACGATCCACAGTCTCCGATTTTCCATCCACCAAATGGTGGGTTGGGAAATGCTCCTCTTCAAGGTAGTTTTAATATAGCTAGTCTACTTATTTATTTATTTATAATTACCGGTGTTTTCGCCGTGGTTTGCCTCTCTTTTGTGTTGGCATATCGGTATCGGATCCATCGCAATCAGGATGAACTCACTAGAGAAGAAGAAAATCAAGCTTATATGGAGTTGAATCTGGAAGAACAAGAGTTATACTTCCAAAGTAAAGATTACTTAAAAAATAATGCATACGTACGTGGTGACCTTACATTATCACAAAATCTTTTAATTCATGAAAAAGGAGTAAAAGCATGGGAATTTACAAAAGATCTTATGCTTTCTAATAATGACCTTATGATTATCAATAAATGTGAATTAAATTTTTTTAAAAAATTCGAGTGTTCATCTCAAACAAATCTTCCTATTCCCATGAAAAATGAAGTTTACTATTTCGAAAGTAAAATCTATTCATTACCTGATCCTGAAAATACTATTATTTCTATTGGACTTGCTACAAAACCATATCCATGGTTTAGATTACCAGGTAGACATATTAATTCTATTAGTTACGATAGTGATGGGTTTAGAAGATTTAATCAGGCATTTGCATTTAATACTGACTCTCCCTTTCCTAAAGTCATTGAGGGTGATGTTATTGGTATTGGTTACAGAGTAAGAAATGGTACAGTTTTCTTTACTAGAAATGGTAAGAAAGTAAGTGAGCTGAAAATTGGTGGTCACATTAAGAATTTTAAAATTCCTCATATGGGTCAAATTTATCCCGTAGTTGGTGCAAATAATTTATGTTCAGTTCATGTGAATTTAGGACAAATGGGTTATGTATTCATAGAGGGAAATGTTAAAAAATGGGGGTTTGCTCCTTTAGAAGGAAGTGGACCTGCACCTCCTGCTTACAATAAATTTAATGCCGATATCTTACTTGAAAGATCTGAAGTTGATGATGACGATATACTGGAACGAGAAAGTGACTTTCCACCAGATTTTTGGGATGTTCATGGTAGAGAAGATGACGAAGAAGAAGAACTAAGATTTTCTCAAGATAAATTTAGTTATAATGCATATAGTGAAGTTAATTCGACTGACGAAAGAATCACGTTGAACAGTTTGGCTCCTCCCCATGAACCTCCTTCTTATAGCGATGAAGAGTTGAATGAAGGTACTTCGTCTCAAACTGACGTTGATACTTCAACACCTGCTACTTCAATTTCACCCGAGGTGGTCAACCCCGGAACAGGTGATCATTTCGTTGATTCTGTTTTACAAGAATCTGAGGATCAGTTGGAGCCTCAAGATGAGTCACTGTTAGCTGAAATTCCAGTTGAGTCCGAGGACAATGACCTTGAATCTCAACCGCAACATCAAGAACCCCCCGAGTCTCATGACAACTTAAATGTGGACGAGGGTTCCAATTAACAGCTACGATTATATACATTTTTTAGTTCTTCAGTGTGATTTAATAGATATTGTTTCCTTATAATGAACGTCTATATTGACAACAGTCCAATGTATTATGTGGATAACACCATAAATATCGTAGTATCTGGTAGGATGAGGTCATTACAGCTTCTTCAATGTTTAAGTAATTTGAAATCGTTTTCAACTTTACTAGATTATTGATGCGATTTGACGAAATGGTTGCAAATTTGAAAACTCTCATAATACCAAGACACAAGTAAGCCACAGATTTGGCTTTGACTTCAAGGCTAATATTACTTCAATCTTCCAGCATGATATCTACAGTTTCTTATTTTCAATACCCCCACAAGACGGTGATATTTTCTACGAAATTATATTCCGAATATTCGGCCATCAAGTGACTTCGGAATTTTTACGACTAGAGTACGACAAGAACCCCGATTTAAAACGCCAAGAACAGCTTAAAACATCAACTCCATGGATTTTATAAGTGCTAAAGATTTTCGGACTTGGTGGAGTATTGTTAAAATTTTCACACCCTTGTAAAGAAAATGCGCTAACCACTTATGGTCACGAGGTTGTTCTTAATGTTTGGCCCCACAATTTCTTCCTCAAGGAGGAACAGTTACCGGTCATTGGCGTTTATTATAGTATTGTCAAAGTATGACATGGGATTTGCGCTTTTAATTGCGCTTTGAACACCTGGCAACTGCAGCTGTAAGATCTACCCCGGAAATTCCTTATTGGCTGCGGCATTCGGTATAAGAAGGTTTGCAAACAACTATTGCGTCAACGTGTTGGTTGAAAGTCTTAGAAGACTCCAGTGTAACTGGCTTAAAAACTGTTTCTGAGGATTAGTAAGTAAGGCCAGTATTCATAGCCTTTAACCTTCGTCTGTGTCAAATTGTTACTTAAAATAAATCTATTTTTATTCTCGATTTAGCAGGTGTCAACGACCCCACAATTCATTTTAAGGCATTTGAAAAATATTCCGGCCCGGGACTTTCCTCTGTGGATGCCACAACTTGTTCCTAATTTATGGGGGGCCTAAGCGTTTTTATAGGCAATATTGACTGTAAAGCCGAAGTTGGGCATTTTAAGTGGTGTAAGGTTCTCCACAGTGTAAAATGCCTTACAAAAACCCACAGTATATAAACTTATCAATTTCTTATCAGACCAATAAAACCATCGAATAAGATTTGCTACTTAACTTAGGTGGCATTTTCATTTTAAAGTCTTCACTTTTACATCGTTGCATTAGGCATTTCGGCGGCATAATCTGGCATTATCTTACATATCGCTAGCCAATTAAACAACAGTTAAGCATTCTATACACTAATTTTTGTACGGCAACTAAGATTCTGTGCATTAACATCTTAATCTACCTAATCATTTAAATCTTCTCTGCATGATTCAACGGTATACTTGCGTTCCAACGTCAGAATATGATGTATTTTTAGTAACAAATGGAACAATTGATCAAATCGAATCAAAATTAATTGAAATCAATGAAAAAATCAATAATGAAATACCACTTCACTCAAATTTTACTTACCTTGATGATTTCAATGCTTTGATCGATGCATTGAAAACTCATCAACGTCGAAACAAGAAATTAATGAGTAACGTTAATGAGGGTCAAAATCCTCTGCCTGATGAACTCAAATTCAAAGGAAAAGTTCTCTTTATGTTTTTCAACGGAGTTGGATTTGTTCAAGATATATTATCTGATTTAATTGATTATTTCAATTCGGTAAATCAAAATTGGTACGGAAAGAAAATTTATAGACACGAAGTATTAGCCAATGCTTATTTCTACTTTGACTCTACTATTTCCATTACTCCCAAAACCACACCAACCGCAATGGTCAATGATGGACATCTGTTCATTGCAATGGTGACAATTGCCAATGATATCTTGAAGAAAATCATGTTTATGGTGGAAAGAGTACGCGGAGTATTCATTGATGATATTCAATTAACAGGTGAAAAAGTTTATCCCATACATAGTTTAGTCCGCAACTTTCCAAATATTGAACGGCTTGAGCTCACTAGCTTTGCCAATATTATGATGAAAGATATGATAATTTAATGAATAATATTTTTATAAACATATTTCAATTGTAGCCATAAGTAAAACCGCAATTAGTGAACTACTCGCTCTCTTCACGTTTCTCCACCAACTCATCATCATACCTTACCGAAAAAGCGATATATCACTCTCAACACTCGTACCACTCACTAATAATCCCACCACTTGCTTTATCCAGCGGCATCACTTGCCAAAGTAGTCGCCAACCGAACTCCGTTATTTCGCAACCGCTATCCCAAATAGGCAAGATTTCCATGCTTATCTATAAATATATATATATCATTAATTCCGTGATTTGACCCTGTACTTCTTTTACATCTCCAACTGCTACAATGAATATTATAGCCATTGGCGTGGTCTTTGTGGTCATGGCGTATGTGATATATCACATAATACAGCGATCCAATAAATCCAAACCGATCAGTACTCACCATCATCGTTCTTCTAAACCTTATGTGCCTCCAGTGATTCCTGCAGTTGACCCCAGCTTTAAATGGGAAGAAACAGATCCTATTCCATATCGTCCATTTTCAGGTAAGAAAGATTTCAAAGTCAATATGGGGATTCGGAATATTTCAACTACTCCTGAAAATATGATTCTTATTGAAAATACATACAAGACCAATACTAAGGCCAGGAAAGAAATTTGCTCGAAACATTCGAAACATACACTCCATTGTAATCCCAGTGAAAGATCAGCTTTGGCAGTTAGAGAAGCCTATGAGTTCATAGTAAACTTTCTCTGCTCCAGGTACCCCCAATACTTCACAGTTCAAAACGGTCAGATATACAATGCAATTAACGACGATTATATGCCAGCAACATCAGAAAATCACCAGGAAATGGACCTTCTTCTTCATCTTGCTAGTAATATTGAAGAAGACATGTTACTTCTATTGAAAGATAATCCAGATGATCCAGAAGAAGAATATATTTTAAGAGGAAGTATCACGGGATTTCCAGCAGGGTTCGATCCAGCTCATCTGTTTGACCAACCTATTTCTGTTATTCACGGACCAGTACCGAAATACAGAGAGCGGTTAAAGCTCGGAATGGGTCGTTTCTTCAATAGACTCGAACCTAAAGATATGTGGTATCGTACAAATTGGTCAGTTCAAATTCATAAGAATTTATTCACATTAGCTGCCAATCACGGCCGAGCCGGTGAAGTAATTAAACCACTTCGTATGGAAGAAGTAGATTTTGAAGACGGTGCATTTCTTCGAGTTGAAAGACAAGTATTTACAAGATTACCAAAATCTCGTGCAAATATCATGTTTATAAGAACATACATAACGCCATTAGCTCAAGTAAAGAGGGAAGGATTGGCACAAGAATTGATCAAGGGAATCGATGGACTTCCAGATGACCTTGGATTTTACAAAAGAAGACATTACTGGGGTGATGCTGTTAAGCAGTATATGAGTTTAGATACAGATTTACATGAAAAAGGAGAAGAAATGGTATAGTCACAGTATAGAGAGAAAGGATACATGGTATTCACAGTATAGAGAAATTTCAAAGAATCTTGGTGTTTATTCATATACTTTTATTTAGTCATTTAATTTATTGGTAAGATGTACTTTCAATTTTCATTTAATTTAACGTAGTTAGCAGGGAATAATCCTGATTCTCCCGTCTTGGAGTGCTTTCCTGACCACCAATCGTCATCAACAAATTCAATATCGACAATAATATCTCCTTCAGCAAAAGCGATTTCATTATCTTCATCCTTTTCATAATCGTACTCGGCAGTGGCACTTGGAAGAGAAGAAGTTTCTGGTTCTGAACTTTCTACAACTGCTGGTTTTGAAACTTCAGGTTCAGTTGAAGTTTTGGCTTTACCATCAGATTCTTGTAAAGTAACATAAGATGAAGGGAATAAACCAATTTCTCCTGTTGATGAATGTTTTCCAGACCACCAATCATCATCAACAAAATCAATCTCTATAATGACATCACCTTCATTAAAACCAATTTCATTATCTTCATCTTTTTCATAATCATAAGCAGCAATAGCTGAAGCTGAAATAGTTGATTCTGGTGCTGGTTCTGATGCTGGAGGCAAGTTACGAGCAGGAATTGAAGGAGTTGGTTCTGGAGAAGTTACAGCAGCAGGAGCAGGAGGTAAATTACGAGCAGGTAATGATGGGGTGGGAATAGGAGCAGGAACAGGAGCAGGAACTTCTTCTTCTTCTTCAGGTTCTTGTTCTTCCTCTTCTTCAGGTTCAGGAGAAGCAACCGGTTCAGGAGCCGGTGGTAATGTCCGTGTAGGAGGAGGAGGTAAAGTACGAGTAGGAGCAGGTTCATTTTTAGCTGGAGTAACTTCGAGTTTATCGAATTTTTCATTCAATTCAGGAGTTGTTTCCTTAACAGGTTCTTCATCAGCAGCCACTGTTTTATATTGACCTCTCTTTTCAGCCCATAATTGAGCTGGAGTTTTACCACCTTGAGCAGCAAAATCTCTTGAAATTCCACCACCAACTTCTTTTTTAGCAGGAGCTGAGCCGAAAGTTGGTTTTGATCCAAAAGTTGGAGTATTAACAGTATTATAACGACTAGAAACAGAATTATTTACTTTAGGTTTTGGTAAAGAAGATAATCTACCAGAAGGAGGCAGAACAGGAGTAGCAGGAGTAGGTGTTGAGTCTTCATTTGATTTATAAGCTTTCAATCTATCAGAAAGAGAAGCAGGTTTTGCATCATCTTGTTGAGATTCAACTACTTTTGGCTTTGGAGTTGAAGAAATGGTATCGGATTTTTGTTTTCTTAATTCATCAATATTAACTTTTGTTGGTTTATAAGCCGAAGGAACTGATTCCAATGGTTTTTCATTAAAGTCACGTTCTTCAATTTCTTGTTCACCACCCCATTCATCAGCATCAACAATACCAATTGGTTTACCAGTAGATTTTGGAACAGCTGAAGAAGAACCAATTGGTTTACCAGTAGATTTTGGAATGAAAGCCGAAGTTGAATTAGTTGGTTTTCCAGTAGATGTTGGAACAGCTGGACTTGTTGGTTTTACTGGTTTTGAAGTTGCAACTACAGGTTTTGGAGCTGGCTTTTTAGAAATTGTTGAACCAGCAGATTGAAACGAGTATCTTGCCCCAGCAGCTGCACCTACACGATTTAAAAACTCATCAACATTCAAATCATCTTGATCTCTAGCGGTAATTTGAACATGATATCCACTTAAAATTTTTGAAACATCAGCAAAATTTGAAGCAAATGAAAGTCTTGATTTTGATGGTGCATTATCTGGACACCAACCTAAGATAATTACTTTTGAAACATCAGAACCAGGAACTGTTACTCTTGATAAACCAAATTGAACGGTTCCATCTTCAAAATTTTCAATAAATTCTTCTAATGGACCATTGCCAGATTGGGAAACAGTTAAAATTGAATTTTCAACAGAATAAACTACATAATTTGAATTAGGATCTCCTGATACAACTTTATTATAAGTATCTTGAATTTTTCTTGAATTGGTGGATAAATCAATTTTCTCCATGTTGTTGACGTGGAATATTTGAGGAAAAATCCGTGAGGTGATAAGGTGAAAAATATGAAAAATACTGTGGATTCACAAAATGGAGAGGAAAGGGAAGAAAATTGATAATTTTGAAAATTGATAAAGCCGTTGAACTGAACAGGTAGCGGTGAAAGACGAAAGAAACTTACAAGAATAAGGATGAAATTGGATAAAATTACATGGAATTGAGTGGAGTTGAGTGTGGTACTTTTGGGTGTAGATTAGTTGTAGATATATACAGAAATAAGCAAGACGGACAAGAAGGACATGAAGTGGAGCGAGTAGAGCAGAGCAGAAGACCAGAGAAGAGAAAACAACAAGACAAGGTGAACAGCACCATAAGTAACTACATTATTCAGCTTTTCCTCCCTCTCTGTTCCTCTCTCTCTGTTCCTCTCTCTCTGTTCCTCTCCCTACTTGACAAGAGCAGATGTTAAGCACCACATCATGATGAAACCAGCAACATTGCCCGATATTCCACCTACGAAAATCTCATGCAATGGATTTCGGAAGAATCGACTGGGCACCAGGCCGCAACAAACTATTAGAAAAGCAAGATTAACAAGGGAAATACCTATTCCATAAACGAGAAATCCCGTAATTGATTCAAGTGCAAGCGTGCCAGCAGCAACACCAAGGGCAAGCGACATGACGTCGTGAACATGTTGAAGTTTCTTCTTATTATCTCCGATATTTGGATTGAAGTAATTTTCCATACTTAATATGAGTATTGGCAAACGATGTGAGTATTGGCAAATACACCAAGGTAGATCAACAGCTTGAAGATAATGACTATAGAACGTGGTAGGATCCTGTAGAATTGGTGGTTAAACTTGACGGAACTTTAGTCTCTATGGAATCACTTTTGACCGACGGGTAACTGACGATGAAAAGATGTAGTTGATTATATTGATGTTCGCGAAGGCAAAACTTCCCCAGACTACTAGCTTTAAAGAGTATTCAATTAGTACCGTTACATAATTTTAGTGGTTGTTTGATCTTTCAATCAAGTCCTACTGTTCATATAGAGTTTTCTCATGGATCAACTTCGAAGGTTTCTCTTTGACCTCCCGTCATCTTGCGATTATTCATTTAATTCCGATGCAAGAGCACAAATAAGAAGATCAATTTTCTTAGCTATATCTTCTGGAGGTGATTATCTCGATTGGTTTTTCCCAAGAGCCAATGCCGGTCGTAGTAATGATTCCAATAGTGTGGTTTCTACTGTTGATACTGAATATAATTGGAGTTTAACTGATTATTATCGTGCAACAACTATGGCAAGAGATCCAAATTATAATACTCATAATCATCATGCTTTCCATCTGAATTCTCCTTGTGCTAGAATCTTTCGTAAAGGTGAACCAATTTATAGATGTTTAACTTGTGGATTTGATGAGACTTGTGCCCTTTGTTTCCATTGTTTCCATCCTGAATCTCATAAAGATCATAATATTCATATAACTATTTGTCAAAGAGAAAATGGTGGTGTTTGTGATTGTAGAGATCCTGAAGCTTGGGTAAGAGATTTTACTTGTCCTTATGCTTCGGATACTAATGAAAATTCCTTTTTAAATCAAGAATTACCTTTAGATCTTGAAAATTCATTTTTAAATACAATTGAAACTCTTCTTGATTTTATTATTGATATAATGTGTCAATCTGATCGTCAATTTTATCCTCAATGTACTGATGGGTTTCCTGATGTGGTTCAATTTACTGAAAAATGGAGAATTGTTCAATTAGCTGAAAAGTGTCGTCTTGATCCTGAAAAATATAATTCTCCTTTACTGCAAGATCCTGATAATGGGAAATATTTCTTAATGGCTTATAACGATCAAATTCATCATTTCCGTGATGCTGTACAAAGAGTTCATTTAGCTAGTAAGAAAGTTCCTCAATTTGCTGAAATGGTTACTAAAGAACTTCAATCTTATGGTAAAGCTAAAGTAATTAGTTCTAGTAATATCGATCTTCTTCAAGAAAGACATAGTATATTAAGCTCAACGGGAATTGCCGCTTGTATAAGAAGTCATAGAGATGTTTTTAGAGAGGATATGGTTGATGAAATTTTGAAATTTATCCTGGAATTAACAGAATCGGAAATATTTAAGATAAATAATCATATAAAAAGTTTATTTTGTCAAGCTTATTGCAGAAGATGGAATAAAGGCCTTGTTTCTAATGCCGTGATAACTATCGCTGATGGCTATGAACAGGGTAAACTTACAGGTAATTTTGAAATACCAAAAGTTCCTTCTAATAATCATTCAAATATCGATGCTCCTCATTGGAGTTTCCAACCTTCAAAATGGTCATTACCGGAATCAATATGTCAAAAATGTAATTATAATTTGAGTGAATCTGATTATACCAGCACCAGTCATTCTGGATCAAGATTTCAATACCTTGTATTTCTTGATATTAGATTTTGGAAATCTATTAGGGCCACCATTCATGACATTTATTCAACTTCTCTCATTACTAATTTGGAGTATAAGAATATCATTAGTTGTCAATATGTAGACATATACCCTACTATAGTGGATATGTTCTTAAAGATGGATAGAGAACCTGAACTCAATATTATGTCTACATTATCAACCCAATTATTTACATGTCCTTCAAATTCCACGTCAATTGTACAACACGGTGATGTTTCAAGAATCTTTGCAGCCATTTATGGATTTTTATCCACTGGGAAGATTGAAGCTCCAGATACAGTCACTATTTCTCATGATATTTGCATGTCTAGCTTAAAGAGTCGTCGTTGGGGTCAAATCTTTTTCGATATAGGGTATATTCTCAGTAGAAGTCGAGATGCCGAATCGATATTATCAGGGAACATAATTCCTATGAGTTGTGATATTCTCACGTTATTTCAAGGACGTCCTGTTCTTAAAAGAGAATCAACAAATCATGTAGAATATGAAAATCCTGATTATACTGCATTTTTCCATGCAATTCTGGTAATTTACCAATTTGCAGAACATATTGCTCAATGTTTGAATAACTTTGGCGATGAAACCGTGATAAGAAACCAACTAGCATCACAGAAAATTTCTTATGTGGTTCAATTCCTCTTAAAACTTGAAGATAATCAGTATCGTAATCTTCATGATGAATCAGTAGATATTGATTTATCGGTAACCAAGCCAGTGAAACGTGAGCCATTAAGCGGAGTAGAAATTGCAGATTTTAATATTAGCAATGGTAAAGTAAGTTTCCTTCATCCACTTCATTCGTTTCTTTCGTGGCTTACTGAGATATTTGGATGTGTTTCACAAGATCAATTTCAAGAAATCTTCACTCAGGCCAGTAATGGTAACGTCAATTTGCTCGTGTCGATCGTAGAATATCCTTTAAGGACAATTGTATTGATGTCACAGGTAAAATCAGGATTCTGGGTAAGAAATGGGTTTAGCGTAAGGACTCAACTTCAATTATACCGCAATACAGGACTTCGTGAAACAGGATATTTAAGAGACTTGTTTCTTATTCAGATCTTCATTAATGTATTTGATGCCAATCTTATGACGTTTTTGATTCTTGAAAGGTGGCTTTTAAATGACACTTACACTGGTGTTGAATCTTCTGACTACGATGCCGCTACACTTCCGTACATGGCGGAAGAGTGTCTTAATTTCTTCATCCATATTCTCACCGAGGATAAACACCTTAAGAGTTTATCGTATGAATCCATTAAGTATGCTCGAGTTGAAGATGAGATCATTCATAATTTATGTTTTGGACCTATGAATTACACCAAACTTTGTAGTTCAATTCCCGACCATATAACAGCCGAGAAGAAATTCGATCTTATACTAGAGAGTATGACGACATTTGAAGGACCTACAGGACCTACGGATGTGGGGATTTATAAGTTGAAGGAAGAGTATCTTGATCGAGTTAATCCATATTATTTCAACTACAATACCAACACAAAGGAAGATGCCATCAAATTTTTAAAAGATAGAATTCACCGCAAGACATTGTTGAGCAAACAAGATATAGTGATTACACCTAAAGTTGTGGAATCTGATGATTTAGGAATATTCAAAAACGTTGGTAACTTTGCAGTTTCTAATTATTTTGTGGATTTCATCATAAAAGTATTGCGTTACATTGCGGACCAAGGTGTTGATAATATCGATACACTTCTTGAAACAACCCTTCACCTTCTTCATATTTGCGCTTACGAACAGTCTATAAATACAGAGGCTTACGGAGGATTCTATGAGAAATTTACAGTTACTCGTTCAAATACTTCAATTGCCAGTTTACTATATGAGTTATTATCTAAAGATTCATTTAAAGACCATCATGCTAAGGTAAGAGCAATCTTTGCAGTATTTGCAGAAAGATATACTAATATTAATGAGATATTGGGGATTCTCATTGAAGATTTCAGTTCTGTAAAGTTGGAATTGAAACAAGAAGAAGATTATTGTGAAAGCGAGTTTGACCGTAAGAAAAGAATGGCAAAAGAACGCCAGGCGAAGTTGATGGCTAAATTCAAGAAACAACAGCGTCTGTTCATTGCAAAGAATCTGTATGAGCACGCTGAAGGTAGCGATGAGGAAATGGAAGATTATGAAGAGGAATCAGGTTGGAAATTTCCTGAACCTCATTGTATTTTATGCCAAAATGCATCAGAAGAGTCTGGTCCTTTTGGAATCATTGCCCATGTGTCATCGTCTTCGATATTTCGAAACGTCCCGTTTGACGATCAGTACTGGTTTATGAAATCGTTCTCAGATTCTTCAAATCTTGATGAAAACGAAGATGATATCAGTACAGAAAATATTAGTGATGCTTGGAAGTCATATATGAGCAAAGTCAGGCTCAATAATGTCATGGGACCAGGCTTTACACCTCAAGAGTTTGTGGAAAGTAAACTTATATCACAAACTTGTGGACACGGAATGCATTTCCAGTGTTATATTAATTTTTTAAGCAGTCACCGCAGTAGACTGAGTCAAATAACGAGAAATTCACCAGAAAACATCGATCACCAAGAATTCTTATGTCCTTTGTGTAAAGCACTAAACAATATGTTTGTTCCCATTCTCTGGACCAAGAATAATAAGTCTCTTGATAAATTTTTAAGTCCTGGGGAATCGTTGCTACAAGATTTGAGTGTAAAGAAGTATCACGACCCAGACCAGTTTAGTAAATTCACAGAATTGGCAAATCAGGATGTTAATGATACTAACATAATTTCAGCAACAGCAGCAGAGATTATTGGTGCTAATTCAACGGCTGAAGCAACGGTTAACCAACAATATTTCCGGATGTTACTTTCCAACATGTTTCAAACTCTTTCACTACTCACTTTCCCACGAATTTTCAAGGCCGACTCCACCAGCCTTCTTGCAAATGGAATCAAGGCTACTGAAATCAGTTTACGTGGTACTTCAGACCACGGACAATTTGTGATTTCTCAAGTATCAAATAACAGTCTTATTAGTTTAAGAACATTGAATGAGTTCCGTAACACCAGCTGGTTGATGAAAATAGTTAATTGGGTACAGGCCGCCAATTCAAAGGCCGATGCCCATATTAAACTATTAGCCGGACTACTTACACTTAGTGAAGAACAGTTTAATGAAACAATCACAGAAAGAGATCTCTTCGATACTCTTGTCAGTATAATGCCACTACCAAGAGCAGGATATTCATTCAACTCTATACTTCACGGTTGTTTTGTGGGTCATATCATCCAGATTCTCTCAGTTGTGTGCCAGGAAATCTCGTCACATGATTTCTTTGTTAACAGAGACTATACTTTGCTAGATGTTCCTTATTCTGCTACCATTGAACCATCACATGCTGCTTTTGCAGCGTCACTATTTTTCAAGCTAGTACCTGACGTTGATCTGTGGATATCAAAGGATGAAAGGTTTGGCTATGTACTTTATTCAATGATTTTAAAAGCCACTACACCGTTTTTGAGAAGAGCTGCAATTTATGCTTTCGTTTACTGTGCCGACATTGAGTCGATTGACTTTTCAAAATACTCAGAAATTAATTTTGAAGCCGATAAACTCTGTGCCCTCATGAATATTCCACTGTTATCAGAAGTTCTCTCTAGATTCTGCAGTGAAGAAGATACTTTTGAATCCAAGAGGTTTAAAAATTTTATCGTAAATCCAATCAAGATAGATAATATGGATTTACGTAGACTGATTGAATATCCTGGGATTGTTAAGTTGATTAATTTACCTGAAAGACTTGATTTCTTCTTTACCATGTATTATTATTCTGATAAATATAATAATCCACATACTACAATTGAAGATCCAGCAATTTGTCTCTTCTGTGGACTGGTTGTTGATGTTCAAAAATCAGCAGTTGGTGGGAAGGGAGGTCAATGTACTACTCATTTCCTTACAGAATGTTCTAATGGAGTTGGGATATTCATTTTACCAAAAGATAGAACCATACTCCTCTTACATAAGAATGGAGGATCATTTCATAGTGCTCCATTCTTGGATATTCACGGTGAGCTTTCAGCAGAAGTAAAGAAGGGGAAACCTCTTTATTTAATGAAACCAAGGTATGATGAATTCATAAGAAAGATCTGGCTCGAAAATAACGTGCCGAACTTCATTGTGAGAAAGTTGGATAGCGTGGTTGATGCTGGTGGTTGGGATACGTTGTAGAAGCATAAGATGGTACGGCTAAAGGGACTTTAGATCAAGGTCTCTGACTACTCTTTAGATCAAGGTCTTTGACTCTGCTCTGAAACATGGTCTTTGTCGAGTGTTAGTTGATGGTGCTGAACTCCATATCATGTCTTTGTGTCTCTCTCCTCTACATCTACTTACCTTATTAACTTAGCTCGTATGTAATTTATAGATATAAAATTATCTACCTTATACAATTAGGGAAACTCGTTTATTTAGGTATTAGAAATCATTCCACGGGAAGTTGGTTTCATAAAATGCTTCATCTTCATCTGATGCCATTTCATCCATTGAATACTCATCTAAATATTGTGTATCAGTATAATCATCATCTTCTTCATCTTCTGCACCAACACCTCTAATTGTTTCATTAAGAATATCAGCTAGATTTGGTACAAATGGATTATTATCATCTAATAATCCTCTTCTTGTTCCAAATACAGATCTGGTTAACACCAAAAATAATGACAGTGTTAACCACATCTTGTTCAACTCATTGAATCGTTTATTATAAAGGGTAGCTTTCCCAGGAGTTTTCTTGGTTTTAACTTCTCCATGTTCTGTTAAATATGGTCCTTCCAACTCTAATGCAATAAGTGGACGTAACAGAAGAACTACTTGATACTGGTTTTTGGCAGCATTAAATCCAATGGTATTCCCTTTACAATAGGGGGAATGAGTACCGAGAAGTGATGTACTCTTACCACAATGAAGACAAGTAACTCTACTACCTGCAGAATGTGAAGTATATTGAAGAAGGCATTCATTATAATCTTGTGGTAATTCTCGAAGATGAATCAAGTTAGGATAGTCGAGAATTTCCATAACGTCTTCTTCATCTACCTCAATAAACCGGAATAAATGGTTTCGAGTATCTTCAAATACTGGTTGTTCAATACTAAATTCCTTTTTGGATAATGGCAATTCTTCTATCAACTGTCTCACTGTTGGTAATCCCAAAGCGATACATAAATCATCAGCAGTTTCTTCTTCAGAGTCTCCAATATTGAAATTATCACGTCCATCAGGAGTGATAAATTTCCCATCGCCATTATCTTTGGAAAGAAGAATACAATTGAATATCCACATTTGTCGAAGAAGTGGTAAGAATAATCTTTGGATCATGAAAAAGTAAATTTCGGGCTTGGCTACTCCAACCATATAGTGTCTCATAAATCTAGCCATTTCTACATCTCGTGGATGTCCATCTTCTTTGGCAATTGCTGGTAGGTTACTATATGTAGTACACTTGGCAATATATGCAAGATATCGACCCATAATATAACGTCCAATCGTCACTAACGATTCCTTCGTCTGGAAGAACATCCATACATATACGAAGAATGTTTCTCTAGTATCGGGACCATATTCCAATTCATCCACGAACACATTAAATTGCTTATCCTGCATAACCATACCAAGACGGGCGATAGGTACCATCATTGACTTGATTTGAGTCTTGGTGGCTATAGAGATGTTGTCGATAAATCGTCCAAGATGTCCTGTTCCATCGGCCATTCTAGTTGCATATTCGTTGGCTTTTATGGTCTGGGCAAGTAGTTTAACCAAATTACAGAGCTTAACGGTATTTTCATCATCATGAGCAGGTAACATTTCGTGTGCCGCTAGTTTGGCAAGTCTTTCAGAGTGTTGGGTCATAAGCTGAAGGGTTTGTGGTGCAAAGTAAGCGGGTTCAATGAGACTTTTCATTACCATGTGTGTTTTTTCACTCACTTCGTTTTTGTATCGGAATTCCTTATAGTTCGTCTCAATAGGTGGTCCGTCAATCATTATCTGGTCAAGTGCCTGGCCTCCAGTATAGGTAGGAAGAATACACACAGCTAAACTATGGCAAAGAGGACAGTGCTTAATTGATGATGTAGGAAAACATGCTAAATGCATCCCGTGTCCACACAGAACGGCTACTAGACCAGGAACGAAATTCTTTGGTTCGTTCAGTGTGGATCCAAGGGTCTCTAATGGACCAAAAGTTGAATTAGTAATTTCATTCTCACCTTCGACGGCCCAGAACACGTTACTGTTAACCACATTACAAAGAAGTCCAAATGGTTTACTGTCAGACTCTGGTTCTCCACAAGAAACACACGTAGCAGATGATTTGGATGATTCTTGAGATTGTGACTCATTTATGTCGCTATTTTGCTTCAAGAAAGCTTCACGTTGTTTGGCAAACTTTTTCATGATCTTAGCCTTTCTCTTCTCTGACTGTTTCTTTTTAAGTGAATCGTTAGCTTCAATGGTATCAGCGCTTCGTTTCTTATACGTAGCAATATGTTCTTCACCAAAACAGTCGACGAGAGAATCAACAACTCGACTATCTTTTCCCATAAGATATTCCACCAAAAAATCGGCTTTACGTATAACTTGACCTGACATTGGAGATTCTACTATAGTTAAAAGTAAGTCACTAATCGGAATATTGACGAAATGATCATTCAAGTAGTTGGATCCATGAATCAACTCATCGTCAATGAGAATTGCATGGATTAAATGCAACAATTGAGGTAAGAAAGTTTCATCCTGGGTATCAAGAGCACATTGAAGAAGTTTATAGATAAATTTAGTAAAGTTTTTCGTTTTTGTGAATGCAGCCAAGTTTTTATTGACCAAATCGCTGGATGAATTAACGATTTCCGGTACTAAAACCACATCTTTTTCATCGATATTCTTTTGCTTGGCGATATTCTTGATGAGTGACTCGGAAACCGACTGGAATTGACTCAGATCAAGGAAAAGACTAAGTGGGTCGAGTTTCTCAAATACTTGGGGCTTCAAACGGTATAATCCACTGCCAAAGAACCCAGATGGCTCTACGTAATCTGCATATTCTTTCAATATTGAATCATATTCTTCCACGTCATCAATATCCATGTCCACCAGCTGTTTGATGGTAGTGTATGATTTTGGCTCGTCACATAAGGCGTATGCAATGGAATTCTTAATAGTATGACGAATTCTTTCCTTAGGAGGGAAATCACTGAAGTTATATCTCTTGGTAATGAGATTATAAATGAAAACCACCAAGTTTTCAGTGATAGACCCGAATCTGTCTTCGTAAACCGTCTCGTTATATGGCACTTCATTCATAAACCACCGGAACAACTCCCATCTGTCTAAGAGATTAAAGAAGAACGCCGTAGGTTCTTGAATAACAGCACCAATCTGATTGATATGAAAGTCTCGAAGGTATGATACTTCACGTAAAAAAGACCCAGTATACATGGTTGATTGTCTGGATACAGAAACTCCATTTCTTATCCAGAGCCCTATTTTGATCTGGTTGGCCAACACGATACTACGAAGCGAGTAGTCAGAAACAGTAAGAACATCACCATTGGTGATAGTTGTCAACTGATTCTCAAAACGAGAGAATCCTTGATACTGAATGAGAAATGATAGAAGTGAATTTACTGGGTTGATGAACGATACCTTATCTTTACTGACTTCGAATTTAGCAATTCCTGGTGCTTGGTATTCGAGTTTTTGAAGTTTAAGGAATTTGGTGATGATCGAGCAAGCATTATTCAATAATTTATCGTTGGTGGTGACACAAGTAGCGATATGTTTAGCAATTCCGAGTACTGGCGCCGAGTATTCCCAGTGAATCATGAAATCCAACACTTCGTGCTCAACATGGTCACCGTACTTACGACTGATTGGCCAATAACCTTGGAAGATACGAAGGAAAAGAAGAAGCATAAAGAGATTATCGTAGCTCAAGAACACATCAGCTTTATTTGTAGTAATATTGGTTTTATCCACTAAATGTGTTAAGTCTCTTATACCTCTTATAATGGCCTTTTTAATTGAAAGTTTCTCTCTTTTGCTTCGAATATCGGTGACTATTTCTATGAAGTTAGGGAACCCATTATTGGTATCTCTTGTTGTAGAATGACGTTCAATAAGTTGACTTAGAGGTCCAACTACTCTACCCACGAGGTTTTCACGTAAAATCATCAGTACGGTTTTAGGACAAGTGAATAATTGAGTTGAAATATCATTCATTAGATTCAAATCCTCTTCACGATCAGAATGAGCATATATGTTGATAAGATTTGGATATATTTCAAGGTATTGACGAGCAAATTCAGATTTGGTTTCTGGACTATTTATCATTACTGGAACCAACATGCTAACCAATTTCTTTCTGGTAATCAAAGGAAATCTCACTTCAAAAGTCAAGAGATGTTGAACCTTAGAATGAGTGAATTTGGATCCAGTTGGAATAAGTACATTTTCACATGGGAGATTAAGATCACCAACATCTCTAGTAGGATTAACTCTAGTAAGACCTTTATCCAAGATTTCACCACCATCAAGAATCCCCGACGAGAATAAATCGAAATTTCCTTGGATCAAAGTAGCCATTGGAAATAATTTTGAAAATTCATGATTTGGAGTAAGCAATATTTTACCAAGAGCCATTTTACAACATTCTCTAAATTCCAATGAACCAGAAGATTCACAAATATCATGAAGCCAAGTAATGATATGATGAACTATAACTTCACGACAATAATCTCTTGCTGAAAGAATAGTTGCAACCAATCCATCAGCTTCTGCCAGTTTTTGAGGTGCAAGAAGTTCAGTAAAATTTGAAGATTCTCTCAATATACAACGACCTCTATTATTAATTTCATAAGCTAATTGTTTAGCTCTTTCTGAATTACAGCCTGTAGCAACCCGAATAGCAGCCAGAGCTTCATTTATATCATGTTTTTCATCATTCCAAAGGATTAAATACCATAAATCTAATGAATTTGGATCTTCAGCACCATAAGTAAAACTTGGAAGTGAAGAAAGTTCAGAAATTTGTCTTGTAGATAAAATACTATGAGATTTACCATCAATTGAATCATGAATTCCTGGGAGTGAAGAGATTGAAAAATTAGCAACATCTAAAACATAATTAATACAAGTATTAATAGTTGATTCAATTGCTTCTACCCAATTTGAGTTTAAGGTAAGATCAGAATTAATAGCGGCTTTACAATTTAAAGGACGAGTGAAAGCTTCTGGATCTCCACAATCACAAACTGATCCGCCACCTCCGGTTGTCTCATAAAAAGATACATTATGACCTTTATGATCATCACGATTAAAGCATGAACTGCAAATTATACAAGTTTCATCATAGCCACAATCACGGCAACTATAAACGATTTCACCCTTTTGAAGAACACGCGAACATGCTCTCCCTGGAGGATGACCAGCTTTTGAACGACGTTTAACATTAAAGAAAGGATGTGGTTCAATAACTATACTGATTGGGAATTGATAATTTTTCAATGATTCAACAGTTTCGGGTTTAATTCCTGGGAAAATGTCTTCAAGATATGCACCTTCATCAGACACAGCATAATATAGCGCTTTATAAAGATTTTGACGAACAGCAGTTACATGAGTATACTCAAGATTGGAAGGTAATTGAACTAAGAATTGTTGTAAGGATGACATAATGAATTTCAGAATACCGGATTAAGCCGGGGTTTGATGCCGGGGTTTGATGCCGGGGTTAATTTACCGAAGGATTTTCAACACTTGAAGCTTTAATTGTCGAAAAGAATCAGTAGTTGAAGAAAATGAAGTATGTTTAAAATCTTTCGATCTAAAGAACTCAATAGAATTTGAAACCATAAATCCGTACCACCATCTCACCAGCGAAACACCCGTACATTTTGCCTATACTCTTTTTGCTATTCTCACCTTTTCTGCTACTCCGTACACCTAAAAATTTTTATGAGTAATTTTTCAACACCTACCAACCAAATATGGCAGATTTTGACCTTATTGTAAAAGATCTTCAAGAAGTTCTTAATCCTCAAATAATTAAAGATGTTCATGAAAAGGAAAATCGTCCTGTTAAAATTTATTGGGGAACTGCTCCAACAGGAAAACCTCATTGTGGATACTTTGTTCCAATGATTAAATTAGCCCATTTTCTTAAAGCAGGATGTGAAGTAACGGTTTTAATTGCTGATCTTCATGCTTATTTAGATAATATGAAAGCACCTCTTGAAGTTGTTAAATATAGAGCCAAATATTATGAATTTGTTGTTAAATCAATTTTAACATCAATTGGAGTTCCAATTGAAAAATTAAAATTTGTTTTAGGTTCAGATTATCAACTTAAACCTGAATATACTCTTGATTTATTTAAATTATCAAATAGAGTATCACAAAATGATGCTAAAAGAGCAGGTGCAGATGTTGTTAAACAAGTTTCAAATCCTTTATTATCTGGTTTAATTTATCCATTAATGCAAGCATTAGATGAACAATATCTTGGAGTTGATGTTCAATTTGGTGGTGTTGATCAACGTAAAATCTTTGTTTTAGCTGAAGAACATTTACCTGCTCTTGGTTTTAAGAAAAGAGCTCATTTAATGAATAAAATGGTTCCTGGTTTAGGTCAAGGTGGTAAAATGAGTGCTTCAGATCCAAATTCAAAAATTGATGTTTTGGAAGATCCAAAAATTGTTCAAAAAAAAATTAATAGTGCTTATTGTGCTCCAGGTGATGCTCAAGATAATGGATTACTTTCATTTGTTGAAAATGTTGTTCAACCAATTCAATCTTTAAAAGCTGATAAAGATACTTTTGAATTTTTCATTGATAGACCTGAAAAATATGGTGGTCCAATTACCTATGATTCTTTTGAAAATTTGAAACAAGATTATGCTTCAGAAAAATTATCTCCTGTTGATTTGAAATCTGGTGTTGCTGCAAGAATTAATGAATTATTAGATCCAATTAGAAATGATTATGCTAACTCAAAAGAATGGCAAGAAATTACAAATTTAGCTTACGCTGTTGAAGTTAAAAAACCTGAACAAAAACAAAAGAAGGTTAAAAATAAAGGTTCAAGATATCCAGGTGCTGGAAAGCCTGAAGTTTCTGCTGCTACTGATGCTTTAAAAGAAGCTTCATTAGAAGAAAAGAAATAAGCTTGTTTGAGTCTTGGGAGAATTTTCGCTTTTATAGACGATAGCACATTCTAAGGTGTATATACTTTATTCAATTTAATACTTAGACATCGATATCGTAGTGCTTGAATAATCAATAATTAGATATCTACATTGTATTGTGCGTAAAATTGATAGTCAAAGATGTATATTGCTTTTCATCAACTCAACTACACCGGTAGTACCAAGTCAGTAACTCTACTATGTAGTTAGGCATGGTCTGGGAGTCAAAAAATGTTCATCTGATGTCTCTACCCATACTCCTACTCCCTTTGCACATATTGTATCTGGTCTTCCACAGTTTTCAAGTATCTCTTTGGGACAAAGCTTGCCGACTTACACCCTTTCCTCCAAGCATATAAGTAACACCACAATGACTCCAACAGCAAAGTGACACAACTTAAGTCACCATTCAAGTGATTGTTCAATTGGTTGCAAAACGATAGACCCGTACACCACGAATTATTCTCATCATTTCCTGCACATACTCACACAAATTCAGCCAATCATCTCCAGGTAAAAACGAGCACTTTAAAATAATCAGACTACTGAAAATTAACAACTTGTATACACATAAAATGGTATGTACTAAACCTATAAATACGACAATTTTGAGTAAAATGATGGTGTGGTCGTGATTCTATGACCATGAAGATAATTGGGTGCAATTCCCGGAGAAAATACGATCGAAATCGACCAATTCAGTAATGACAGGAATACCCGCCAACTAAATCACAAACACTTTCAAAATCAGCCTTCAACACAATTTTCAAAGACGCAAATAACCTTCTGATGCATCCCCTTCCCTTCCTGTTCCCACATGTTCCTGTCTCCCGTTTTCGCTGTCTCTTTCCCTTCTTCTTTGTCTTTCTTCGTTGCGTGTTCCCATCGCTCATCTACTATGACTTATACTAACTATTAGTTTTCATTCTCCAACTTATTCAGGACCAGAAACTCCGTCTACGTTGCCACCATACTCTCTGGTGCTTTTGTATTTCAAGGATTTTTCAATGTCGGTATCAACAAATGGTACGATAACCATAACAAAGGTAAATTATGGAAAGATATCAAACTGAAATATGCTGCTGGAGGTGACGATGAAGACGAAGACGAAGACGATGAATAAACAAATCATGTATTTATTTCTTAGATATTATCTAATAGCATCAATATACAAAATATAGTACACACCTAGCTAGCCGATGGTTTCTCCTACAATTTTTCCACATCCTCTTTCTCTGTTTTAATACAACTCCTCATACTCCAAATCATCAAACTCCTGCTCGTTCACATGACTGAGAAGTTGTTCGAATTCTTGATCATATTTAAAGGCATTTAACTCGGTTATTCCATAAACCTTTAAATTGTATAAACCAATTCTACCTTGACCTGAAAACTCAAAGTAAACGTCTCTTGCGGGGACTTTTAAGTTGATTAAACTGACAGGTAATTTGATATGGTTTACTGGTTGTGGTTTGAGTACGATTTCTTGAACTTTTATAAATTTCTTCAAGTATTTGTTATTATCGTGATTGAAATTTAATTTAAAGTCATTAACGTACTTCAAAATCAGCGTCACATCACTTGCTTGTTTTGGCTTAATGTAAATTGACATTTTTTGTGGAATTCCAATATCTGATTCGGGATTCTTTAAAACAATATCTGTTAGTACTATTGGATTGAATAAACGAATTCCAACTGAACATGTAGATGATTCACACTCCCAGTATTGACCTCCATCTATTAGCACGTTATTAGCATTAAATTTCCAATTCTTTGGATTATTTAACCCATTAGAATTAAGAAAATCGTACCATCCAAGAAATAACTTTCTAGACCATGACTTTTGATTGAAATTTCCTCCGGTACTGGAAAGAAATCCAAGAATTCGTGCTCCCAACTTATAGTCGGCGTAGTTGACGTTTACTGACCCTTTAGAGAAAATATCTAGTAGACTTTCTAAGAGCACTTTATTAGGACCAACTGGACTTGATGAATTGAAAGAAATAACATCCAATTTATCCACAAGATCATTAAATTTTTGAGAGATTTCATGATAATTTTCGTCTAGTTTCGTATTGATATACTTTTCTATTGAAGCCTTATTAATATTTTGCAAATTTGATTTCTTTGTAATGTATGCATTTAAATGATCTCCATTAGTCTTAATGAACGTATCCCAATTGAGATTAGATTGGGTTTGGTAATTATCAATGAATTCATACAAAAATTTTTGAAATTCTGGAAGGTAATGTATGGTTCCTTCCTTGATATACACTGGTAGATGATTTGGAAGTGAATTCAATAAATCATTAACCACGCTTGACTTAACTGCTTCAATATTATCATTGAGCTTAGATAATCTATTCAACTTATCGCTTATATCATTGAGTCTTGGTTCAAGAGTTTCTGGATTTTCATTCAAAGCAAGAACTTCAATATTATTGAGTTTTATCTTAATTTTATCAAATTCTTGTGATAATGATGATATCTTGGATTCAAATTCAGTTCCTGATACCAGAGCAAGTTTACCGTTAATCTGGCTGAATTTAGCGTCGAGTGACAGTACAAGAGAGCTGATTTGAGCTGAGTTTACGCCTAAAGAATTGGTGATGTCCAGCACCACGCGATCAAGAGATTGAATCTTGGCTGTGAGGTCTGAAGCATCAGAAAACGAACTTGAAAACGATCCAGAACTCTTAGAGTGCAGTCCTTCCAGAAGCGTTACAAATGCCGTGCCTAGAACGATCAAAAACGATATTAAAACCACCGTTGAAAAGAATGAAAAAGAACTATTTTGGTGTAATGATTGAAGATACTTGAAAATTTCTGCCAATGACAACGATGGTTGATTTGGGTGGTTTGGGAACGGCAGTGGTTTCAATTGAGTAATTTTAGGCAGTTTTGAAGGTCTTGACGCGGTTTTCCCGTGTTTTAAGTGTTGTTGATCATGTTGATTCTCATGATAATTCTCATCTTGTTCACTTTCATCACTTGATTCAAGAACGGTATCGTCACTGTCTTCATAAGGAATATCTTCTTCGTCGGACGAAGGTAAACTGGTCTCAGTGAATCTCCTGAATCCTTCGTTTAATTGGTCGAATTCTTCGGGTGGTTCTTCTTCCAGTTGAAGAATTTGATAAATATCAAGATCAGTTTGTTTGGACTGCCATTTAGGAGATTCAGTATTTCGAAGAGGTTTAGCAGGTCCGATTTGACTGTAGAGATGAATTGAAGCTTCATCGTCGGTATCGCCTCGAACCTGAGGAACACGAGGGAATTTTGCTGGAAGTGCCATACGCGTGTAAAGAAGGTTTAGTATGTAATTGCTCAGAAATAAGTAAAGTAGAATCAACAGACGTAGAAACATCAACTAAATTGAAATACCAAAAAACGGGAATAAACCCTGAAAAAGAGAAGGTTACAGGATTGGAGTCGGAAGATGCTGAAACGTCGAGCTACACTAATTTCTGAGTAGAGTGTATATTATTGTTTGTAAATATCTATTTAGGCAGAGCACAGAGAAGTAGAGAGAAGTAGAGGCAGAGCAGTAGACAATAGTCAGAAGTAGAGCGTCATACGTAGCTAGAGTTAGCTGATTCTTGATCGACTCAAATTTGGGTTACCGTCTGTTGGTTCCGACTATTGGTTCCGCCTATTGGTGCAGACTGTTGAGTCTGTTGTCAACCCTCTTCATACGAAAGCACCTATTAACCCACCTAAGAAAACTCCAGTATAAGCACCAACCACCAAAGTGATTGGCCATTGCTGCCATGGACGATCCCAATCAAGCGGGATAGGAATTACACCAAGCCAACAACCAAGTATCCCAAGAAAGCTACTTAGGAGGATTTGACGTTTTGAAATTGCTCGATAAATTCTATCGAGTTCAAATAATGACTTAAACTTATCCAAATCCAATTTGAAAAAAACAAGTAAAGGAAATACAATAATCAATGAAAGATGTAAACTCATTACCCAAGTTTCAGTTACATGTGAAGATAATGGAGCACCAAAAAGAATAATTATAATGAAAAGAGGACCAGAAATAATAAATGAAGCTAAAAATGAAGAAATTATAAGAAGTGAAGTATTTTCATCTTCATGATTCTTACTATTACTTGTAATGGTGGCTATAAGGTATCCGTAAACCAATTGAACTAATGAAACCGTAGGAAGTGATTGGAAAAGGATCTTTAATGGATCATTATTTATACCAAATTGAAATAATCCATATACGATTAATGGGATATGAAAAGGGATTAAAACAAGGGAATTCTTGGGTCCGGGAAGAAGAGAAGTAGACACATTTACAACCTCCTTCTCATCACCTGAATCGTGTTGGAAAGTAACAGATTTCCGGGGTTTTCTAGACATGGTGTTATTGGCGTTAAAATGCGGACCATAAAATAAACCCTATAAATACGAGCTTAAACCTCCAAAATCTATAACTTTATTAAATTTATAATAGACGATCTAAGACAGTTTCAGATCTCTTGAGAGTGTGCAGGCGTCTACCGCCGGGTTACGCCGGTTTGTAAGCTGATTTGTAAGCTGGTTGTAAGCTGGTCTGTAAACTAATGTGTATTATGTAAGTATTTACTGTATGATTCACAATTATATACTCTACTCTTCTTTTCTTCTGCCTTCTCCTTCTCTACTCTTCTTTTCTTCTTCCTTCTCTTCTTCTCCTTCTCTTCTTTTCTTCTGCCTTCTCCTTCTCTTCTTCTTCTTCTATTCTTTCCCTTCTTTCTTCTTCTCTTTCTTTCCCCCTCCTCTCCTTCCCCTACATATTCTTGGTGGTGTTTTCAAACTCAATAAAATCTTTCCAAATTTCAACTTGAACCGTTTTATGTCCAACTTTAGCTGCTAAATTCTTCTTACGATCTTCATTTAAACTTGCAAAATTTTTAATTACCAGATAATCTAACATTGGTTTAGAATTTGTATCACTTGCTGTAAATGAAAGACCTCCTAATCTATTAAGTTTTGGATTAAGTCCACAATATTGATACTCTTTATCAATTAATTGTTGTTGAAGAATATACATTCTTCTATAAGATGCTTCATTAATTGGGAAAACACAATAAAGTGATCCTTCAATTGTACTTCCAATAGTTTGAAATGGTGAATCTTCTGATTGATTCCCATTAATTTCTTCATGTTTAGGTAAACATTTCATACAACTTGTTGTTTGATTTAATTTAAATGCACTCTTATGAATTAATCTTTGTCCATTTGATGATTGTGGATCTTCTGGATTATATTGAACAACATGAAGAACATTATCTCTATCTGCAATAATTATATAAACTTCTTCATCTTTAACTAAGAAATCAGCACAATTTACATCAAGTGTATGAAGATCTTTTCCAAGCATAATCATTCTAAATGGTTCAGCATCAAATCCAAGTAACCAAACACTTTTTAATGAATCTCCTAATAATAATAAATTTCCAAAACTTTTGGTTTCTGAAACATAAACTGCTGTATCATAAAATGCAACTGGTATAACTCCATTATCTTGGACATCTCTTATAATAATTTTTTGTCCTTGAGCAACTAAAAATCTACCACTAATTTCACAAATTGATGTAACTGCTCCTTTTGTATCTTCTTGATTAAATTCTTTAAATTTATGATTTGTTTCAGGTTTACCAAGTTCGGGAATAATATCAATTATTTCAAATACTTTAAATGATCCATTTGCACTTAAATCTTCAATTCGAAATTTCCCAGTTCCAACTACTATAAATTCTTTTTTAATTTTAAATCGTTTGGATGCACTTCCAACATCTAAACCCATCGATTGTACATTCATACCAATCTCATTATTCTCTAGCTCAATAGAGTCAATAACAGTCCACGTAAGAGGAGATATTAATTTTATCAGTCCTTGATATGAATTTGGTGGTGGTTTAGTAGGATCGGTACCAACAATTGGATTACCTTCTTCATCAAGACAATTATACTTTGTATCTTTGAATGTAGTAACAACATACGTATTCGAAGTTTCATGATACGTTATAGACTTGATGGTTTCATCCATTAAAATCTTTTTAATAGGCCATGAATTATCATAATTGAAGTCTGGTAAATCAACTATTCTAGCATTCTTTTTAGTATCGAGATATACAACCCCATTGTTGACCTTACTATCAGAATAAGATGCAAACGACAGAATGGGGATCTTACTAAACTTAAAGATTCTAGGTGGTGATTTGGTGGTTTTCATAATAATATATGGAACAGTTCCAGATACTAATATGGTAGTAAAATTATTAAAATTTGGCATATACACCAATCTTCTTTCAACTGAAGTATTATAATTATAAGCATTATGTGGTACCCCAGTTATAGTTAAATCTTTACATTTTATAAATGAGAAGTTTTCTCCATCATAAAAGAGTTTATATATCCAAATTTCACCACCAATAGTTAACACTGTCAAGTATTCATCCTTAGAGTAAACATCACCTAATTCATCAAATATTACTTGCTTGATGAAAGGATCAGGATACGCATCGCTAGGTTCAAAGAATCCAAGAGATAAATGATCAGTGAATTTACTTATATCATTTAGTTGATAACATTTTTCATTGTGAAATCTATTGAATGCAACAATTCGATTATCACCAGTTACCAATACAAACGTTCTCAGTTTTGGTCCAAGCTCAGTGATGTCTTGAAGTCTTGAACCTGCCACTGATGTATTTCTCTTTCTCTTGATTCCTCTATTAACTATTATACTTACATCTTTCAGAACAGCATTAAGTAAATTGGAATTGGTAATATAACCACTAGTGATAATTGTATCAGAAAGAATCTTTGGAATATTTATCTTTGAAAAAGTTTCATTATAAGTATTGATTGAATGAATTACAACTTCACCACTAGCAAAGAAAAGCATTAAAAATTCATCACTTGATGTACAATTAACAATTTCGTCGTCTTTGAAATCTTTAGCTAATTCTTCCTGTAAAGATACCACTTTCTTAAATACACTGTTGAAAAGAATTACGTGCTTTGGAGTTACTTGCAAAATGAATTTCCCTGAGTTCAATTCGTACATCCCTAAAGTTGATTCTTTATTTATGAATGCCTTTGACTTAAGACGAGCAAATGACTTATTCATCTGAAAAATTTCCGACTTGTTATCAATGTCGTCAGAAGTAACTAAATACTTATTGTTTAATGTCCACATTCTATTGATAGCAGAAAAACTTAAAGATGATCGTATTACCGTTTGTATACTAGGTGTCATTATATTAATACAACTTGATGAGTGACTACCACCGTTGGTTACAACTGATACTTCTTTATAGTTTGGATTTACTAAGTTTGCAATATGTTTTTCTGTAGAATAATGACCAAATGTGAATGAAGATATTGGTCCGTTATTGATGAGTTTATCATGAAGAATAAATCTAATCTCACTATTATTAACCACATTATCATCATTCATTTCATCATCATCATACAAATCGTCATCCTCTGGGTCTTGCTGCTTTTTAGTCTCGATTTTTGGTGGTTGATCTTTATACTTCAATTCAATAAGTGGAGAATCACCATTTTTATTCCCAATGAAAATAAGGTTATTGTCAAGAGATGTAATTTCTCCCGGATAATTTACAATTTTATTAATTTCTCCGTATAGTTCAGGATCAATTGACTCTAATGACATTTTTTTGATTGTTTTACCATCAAGTTCAAAATTAATGTAAAAAAACTGACCCAGTTTTAACACTAGTAATACACGATTATCATTTTCAATTGGAATAACAGAACAGTGTTCTAGTTTTAAATTGAAACTTGTTTGATCAACATAACTTTTAGTAGACGTTGTAATTATTTCAGTAAAATCATTTACTGCGATTTTTCTAGTAATACCACCATTATCTATATGAATAATTTCATTACATCCAAGTAATAAAGTCCCATTAAGTGGTTGTGGTAATGGAACAACTTTATCCACATCAAAAGGTAAATTTTCAATACGTAAAACTGTTGTTGAAGATTTAGAATATAAATCAAGTGATAAAACAATAAAATTTACATTATCTTTAACTTGAGTTAATTTACCTGCCCAAGTATAAGCACTCAGAGTAAGAATACCAACGGTTGGTTCTTTATAATTATGTAAGAATTGCATATCAATGACTTCACCAATAGTTGAATCTAAATTATTGGCTTCAATCATAAAACTATCACCAAATAATTCATCATTTGGACGCAGATAATCTTCATCTTCATCATCAGGAACTTGAAATGGTAATAATGTGAGTAAATTTTTAACTCTTACACAAGAACATGACAGATTAGGATCTACTATCAAATGAGAATGTTGAATCTTATCAAATGTTACATTTTGAAATGCCAGTTCATAGTAATGAAGTGAAACAGTTGCAATCAGATGATGTTGTTGACTCCATTTAATTAATGAAAATTTACACGTAGCCGTAGCTACAAGTATATAGTCAAGGTTTTGATTTTCTACCGTTCGAATTACTTTAAGATTAGTTACTTGACCTTGTAATTTATATTGTTCAACAAGTTGAAGTTTGTAACCATCGTCGGTATTTATAGGGCTAAATATTTGAAGAAGAGTCCCTTTGGCAACAATCAAGTTACGAGTCTCGGCCAGTACAAAGTACGCGGACACACAATGCGACACCCTGGTCGGCTCAACGAGCTCGTTATAGGTGTTCATTCAATGAGTAGCTAGAGTTGGTGGGTTAAAGAGTGAAAAATGAGTGAAGAACTTCCCATACACCACCCGTACATCTGGAGTCTCGAGCATGACACCCGTACATCCTTATTTATTTTTTTATAGTTCCTCACCCGTACACCCACTCTTACTTGAATTTAATGGCCTTGGCATTTCCTGGTCATAGTAGCCTCTGGCTGCTGTTCTGAAGCTTTCTCTTAAGTTTGTCGTCATGGCTTGCACTATATTTTCTCGTTGTAGCGACGCAGCCCCCAATTTTGGCTTCCCACACTTAAGAGAGGTGTACGGTTCTGGGGGGATTCGGCACGTGACCGGCACATGAACCCGTACATACTACGACTAGTTGAAGGTCAGCAGTAGCGGCGTGGCCTCGTGTCTGACGGCCTGGCCGATGTGACAAGCGGCTTCAACGGGCCTGCTTTGCAGGACGCGAGTCTTGTCAAGGTGTTGCGGCGTTATCGGCGCAAGCCATGTCGGCGTAAGGCCGGAAACGGCAGACGACGTTGCGGTGAGGATCAAATTCCTTTTCTGATTGATGGGGAGAACAGGACACTGGCAGAAAAGTGAATTACATACTTTTTATTCTAACTTATTATAATTGGTATGTGATTATACTAAACACGTGTGGGGGAGCAACTTTAATATGAGCACTTTTTGATGAACTTTACTGTAAACTACTCTTTCTGAGATGTATTTGTTTGGGTGCAAAAAAGACCCCTACTACAACAGGAGCAAACCCTCCGTCACTGGACACTTCTTGAAGGGGTGCAAATTGCCGGCTTTGGTAAACCGAAATACAAATGAAAAATGATATGGCTGTCCCCCTTGGTCAATCTTCCGTGACCTATGGAGTTGAACTTCTGATATGAAGCTTTAGAAGAAAAGAACGAAGGGAAGATGTAGAATCATGATATTTTAGTACATCACAACATCTTTCTATAAACGGCTGACGTTAGTTGTAAGAATTTCCTGATTCCGTGGTTTATACAGATATAAAATGCAAAAGTCGAGCTGATAAAGTCTACAAGTGAATTAAAATCCTCTAAATTACTATACAATTATTAAATGAGCATAAGCATTACCGAAAGCAAACCAACTAAGCCAGTGCCTTTCATTATGTTGGCACTACCTTCATAGGTATAAACTGCTATTGGAGTGGTGACTCCGGAAGAACTAGAAATTGACTCTTGAGCCAAGGTGGTAGATTGAGTTTGAGTCATGATGTTGTTAGTAATGACATTGATGGTTGAACTTGGTTCGGTTTTAGGACTGGAAGTAGCTTCAGTCACAGTATTAATTTGAGTAGATGTGGTGTCTTCAGGTTTGGTTGCAACACCAGTGGAAGTAGTTGTTGGAACTTCTGGAGTGACTGAAGAAGTTGCAGCAACTTCGCCAGATAATGGACAGTAAGTTGTGTATGAAGTGACTTCATTGTTAACGGTTTTGGTAACTAAAGTCAATCCAGTAGTTTTTGGAACTTTAGAGCACTTGTTATGAGAACATGAGGTAATGGTGATAACAGTAGAAGAAAGTTCAGTTTCAGTGGAAGTTGAATCAGTTCCAGCAGGAGTAGTAGTAACAGCGTCAGTAGCAGATGCAACACTAACTTCAGTTGTAGCATCAACTTCTCCACTAAGTGGGCACACAGTAGTTATAACAGTAAGTTCACCATCAACGGTGGTGGTGTAGGTAGTTGAAGATTCCAATTCAGTAGTGGTGTAGCAATGTGAGTGAGCATCACAAATAGTACTAGTTACGTCAAATATATCATTGGAAGTGTCGGTGTCATAGTCGTAGATAGTTGAATCACCTGAAGATGTTGCTAAAGTAGCTTTTGTGAGAGTAGAGGAAACATTGGCAAGAGAAGAAGTTGAAGATTCACTTGAACTACTAGAAATATCGGAAGTAGATGAAACAGCCAATGTAGCTTTGGAAAGGGTAGAAGGCTTCACAGATGAAGAATTGGTAGATGCGGTTGAAGTAGCATCAATGTCAGAACTGATTGGAACAGCAGTGACAATAGTGGTTAATACACCATCAACAGTGGTAGTCACTGTAATTGATGAATCAACTTGAGTGGTGGTGTAACATGAAGAGTTTTCATCACAAACAGTATAGGTAACATCAAAAGTATCATCGTCAGAAACAGTATCATAAGCATATATGGTAGAATCACCTGATGAAGCTGCTGATAAAGATGCCAGAAGAGTGGTTGAGGCAAGACGTTCTGCGTTGGTGTATGTTGTGTTAGAGTAAAGGAAAGAGGCCGGAGCAACTGATGAAGAAGAACAGGTACTAGATAATAAAGTAGACCTTATAGTAGCAGCTTGGGCAGTGGCAGCCACAAGTAAAAAGACTGGGATCATTGAATTTGAATCTATAGTTTGATTAATTATTCTTAATTGAGATTGTAGTGAGTTTATAAATTTAAAAGCTTTTATGATTTGCTTATTGTATGCTTTATAAGCTACTGAAGTTTTATGATAGAATTATTGATCTCAACAGATCAGCGAATATCCTTCTTATATACCCTCTCGTAAAGGTTTCGGTAGTCAAACCGTTGCATTAACCAGCCTTGATCCCCATTGTAAACCAGCTACGATGGCGTCTCTACATGAGCGATGGGCTGGATCGCTATGAAATTAGGTAAAATAGAACCCTTAATACTTGAGTTTTTGCAGCATTTTTTCATTTTGCGTCGCCTAAAAAAGTCACCTAAACCAGCCATTTCCGTTTTCGGAATGCGGGCCAGCACTTAACATCATTTATACAAAGATATTTTTAAACTCTCAGCAGGTGGTTCGCCTCTATCTGGCAGGGCTGATGATGTTCTATGTCTGAAGCAATAGCAATGACATGATAAAAGTAATAGGTAGGTTTTTATTTTATAGTAAGTATAAAAAATATTAAACCTGGTTGTTGCAAAATGTATGATGCTGCAAATTTTCCCAACCTCGCTAAAAATACCTACATCCTATAATTAAATGAGATCATGTGTCGGAAGCTCAATCTGCCATTTATTTAGCCACCTAAAACCTTATCGTTAATGGATAATTCCCCTCCTTGTTGTAAGAATTTGATCCATTGTGTCCGATTTTACATTTGTGTAGCCTGTGCACGACTCGACGTAATGTCATTAGAACTCCATTGATTCTTAATTCTTTATTGTCTTGTCATGAATTTATTACTCCTTCTTTGTTGGCTTATAGGGGTCTTGTGCTCTACAGTAACTCTAAGTGATTCAGACATCCAAGGCGTTCTAGAACAATGTAATTATTCATTCATTTACTTTTATTCTAACAATTGTCGATATTGTGCTGCTTTTGAACCTGATTTCAATTACCTATCCACTCTTTACAACGATGAAACTAATAATGGTACTTTCCAAGTGTTAAAGGTTAACGCCCTTGAGAACCCCAAACTTTCACTGCTCTTCAAAATCCTGCAATATCCATCGCTCAAACTCTTGAATTACAATACAAAGAAAATAGAATCATACACTGAAAGAAGGGACATACAATCATTAATTGACTACATTTCCAAATACGTCCCACGGGCTGTGCCTAACCATTCTAATTTTAACTCCAGTGTCGTTGTCTCTGATATTGAAAACTTGTTAAGCACCAATACCAGCACCATTATTGTATTTGTAGCAAAATACATTAGGGAGTGGGAGACTTATGACTACCCCGATCATTTCTACCAAAGAATTGCATCCAGTGGGAAGTACCCTTATAATTTTGCCGTTGTAGATATTGAAAGTCTGGGTAATGACATTATACGAAAGTTTCATGTGAGTAATTTCCCATCGGTAGTCATTTTTATCCCTAATGGTAGCGTTATAACGTACAAGACTCTTATTGCCGGTGACAGACTTCATGAACTGGAAATCTTAGACTTGTTGCAAAATTTAGACCTGACAGATGAAACTTATGGTAGAACGTTCGAGAGCCTTACAGCATTACAACAGCACGTCGAAAATTTGAAGCACGACCATGAAAATCAAAAGAAGAAATGGAGCAGGGGCCTCAATATCAGGGAAAGCGAACACAGTAATGGCGACTCTGAAGACGATTATAACGAAATCCTTGACCATATAGAATTATAATAGACCCGTACCCCACATGATTCACAAACCCCACCCGTACACCCAACTTGTAGATATATCAATATGCGACAGCGTGTTACATGCGTTGAATCTTCAATACAAGAGCCATGAATATCTTCAGATTTTTTGCAGATATTTCACATCTTGCAAGTATTTTCATTCTCTTATACTCCATTGAGTTAAATAGGTCGGTCAATGGGATTTCTTTGAAGACACAAACTCTTTATGCTCTCGTATTTATTACCAGATATCTTGATCTTGTAACTAAATATGTTAGTTTATATAATACATTAATGAAAATAACATTCATTGGATCAACAGTATATGTGGTTTATCTTATGACTACTAAATATAAGAAATCAATTCAAGAGGATATTGATACTTTCCCTGTTAAATACTTAATTTTGGGAGCTTTCATAACAAGTTTAATCCTCACTCATAAATACTCTTTCATGGAGGTATTTTGGTCATTTTCTTTGTGGTTAGAAGCAGTTGCTATATTACCTCAACTTTATATTTTACAGAGAACTGGAGAAGCTGAAAATATTACAGTTCATTATATATTTGCTTTAGGTCTTTATCGTGCATTGTATATTCCAAATTGGATTTATAGATACTTTGCTGAAGGACATTTTGATTATATCGCCGTTCTTGCTGGGTTATTACAGACAGCCGTTTATTCTGATTTCTTTTATATTTACTATCAAAGAGTTTTGCATGGTAAAAAATTTGAGTTACCTGTATAGTGTATAGTAAAAGTAATATATTATTAGAATACATTTATTATTCGATACAAGACTAAGTTTTTATCGAATTTCTACTCTTTGGATTCAATTGGCTGTACCTGTAGTTCAATCAAATTCTATTTGTTTTGCTCAATTACAAACTTACTTCTACAATATTACAAAATAAATCTGTTATATTTATTTAAATCATGATTTCTCTTTATTTAATTCATGAAGATACTCGTTAAATTGAATGAGTCATTTTTACTATACTTGATAATATTTAATCTCTCTTCAATGGGAAGTACTCCACTCTTACTCCTTCCTTAGTGACAATGAAAATTTCTAAACCATCACCAACTTGGATATGTCTTTCAGTTGCGGATGAGAATGCATCTTTAACGAGTTCTAAAACTTCGTCTAATTTTAAATATCTTAATGGTTTTTTAACTTTTCCATCAGTACCTGGTTCATATTGATTTTTAAAATTTACTTGATTATCCAAAAATGGCATAATTAAACTTGCAGCTGCACCACCAGCTCTACATTGTTCTCTTTCATATGATCCTACAGGATCATAAGAATAAACAGCACCTTTCCCTTCATCATCTAATCCTGCAATTAATGTACTAACATAATATGGGAAAAATCTTTTACCATATAAAAGATGTTGAATATATCTAGCGGCACTTCTAATTGATAATTTTTTATTATTATGATCGAATTTATACCATTTCAATTGATTTCTAAAACGGTCAATTAATGCTGCACCATCAGCTGCAAATCCATTGGCTGTCATTACAATGTCGTCACCAACATTAAAAATTTTTGGTTCATATCTTGAATTAATAGAATATCCCACAACTTGTCTAGTATCACCAGCTAAAACCGCGAAATCTTCACCAGCAATTCCTAATACTGTTCCTCCATTATCAGAGTAAGGATTAAATCTATGTTCGATTGGAACCGAATGAACTTCGGCCGAATATTCTGAAGCCACGGTACTGTTCATAATGAATAAGTTGTTAGTATCAGTGAAAATATGGTGGCGATAGTCGCGCAGTTCACTCGATTTGTGGAAGACACCATCTGAGAACTTGTGGCCATTGAAATCTTATCAACTAATTTTTCAATTCACTGGCCCAAGCACAGCCGGATTGATACCCAAGGCATGTTGAGCTACTCCAATTGTAGTTGAGTGGCTATTTATACGTATTTTTCTAGAAAATTCGTGATTCTCAACATGAATATCCGAATCCAGATTGTCCTTGTAGCAGCACTAGATCAAACCCTTAACCTCGTATCAGATGATCCATGAAAGGGACGGTAGACTTTCCGTTGAGAAGTGGGAATTTACCGGCTATGTTTGGCGATTTGCGAAGAACTTCACTAAAATGACATCTTGTTAGTTGCAAGCTATCTAAGTCACCTTGGTACGTTGTATCCCACTATTCTGTATGATTGCAGCTTGTTTAAGTATATACTCTAGTTACCCCAGCCTACTATCAAAATACTTGAGAAGTCATCGGAGACTTACTACTTGGATGGAAGTAAATGTTAGTTTAGCAGCAATAGCGATGCTGATCTAACACCAACGTTATTTACTTGGACTCCCTTGATTCTGATCTACATTTCACAAAGACCCAAATAGTACATCTGCATGGAAGACTGCTATTGCGGGGCGGAAATTGGGTAATGTTTCCTCCAGACGTTACACCCACTGGGAACTGACGAAGAAGAAAGTGTAGGTATAGCTGAATGGGTAATTTCAGGCTTTTCAACGGTTCATTGAAAATTGAAGAAGCTCTTATCGAAATTGAATTTCCTGGAGAATGCATTTATGTCCCGAGTGGTTGGTGGCATACGATAATTAATATTGACGATTCTATTGCATTAACCCAATTTTTGTACCTAAGTCTAAGCTTGGGAATGTGCTAAATTTTTTTAAAAAAAAGAATAGCCAAATAAGTGGATTTAGACCTAGTGAAGTTAAGGAAGCTTTAGATATAATAGAAGCAATAGAAATGAGACAAGTGAAAATCTGTTCAGATTCAGACTTAACGTAAGATTTGCAAATAATGAAATAGTACAGTGTTCAGTTTGAGTCGTTGGGGCTTGAGACTTTACAGGAAGAAGACTGTGGAGAAAACGATACTTCAACTCTTCCACCAATGCCAATATATGAACTATTCAGAAGTCTCATGGTGTTGGAGGTACCTGAACTTGTGAATGGAATGCAGCAATTGTTCAAAATAGAGAAAGATGATCTTTTCGCCGTCACTGGCAAAAAAGAAACATGGACTAAGCTTACAGACCAGTCAAGTGGCTTCACCTTTGGATTCGATAAAAGCGACGAAGAGTATAGTAATAACATTGTGAGTTGAACGAATGTAAAAGAATAACGTTAACTCATAACTTTACTTTGACTAATTCTTGTATCCTAAAAGTATATATCAGTGAGGAAGAGCAACTAATACACATTCAAATATGTATTAAACTGAATATAATTTTAAGTGAAATCACTTGACTTTATACCTCTTTATACCTCAGGGTGTGACTATTGCTCGCAAAAGTATACTTTGCAACAGGATGAACGACTGCAAATCAATTGGTTCCTAGAACGATATTTCAAACCACTTTGATTCAGCGTATATGAAATTCAGTCTGTAGATTTGGTGATACTTTGAAGTTAATGGGCACATTTTTTTGGGATTATCGTACAACTTACTTGTAGACTGAAATACGCTACTTGTTTGGTACAAAAGATAGATCAGACATTTCACAGAACAATATGTATTAACCAAATAACTCTTCAACGATATGGAAGATTATAATCTTATATAACTCGTACTCTGGATGTGTAGTGAATAAAAAGGGTATATTACTTTCACGACACATAGAATTCTCTACTTAAAAAAGGGTTATTTAAGAGATTTACAAAGCTATTTAGTAAGGAGGGTTTTGGCAAAAACTTGTTATAGCGATGATAAGCAGTATATAGCTATAACGTAGCAGGTTAAAACAAGGCTATTCCTTTGGGCTGCTGCAACGGAGCTAAAATTTACCGATGTCTGCGCAATCTTTTAAAACGAGTAGTGCTTTTCTTGAGTTCAACTAGCTTTTTGTTGATATCTTTCATTGGCCTTTTAAAACGTTCGAATGATGTGTCAAGTTTATTAACCGAACTCTCAAGATTTTTCGTGTCAACCATCAACTTGCTCAATTGATCTCGAATACTTCTCTCTGTCTCACCTGTTTGCATGGATGGCCCAATACTTATCTGGACTTCCCTGATACTAGTCTGGATTCCATCGACACTAGTCTGGAGTCCACCGACACGAGCTTGTAGTCCACTGACGCTCTCTTCGATTCTGCTCATACGAACCTCAAGTGCTGCCTGACTAGCTTGTAGTCCACTGACGCTCTCTTCGATTCTGCTCATACGAACCCCAAGTGCATCCTGATTAGCTTGGAGTCTTTCTTGACCTTGCATTACCCGGTTTTCAAAATTGGTCATTAAAACTCTGAACTCTTCAATTGTTTCATCGTGGAGCCGATACATCGTATCTAAAACATCTCTAATATCGGCATTCTCTACAAATCCGTTGACGTAAGATCTCATTATGTTTACGAATTCTTCAAAGCTATCCGAAACTTCAATACACTCAATAATTTGTTCAAGCGCTTGCTCCCGTCTGGTACGTGAATTATATTCTCTGGATTCTATATCACGAATGTGGGCGGTGTTGGCATACAAACAGTACAGCATCTCGCGTACCAATACGTCAACCTGCCTGAGTGTAGGATTATCAACTGTGTTGAGTACGGTCAAAGGGTCGTTCAGAGAAGGTACCCACTGTGGTTCGATATCATATAACTCTGGTAATCCAGAACTCGATGAACTTGAAGACATTGAAAACTGTTATATTTTTAAGAAGAAGTGATGAGGAATTGGTATGGATATGGTTGCAAAAAGTGCACAAACGCGCAGGCCACAAAACAACACCACCACTTACATGTCCAAAAGCGGCAAGGGAGTCGTGAGAAATCCATAGATCCTATGCGGCTGTAGTCTGCATCGGTTTATCGCCTGAATGGGATCAGTGAGTTCTTGATCGTAGGGGTCTAAGGACTTTTAGTGTTGAAAATAATTTTCATCGTTTATAGTTGGTGCTAAACTGAAGGATCTGAACTGATTAATTCAGACATTGGGGTTTGTTTTATTACTGCAAAAAACTCCTATTTACGGGCTGGCAAGAAACAAGCGAATCACATTCGAAAGTTCTTAACATGTATCTATTTTCTATTGATATCACTGTTAAACACTCTACTGTAACATTTCAATCCCGTTTCCCTTATCACTATATTTTACCTTATCGCTATATTTTATCTTGTCACTATGTTTTACCTTATCACTATATTTTATCTTGACATTATATTTTCCTGACCTTTTCCCTTCTTACGTACCCTTCAGCTATCTTTATATAAGCCTTACAAACATAGGTAGAAGGCTATTACATACACCAGCCCACATCTCTTCGTAAATAATCGGCAATTTTCTTAGAATAAAATTCAATTTCTGAAAACCCTTTGAAATAATTTAAAATATTTAATGAAATCAAATTTAGGCTATAAGTAAAACAAATAATACTTCCTTATAGATACTTAGTGTACCTTATCAATAGCCTCTTGATTATAAGTAAAGGTTTTGAACAATTTAATACTCACACGAATAAATTCAAAGTCAATTACTTGATACACACTTCAATAGTGACATAATAAGAATCCAATGAAGTCAGAAGTAGAAACTGAAGATCAAAATAAATCAATTACACACTAAACTTAACTTCTACATAGCTGATTCTTGCTACTTTTCTTCCGAATTGCACCCATATTTATATTCTTCTTAAACACCCTTCATATCCCCATTTTAGTGATATTTCCGTCTCCCGCTACTACAAAAGCAGCCCAAACCACCACCTTTCCCCAAAGATGTTTGAGACTTCGGTAACCGCTTCAGAATCGCAGCTAATAACCGCTACTATAAAACGTTGATTTTATCTAATCGAAGTGGTGTATAATCCAACAGCAGCTAGTGATTCCTATGTTCAGATTAGTTAGACCAATTCGTTTACCAGCACATTCATTCCTTTCATTGATTCAGAACAGAACCATGTCCGTCAGTCAATCCACCAATGGCACTACCGAAAAAGAACCTATAATTTTCGCTCCTGAAACTTCAGTACGATAAAGAAGAATTACATGAACATCAAATTGATAAATATCCAATCGAGCAATTCCATAAATGGTTTGATGAAGCCAAGTCATGCTCTTCTTCTTCGCTGTCCTTGCTCCTCTCATCTACTCCTCTTGTCTGCTATTCTACTTTTGTTTCTACTTTTGTTTCTACTGATATTACCTATATTACTCTATTTACAAGGTTTAATTATTGGATTGCTGAATTCTAGTGATGTAAGATTTCGACACCACATTCCATGATCTCATGTACTTTTCTAAACACAGATTAACACATGAATCTTGAGCAGATGAAATTGAAGATCCTGGTTGCTGAATACATTTTTCAAAACAATTTTCGGTGATTTTATTAACTAATTCTGTAGCATTAGCAACTGCAAGTTCTTGACTAATTTGCTCCTGTATTTGTTGCTTAACTTGCTGTGATTGAACGCTATTGGTAGTATTTGTGCCCGTATTAGGACTGCCAAAGAATGCCATTTGATGATAATTTTTTCATCCTCGACGCTTACAGATTTTATGTCTCCTTGGTGCACGGGTGTTTTACTGTGGAACTTTTTGTCTGAAAAATTTCATGTCCTCGGGACTCGCCCTTGCCGGTCGTGGCCGAGCCGCAACGCTTATCTTATCGATTTAGCGATTGATTTAATTTCAACAAAATTAACTATATGTCAAGTGAAGAAAAGAGTGCCCATTTATTCGTGTTAGTTCACGGGCTTTGGGGAGGACCAAATCATATGTCAACCATTGAAAGAGCAGTCATTGAATCATTAAGTTCAATTTCTGATGATAAAATTGTTACACTTAAACCATCATCATTTAGATTTTGGAAAACTTATGATGGATTAAAATTTAATGCTGAAAGAGTAATTGCCGATATATTTTATGAAATTGAGACATTAAAACTGAAGCAAAATTATAAAGTTAATAAAATTAGTATTGTTGGGTATTCACTTGGAGGTTTAATTTCAAGATACGCAATTGGAATTTTAAATGACTTAAAATTCTTTGATTCAGTTACTCCTATTTTTTTCTCTACTTTTGCTACGCCACATGTAGGAGTTGAATTTTTCAATGATAATTTCTTTGATAAAACTGCTAACAGAGTTGGTCAATATCTTTTCGGTAAATCCGGTCGGCAATTATTTTTAACTGATCATCAAAGAATATTATATGAAATGGCTCAACCAGATTCTACTTATTTTAAAGGTCTTGAAAAATTTCAACTTCATGTGGTATTGGCAAACATTAAAAATGATAGAACAGTTGCATTTTATACTTCTTATATTACTGAATACTCACCTTTTGATGATTGGAATTTAGTCAAATTAGATTATTTAACTGATTTACCACAATCAAGAATTGGTCATAATTTCATTAAACCTAAAGTGGTTGATCTTTTCAAAAGTTCTCCTTTAAACCCTCAAGATGATTCATTCAATGCTAATACTCAAGAAGCTGCATCTTTCTTCAGATCAAATAAAATATTTAAAGTTTTCATAATCGTGATAGGTGCTTCATTAATTATCCCTATTTGGATTCCTTTCGTACTCACTACTAGTTTAATTGCTTCTATTTACAGTATGATTAAAATTAGAATTTTAAGTCCTCCTAAACTTAAATTACACTGGACAAGAGTGAAAGATTCAGTATATGATGGAGGACCTGTGAATTTAAAAGATGCACAAACTGGTGAAGAAAGAAGACTTCAAAGAAAAAATTTAGCTGCACATGAATCTTTTAAAGGTGATACCTCTGAATTAACTGAAAATACAATGGAAAATATATTATATGCTGAAGAAAGATTTATCGGTAAATCACCAGAGATTAAACCAACAGAGAATGAGGATATGATTTCATTACTTGAAGAAAGTGATGATAGTGAGGAAGGAACGATCACACCACTGGAACTGGAACTGAATCTTTCTTCATTGACTGCAACCAAAAAATCATTATTCACTGCTCTTAGAAGTAAAGGAAATAAAAAAATTGTTGAAATCAAAACAGAAGAAAATGATAAAATGGCAAGTAAATATTTACTTGATTTAAAATCAAAACATATTGAAAAGTTTCCACTTTTCGTTGAAGATAAAAAATTAAATTTAAGTGAAGATAAAAAAGCTATAATTAAAAACCTTAATAAAATAGATTGGATAAAAATTCCTGTATACCTTGATTCACTTAATGCTCATGATGGAATTGTTGCTAGAAGAGGTGAAAAAACATCACCAAAAGGTAGCACTACTATTTATTTCTGGACTTCGGTTCTTAGAAATCATTTGAGTACTAATTAAAAAAGGTTCATAGAACATATGGTAAATAAAAGTTATATATGTAAGACTAAGTCACAAACAATGTAGATTTGAGAATTCAATATAAATTATGTATAAACAAATTGTGTATTACGAATGTGAAAAGTGTCAAATAGGTAATCAAATTTCAAAAATATTGAAAATACCTTGCTGTTAAATTTAAATATTTAATATTGTATAATACTGTAATAAGCGATGTGTATTGAACTAAAGACTTTATTGTGTAAAAAAATTAAATCAGTAAATACCATAAAAGACCATACTCTCAGTAGCATATTGTACGCCTTCACCCCAGTTCAAAGAAGGTGCTTCATCGAATGTGAAACATACCAAAATACCACTTCAATTGACTGTAAATGCCTAATGCGGTAGTAAAAGGAACCTATTTGAAACACTTCCGGAGCGCAGATCTGGAACATTTACCTACATTGGTTTAACGTAGTGCGGATATTTGATAATTTTACATACATTCATGTGCTTTTCATATTTTGACACTTTTTGCACAAATATGTAATAACCCGCAAAATGAGTGAAATTTCACTTATAATTTTTTTTGAAAAACCCGATGAAATACCACTGTTAACAATTTTATAATCTCATTGGCATCGGCCAAATGATTGATGTTCATCATTTTTTTTAAACTTTTTTAAACCAGCTAAATCACTCCTTTTTACTCTTTTTATGTTTCTGTTGCGTTTTCCCAAATTGGTGCGCAACTTTATCTCTGCCAGTTTGAATATTTCAAATTACTCTTAAACCTACTATTGCTAACATGTTTTGTCTCAAGTCAATGAGACCCGGACTGGTCCGGATGCGACCCAATATGTTTAGGTTACCTGTTAGAACATTTCGTAATTCGCTGACTCCAGTGAAAGCTGGGAAATATCTTGGTATAGCAACTGCTGGATTAGTTGGAGGACTTGGTGGTTCAACTATACTTAATGAAATGCATTCAGTTAATAATTCTATCCATGGACTCAAACCAGTTGATAGTGCCGACGTTTACGAGGCAGGACTATTTCAAGCATCTCAAAATGAAGAACATGAACTTTTTTATAAATATAGAAAAGAGAAGACTGCAAAGGGTAATTGGCTTTTCCGAATCTACTATATGATTCAATTTTCATTACAAGATTATATTTTCGATCCTATAATTACTTGTACTAGATTATGTGAACTTACTTTACTTTTTTTGCCAGTACTTGTTAGTGCCCCTATGTGTTGGTTTGGAAGAAAAGTTCGAACTGAAAAGAAACTTAATAATAAGGGTAAGATTGAAGTTGTTATTGAAGAAAATCGTTCAGGTGCTAGATTATGGTATAGATACCTTCGTTGGTCAGCCGAAATGGCAGGTGCTTCATTCATTAAATTAGGTCAATGGGCAGCTTCAAGAACAGATATTTTCCCAAGAGAAATGTGTCAAGAACTTAGTCATTTACACTCTAATGCTAAAGCTCATTCATTATCTGCTACAAAGAAAATTGTTAGTGATAGTTTTGGTATGAAATTTGAAGAGATATTTGATGAATTTAATGAAACTCCAGTTGGTGTTGGTGCAATTGCTCAAGTTTATATTGCAAAATTATCATCAAAATCAATTGAAAAAGCCAAAGGTGAAGTTGACGATTTACAATTATCTTTAGATCCAGAAAAGAAAGATTATCATGGAGTAAATGTTAATACTAATATTTTTGATAAAATTATTGTAACTGAACATCAAAGTGATGCACTTACTTCAAATCAAAGGGTAGCTATAAAAGTACTTCATCCAAAAGTTGAAATCAAGATTAATCGTGATTTAAAAATTATGAAATTTTTTGCAAATTTCATAAATTATATTCCAACTATGGAATGGCTTTCATTACCAGATGAAGTTGAACAATTTTCAATATTAATGAGATTACAATTAGATTTAAGAATTGAAGGATTAAATTTAGCAAAATTTAGATATAATTTTAAGAATAGATTAGATATTCATTTCCCCAAACCATACATGAATTTTACATCAAGGAATGTTTTGGTTGAACAATTCATTCATGCTATACCCATGAGTAAATTACTTTCACTTGAAGAAAATTTTGGTAAGAATTTATCTAAAGAAGTTAGTGATAAAGGATTAGATGCATTTTTAAAGATGTTAATTCTTGATAATTTTGTTCATGCCGACTTACATGCTGGTAATATGATGGTTCGATTTTATAAGAATGAAATGTTCAAACATGAAAAAGAGTATAAAATTGTTAAAAGTAGTAATGAACAAGAGACTAATAAAATTACTAATGAACTTTTAGAATTAAAAGATGATAATAAAAAATGGTGTGAAAAATTAAGTCAACTTTATCAAGAAGGATATCATGCCGAAATTTGCTTTTTAGATGTTGGATTAATTACAGAATTAAATCAAACCGATCGAATAAATTTTATTGATCTTTTCAGATCATTATCAGAATTTGATGGATATAAAGCAGGAGAATTAATGATTGAAAGATCCAGAACACCCGAAACTGCAATTAATAAAGAAATATTTGCACTTAAAGTTGAAAAATTAGTTGATAGAATGAAAGAAAGAACATTTACATTAGGAAATATAAGTATTGGAGATTTACTTGATCAAGTATTAAGTATGGTTAGAAATCATCATGTAAGAATGGAAGGAGATTTTATTACAGTTATAGTTGCAATTTTATTACTTGAAGGAATTGGAAGACAACTTGATCCAGATTTAGATTTATTTGCAAGGTTTGTATATGCATTTTTATTCGGATTCCCAACCGAAAATTCAATATTCATTACTAACTAAAAGTTCATTACCTGTTTTAAGAAAACTTGGAGCCCTGAAAGAAGGAAGAGAAATTTTAAAGAATGAAAATTCTTTAAGTATGATGAAAGTTTGGTTAGCATTAGAAGTAAGACAATTAATTCATGCTCTGATTCAAGATGTACGTATAAAACTAAAATTTAACCTAAAAAAATATTTAAATTGACTTTTTTACTAACAATTAGATTCATGCTTTAGTTAAAGCAGATATGTTAAGTCCAAATGTTTAACGATATAAAATGCTTATCAATTAAAATAATTGCGTAAAAATCGTGTAAAAATGTAAAATAGCTTAAATTCTTTAATTAACCGGAATTTTTCATCCTATTGTTCAATCAATTCTTTATTAAAATATCATTTTTAAGAATTTTCTAACATTCTGTAGAATTTTCAACAAATTCTTCTCTATTGAACAACAGTAATTTTTTAACCCCGATAAATCGCTAATCTCATCTAAGATTAAGTTTAGTTTGATCTTTTAGTCGAATATTCATGGTCTAATGCTCGCTAAAAATTCTTTAATGTAACAATATTTGTAGAAATTTGTAACCAATTTAACAATAGGGAATTTTAATTAATTAAATTATTCAACAAGTTTAAGCGTTAGTTTGATTTGAAAATTTTGGGCTTATTGTTAAAATTAAAAATATTAGTAAAATTTAATATTATTTAATTTTATTAGGCTTAACTAAGAAATAACATAGCTATCAAATTTTTTCGTGTCAATTATTTAGTCGCCTATCATGGCTGAACTTATTCCTGACGATGAATACTTTGCTTCAAGTACTACCCCAAAATTTGTAAATCAATTATCAAAAAATCTTCCTCCAACTCAAGTAATTGATTCATTAGACCTTCGTTCACCTTTAGATCATTCTTTAATGCCTCCGAATAATCATAACGATAATAGAAGACATTCAAGAGTTTTCAATATTGATAATCCGGCAATTGATGATGCTTCATTCATAAAAAATAATCAAAATGGTTGGACTCATGGTGCAAGTTATCCTTATGCTGCTTTTAAATATCATAAAACAAAAGTTACAAATGATAATGTAGTTTCAAATTCAAATTATCAACATACTCTTTTATCTCCTTTTATTTCATTAGATGAAGCAAATAATGGTTCAATTCAACTTGGTCTGTCAAGTGATTCAAGTTCGGAATTTATCCCTTTTGATGAAGAAAATTCAAGTTCTGAAGAATCTGATGGTAATTCAAAATCAAATGTTTTTTCAGGTTATCTTTCTGTTCCTCCAACTGCTGTAAATTTCCCTTCAAAAATTGCAAATGAAATGAAAAATTCTTCAAAATTAGATTTAGGTGCTGTTTGTTATCAAAATCATTTTGATGTTGATGATTTAACTTTTACTTTTGGTGGTCTTTTTACAAGTAGTGATGTTAATTTAAAAATGTTAGGTTTATCAAAAGATATTAATCCTGATAAAATTTCAGTTCAATTTAATTGTAAATTACCTCCTTATATTAATAATGATATATTAACAAGCCCCTATCTTGTTCAAAATAATTCTTTATATTTATTTAATCCTATAAGAGGTACAGTTTCATTTTTAGATCAAGAATATGATCTTGGTGATTCTCCAACTCATTTCAATGCAATGACAAGTACTCAAATTTCTTATCGTCATGTTTTCTTTTATGGTGGATTTGCTGTTAATGTTGATTCTTCTTATTTTGATTCAGTATCTCAAAGATGGATTGTTAAAAAAAGATTAGTTTTAAATGAAGATGGTTATATTTTTGATACAATTAGTTACAGATTTAAAAAAATCATCCTAAAAACAAGAGAAGATGCTGCATTAGAATTAAACTTAGGAAGACTTGGTAATGCAATTGTTTCAAGTAAATATGAAAGACAAGATTTTTATAGTCAAGATGTTTTCGAAAGAGTTCCTCTGCCTCCAACTTTTACAGAAGATAATGGTTCTTTAAGTCCTCAAAGTCCAAGTAGTCCAATATCAAAACCTCCACCTCCAAAATTAAGCGTTCCAATTTCAAAAGTTGCTCGTCCAGTTCCTGGAACAACTCAATCAATTTCTACTCCATCATCTGCTTCTTCAGCACCACCTCCATCACATACTCTTCATTCACAAACTTCCACAACTTCTAATGTTAGTCAAGCTTCCGATGATATTTCAGCTTCAACACTTACATCAAATGCAACATCATTCTTATTGAAAAATAAAGTAGCAAGATCAGGTACAAATGATTCAAATATTACTAATATTTCATCTTCTAGTTCAAGAAATATTCCAAATCTATCATACTTGAAAACAAATACTAATACAAGTGGATCTTCAAGTAGCTCAAATAGTCCAAATTCATCTTCAAAAATGAGTAATGTTCTTTCAAAGTCAAGTAGACTTTTCCATAGAAATCATCAACGTCAACCTAGTACCCCAACTCCCAAGACTAATACAAAAGAGTCAAGTACAAGTAGTCATCCATTAAAAAATACTTACTCTAAACAAGTTAAACAACGTCGTTCAAATTCTAATTCAGGATCTCAAAGTTCAAATTCTGTACCAAGTAGATCAGAATCTCCAGCTCATAATTTGTCTTATCAAAAATCAGGATTATCAAATGTTACCAAAAAGGAAAAACCTAAAAAACCTGAATTAGTTACTGAAAGTTTAACATTTGAAAATTTGAAAAATCCTAAAAAGAATGATTCTCCTTATTACAGTAATCAACAATATGTAGCTACTTTCAATGCTGGAAAAGTTGAAAATAATCCTAATCAAGCATCTACTTCATCAGCATCAACACCAAGTAGTAATCTTACTACTCAAGCACCTCAAGGTGTAACACCAAATTCACCTGCTGCAAATGCTAGTCCATTAGTTGAACCAGTTGATAGTGATCATCAATCTTTTGTAGATTCAATTGATAGTAGAGCGAAAGATTCTATTTTCACAGATCCACTTGATAAAGGTGGTATTCAAACAGTTTCATTATTCATTTTTGGTGGATTTACATGTCATTTAGACCCAACTGATCCTCATTTTAAAATTTTTAAAGCTTCAAATGATTTATTAAAAATTGAATTAGTACTTCAAGAAGGAAGTAAGAATAATACATTCCTTGATGATGCTTTTGTATTCTTATTAGGAAATGGAGAAAAAGTCAAAGATCTTTGGCCAAGTCCAAGAGGTTATTTTGCTTCATCACTTGTTGATGAAACTCACGCATTAGAATCTCTTTATAAAACTACATCAGCTGATTCGAATTTAGCAGGAAGCTTTAGACCATCATCACCATATTCTAATAATTCAAGTAGTGATCATTCTTATCAAAATTTAAGAAATAATTTTGATCTTGATAATAGTAGCCAACTGGCAAGTGATATATTCAAACATAGATTTCATATGTCATATTTTACTGGTAAAGGATTACTTCTTCAAGGAGGTATTAATGAACATTATGATGTATTTGCAAATATATTTGTTTTCTCATTTAATTCAGGTAAATGGTATGAAATTCAAACTTTTGCTTATGACTATTATGAAAAATCCAAAAAACCATATGAAGATGAAGATTCAACACAATTAACACTGAAAAATCAAGTTGCTAATCCAAAATTAGTAGAAGCAGAATTAAGAGCTTGTCATCATCATAGTTTATTTTATCAAAATGATGAATATGATTATTTAATTTTCCTTGGAGGTTTTACGAATGATTATCTTCGTCATTTTGATCGTAAACCATATGAAAGTGATAAATTTGATGTTTCAAGATTATCAAAATTATCATTTTTAAATTCTAATGATAATAATTTAACAAGAATAATGGCATTAAATTTACAAACTCAAACTTGGCTGTTTATTAAAGTATTATTTGATGTTAGACATTGCAGTAAAGAAAAAGAATTAAATAAATTATACTCTGATACTATTTGGCAAAATGCTAGAATTGCAAATTATGGAGGTGCATTTTCATTAAATGGTAATATGCTTACAATTTGTCATGGATTATGTGAAATTGTACCAGAAAAACTGGAAGATTTCAGTAAAATGCAACGTTTACTTCCAGCAAGTGGAGTATTATGGGGTTGTCATGTTCATTTAATTTTCCCAAGTTTATAGTAAAATCAATCATGTTTTATGAATTTAGTAGAAACGTCCGTACACCATATCGTGTTATTTGACCCGTACACCCGTACCCCCAGTGGCGATTGAGATTATGTAATCGCATTGATTCAAATTTTTCAGTCGCAACTTGAAAATTTAAACTACTAAAATTATACTTATTACTATAAAATGTTCGGATTAGGAGGAGCTCCACAACCATCGTCCCAGCAAAAGATTCAAGCCGCTGAAGCGGAATTAGATATGGTCACAGGAATGTTCAATTCTCTTGTTGAACAATGTCATGCTAAATGTATCAATAGATCATATAATGAATCAGACGTTAATAAAACTGAAGCTTTATGTTTAGATAGATGTGTTTCAAAATATTTTGAAACAAATGTTCAAGTTGGTGAAAATATGCAAAAATTAGGACAATCTGGTCAATTTATGGGTCGTTAAATAATATATATGCATTTGTGTAAATAATGATACAGTCTATGTACAAAATGTAGAGGAGAATTTTCCAATTAATGATTGATTAATTCCAACCAAAAGCACGTCCAAAACGAAGTTTTAAACCTTCCCAATTTTGAAGTTTAGGACGAGCATCAATGAAAACGTTTGGTCCAGATGGGGTTGTAATTCCATAGAAATCAATGACATATGGAATTTCAACTCCACATCTATTAATAATCCAATCATGTCTATCAAATGGAGCATCTTGACCTAAGATATTCAGTTTGAACCATGCTCTGGGAGTAAGCTTCTTAGGATCTCCTTTAAAACTTGTTAATGTTATACCTCCACATTGTTTTATTGCATCTTCATAATTAGTTCTTTCCCAATTTAAAACATGAGACCATGCCAGTTCATTAATAGCATTATGAATAGGTACAACAGTCTTCATATCATCAGCTTCTGGTTCCCACTTTTTCCGTTTCATGGCTTCAAAAAATTGTTTCTGTGAAGGATACATCCAGTTGGCTTTAACATCGGAACGAGGTATTGAACTGATTTCTCTCTCGGTTGGTAATTCAACTGTTGCTGTTAAAATAGGATCGGATTTTAAGGACTCCGAAGCACATCCTGCTTGTGGTTCTTCCACCGCTTCAGGTGTTGCGTTGGTGGTGACAGATATATTAGATATCCAAGCAGATCTGGTACTATGATCAACAGGACATTTTGGTTGGTCTTCAATATCTAACTTTTCAACTGATTTTTCAACAGCAGGTGATTCTTTGGATCCAGTAAGTTTCAGAAGCCACGTAGACCGCGTACTGTTGTCTACCGGACACTTTGGCTGGTCGGTCGAAGACATGTAAATTTATAGAGTAAATTAATTAAGTTACTAATGATAAATTTGTCAAATGCTATAGGCGAGAGCAGCCGTCACGTGACCAAATCTACAAAATTCTATAATGATAGATCTACTAATGATAATTTTACTGTTTACAATCTGGTAATATCATTACGGTCATTAAATCACTACTTAAAATGTTTCACGTTTGGTCTTCATGTTTATTGCGTAGATATGATTTAAATTGTGTTTGTGTGTGTAGTCAGTACTTTAATAGATTTTTTTCTTTTCATCCAACGAAAGTTCACCAGCACCGGCATTGACAATAATAAGTAAACCTCCTACAATACTCAAGGTTTGAAAGAATTCGTATCTTAAGAAATCTCTTTGAGAATCATGAGAAGCATATTTCCAAAATTGATTTGCAAAAATATTATAAGCAAATAAAAGTACTGTTAATACAAAAGCAGCAAATTTAGTCTTATAACCAACAATAATTGAACCACAAGCAAGGAATCCAACTAAAATAATGAATAATCTAGTGAATGAAAAAGAAGCAGAGAAAACAAATCCTAAGAATAAGAAAACAAGTAATAATCTTCCTGCTAATAAGAAATATTTTTTATGATCTTTATTTTGTAACATTGGTAAACCTGGCATCGATAAACTACGTTTATCTCTAACCAAACTATCAGAAAATGCTAAAATTAAACCTCCAACAACAGATAAATTTCTTAAAATGAATTGAGAATCAGTAATTAAACCATAAAAAATTCCTTGAATTAATACAATTGAAACTAAAGCACTTGTTGCAAATTCAGATCTTTTGCGTAGGATAAGTAAAGTTGCTGCTATACTCATTACCACAATATTTACTAATAAAAATACAATTGTTAACCATTTCCAATATCTTCTATAATTATGAAGATAATATACTTGTTCAGACCATTGAGTGAAAATACGAAGTGAATCTTCAAAAAATGTCGCCACTATGAAAAATCTTCCAATTGAAGGAACATAAGGTCTTAATGGACGACTATAATCATCAATTAAATCTTCAATTTTTTTAGAAAATTCTTCAAATTGTTGTGAAAAATCTTTTGATGATGAAACAGGTCCTAAATTTGCAGGTCCTGGTCCCAGTGAAGGAATATTTCCAAACTGATTGTTGAACTGATGATTATGACCCCTATAAGACATTTAATTAAAGTTAAAGAAAAGTTAATTGCAACTGACAGATCACTCTCAAAATTCAGATGTGAGTTTAACTTGGATTTTTGACACGTATGCGGCCCTGTAACAAACCACCACCACACCCGTACATTTCATCGGGGAAAAATTCCGTGCACCACAACAATGAATAGAATAAAATAATACGTAAATGAAGAATGTTATAGCCATTATAAAATTATGTATATATATGTGCTATACAGTGTAGGCGAATGAGGTAGTGGTTTTATTAGATTGGTTGAGGTAAAGCTTGGATAATTAAGTGTATTAAGTATAAACAGTTAAGTCTGGTGTCAATTACAACATACGATGAATTTCGTCGTCTTTGAATTTGTCTAAATTGTCTAAATTATTCCACCATTTAAAGAGGAATGTTTCACAAATAAGTTTAAACCACGGAGTAAATACCAAAGAATCATCATTAAACATTGTTTTTAATTCATCTTGACTAACATACTTGTAATCTTTAACTTCATTTAAATTTGCATCTATTGTAATATCATTTTTAGCTTTTAAAATTAAAATATAATCAATTTCATGTTCTCCCCATTTTGATGTTTCATCTCCACTAGCACTTTTATAATGAATTCTAGTCAAATAAGAGAAATCGTCATAAGGACAATCTTTTTCAGGAATTCCTAATTCATGAAATAATTTTCTTTGAGCTGCAATTTTAGCTCCCAGAATAGCAGTTGATAAATTTGAATGATCTTTATCTCCATCAGGAGCAGTAATTCCAAGTTCACTTTTAACACAGAGAGGATGTGAACAACATGTATTGGTCCACATATCAGGGAAAGTAATTTTTTCTTCTGCTCTTTGTTGTAAAAGAAGTTTACCATCTTCGTTAAATAAGAAAACTGAAAATGCTCTATGTAATAAACCTTGATTAATATTGTCCATGATATGACAAAGTTTCTTGGTACCAGCACCAATAGGAAGATCTTGGTAATCTAATACAATGCAAAGTTCATCCATGAGTTTAATTTGTTCTTGATCATGTCCATCGAAAAGACCTTCTTTATCATCGGAAGATGCATCTGCTGAATATGAATCACCAATTTGTTTAAGAGGTGTAACTTCAGGCCATTTACTCAAAATTTCTGGTCCGGAGAGACTCTTTACGAGACTATCATATGAGTTACTGGCTGGTGACATTATGTTTGGAGAATAGTTTGTATCTGAAGAATCAACAATCGGCTTTTTCAAAAGCGAAAATATTGTTAATGCCGGTGCACGGGTGTGATTATACGAATGAACGATGGTACGGCTGCATGAGTCTGCAGAAACAGGCAGAATACCGAAATCTACAAAATGCAGAGGAAAAAGGAAATTGTGAGCTCGAATATACTAGGACAATTTTCAATTGATAGAATGGAGCAGATCGTTTGATGTGGCTTTAAAGTTATAATTGGTCTCATGGATTGAGCACATGCAACTTAAGATTTCAGTCGATGGTTTTGGCTGGCTCCAAGCAGTCAAGCTTTCAATTAGCAGCTAGTAGGATCTTCAAAGTGGTAATCATCGAAATGATCGAGCTTCTTTCTTTCAGGGATGTTGTTTCTCTCAGATCGAGATTGGCCGTTCCATACAAATCTGTGATTAGTGAGCCACATTTTTTGCAGCCAATCTCGGATTTTTGAGTTGAATTTTCATAGAATTCAGTCTTAGCTATCAGACTTCTTCCACCACGGCTTATTCAACTTATTGACTTGAATACCTCCATTGCCGATTTAGTTGCAACCATTTGTGGTTTCCGGTTTTAGCAGCCACTGGGCGGACACTACCTCCTCGGAATGCCAACGCACTGGACGAAATTTTCAATTTTTCAGCTAGTGAAAAAAGCTTATCAAATACCTACCAAAATGTCTGCTGAAACTGCCCGTACTGCTGCACCTGCTCGTCGTTTTATTAAACGTCCTGACGATAAGGCTTTCAAGCAAGAACTTGAAATCATCAAAAAAGACATTAAAAAATTAGATCTTTCCCAAGAAGAGATCACCTCTGTAATTGAAAAAACTACTACTGATGCTAAAATTTTAGAAAGTAGAAAAGAATTACAAGGTAGATTAAGAGAATTGATTACTCAACAAAATGCCATTAAATCCGAAAGACAAGTTGTTCAAGATCAAATCAAACAAGTCGACGCTGGATTAAAGAGAAAAATTTCTGAAATTCAAGCTCAAACCAGTAAGAGTAACTTCAAAAATGCTCAAGAAATTGATGCTAGAATTGCTTACTTAGATTCTTTAGTTGATCAAGGTGACTTGAAATTAGCTGATGAAAGAAGATTTGTTAAAGAAATGTCTCAATTACGTAAATTACGTAAAGATTTTGGATCAGTTGAAAAACAACAAGAGTCAATTGACAAAGACAAGACTAAAATCGCTGAATTAAAGAAGACTTTGAATTCTATTCAAAATAAAGAAGTCCAACAAGAATTTGAAAAAATTCAAAAACAATTGGATGAAATCAATGAAGGTAACAAAACCGTTGTCGATAAAAGAAAAGAATTATTCAATAAACGTAATGAAATCAGAAAACAAAAAGATGCTAAATACAAGCAAATGACTAAGTTAAGAACTGATTTCGATGCTGAATTCGAAAAATTCAAAAAAGGTATGGAAGAAGAAAGAAAGAAGAGAGATGATGAATACAAGCAAAAACAAGCTGAAGAAAGACAAGCTAAAAGAAAAGTTGCCGCTGAAAAACAATTGGCTGATGCTTCAATTCCAGCTTTCACCAATGAAATTAACCAAATTCACTCTTTATTGAAATACTTCGATCCTTCTTATGTTAAACCAAAGGCTAAACTCTTTGAAACTACTGAAACCGTTCCAAGTTCTACTTCAAACAACATTAGAAAAGTTGAAATGCCAGAAGATGTTGTCATTATCAAGAAAGAACAACAATCATTCTTTGAAGGTTCTAAAAAGAAGTCTAAAGGTAAAAAATCTCAAACTAAAGCCAAAAACTTTACTGTTGACCCAGATGTTATCGTTTCTTTAACTGACTTATCCATTCCTTTACCTACTAAGTCTGAAGAAGTTCCTGCTACTATTGATATCTTAAAAGAAACTTTGAAAGCTCTTGAAGATAAACAAGAAGAACAAACCAAGGTTAATATTGAAAAGGCTAAAGCACAAATTGCTAAGTTAGAAGCCGAAGCTGAAGCCAACGATGAAGAACCTGAAGAAGAAGAAGCTAATTAAGCTTACATAATCCTTATATATAAACCTAATTATTTTTATCTAACAAGATTCATTTTAATTATGTAGATAAAATCATGAATTTGTATGCAGGTGCGATGGGCCATTAAAAAAAGTGAAAAATTAAACTATCATTTGAGTTTACCTATGGCTAAAAGAAAGCAAAATTCAGAACCTGAAAAGGTTACTAAAAAGCCTTCAAAGTCTTCCAAAGATACAAGTTGCTCGCTTTGCATTCCTTCTTCAATTATATCTGCCACAAATGCTTATAATTTAGAGCAAATTACCTATACTGCATATCAAATAGCTAAAGCTGCTACCATATATGATGTAGCAGAAATTGTAATTTTGGATGTTCCAACTCCAGAAAAGAAACTTCAAGAACTTGAAAAGGAAAACAGTAAGAAAGTTCAATTAGGAGGTGATAAAGGAGGTAAAAAAATTAAATTCAATTTTACCGATGAAGAAGTTACTGGTGACAAGCCTAAAATTGTTGAAGCTGAAGTCAAAGAAGAACAAGAAGAAACTGGATCGTCTGATGAAGATCCCAACAGTAACAATGCCCTTCTTTTCGCTACTTTATTACAATTCTTCATAACTCCACCATATTTGGTTAAAAGTGTATTTTCTGCCAATAAATATAAGACTAAGTTCAAATACGCTAAAAAACTACCGAAATTAAGTACACTCCCATTCATGAATAATAACGATGTCCAAAAAGATTTCAAAGAGGGTATAACAATTGCCAAGGCCAGCCCAAAGGTAAAATCAAAGAAAGCCACCAAAAAATTGGCTGTCACCAAATACGTCAATATTGGAGAGGCGACACCATTAACTTTGACCCAAGATATACCAGTAAATGTAAGAGTGACAGTTGATATTAAAAACAAAAAAGTTGTTAGTCCTTTAGAAGCTTATGGTACTATTGGAAATAGATCTAGTTTCGGATACTTTGTTAGAGTTGCAAAGTCTTTTTCTTCTATCTTTACTCAATCTTCTTGCCCTGATGGTTATGCAGCAAGTGTCTTCATTGAAGCTAACACTTTTTTCAAGCAAAGCGATGTTGAAATCAAAGAATTTGATAAGTCGTCTTTGACTAAGGGTGGCCAAGTATTACTCGTGGTAAGTAGCATGAACGATCTTAGTTACAGTTTTGAGAAAGACAAGGCCAGTTTGGGAGGTGTTGAAAAAGTTCAAGAAATGTTTGATGGAAGTTTAGTTATCCCTAAAGGTGTAAAAGTTGAAGACGCTTCACTTATTGCATTATCCAAATTGCATTAGATATTAAATATTGTAATATAAACTCATAAATACTCTACTTTCAATAATTAAATGGCACATATTGTATACAAGATACTACAGAACTAAATAACACTTCCAACAAAATTACAATACATATCTGAAACTTCTTAACTCTCTATCAGTTAAATCTAAAAATTCTTCATTTTCAATATGTTTATAACCTTCTTGTGCATCTCTTTGATCTCTCTTTTTATTTTCGTAGACATAGTAGAATCTCAAAACCAAAGGTAAGAAGACAAGAATAGCCCAACAAGTAATCATCATTACAAAACCTTCATGATATCCTGGAGCTTGGTCACTTTTGAAGAATTGAGGAGCTGCAATCATACCCACACAGTAGGCAACGAAAATCATACCTCCAGCAACTGTTTTTTTAGTGAAACCGGAGATGTTTCTAGTCATTAAAGTAAATATACCAACATCACTTACGGTATTGGCATATTGAAGCCAAAATGCAATTAATTTACCGGCACGTTTAGAGTCAGGATGATTAGGTAAGACTTTAACTAAACTTGTACCTATAATGCATGGAATCATGGAAATGGCTTGAATATTACATGCCATATTAGGATAGAATTTAAGACAAAGACCAGCCATAATCAAGGTTATACCTTGAATACCACCGGCTGGCATATTAATCAAAACAGTTTCAAAAGAGCTAAATCCAAAAGACTCGATAATTAAGTTACCAAAATTTTGAATACCACCGGCAGGGCAACAACCAACAAATTCAAGAAGAACTAACAACCAAACTTGAGGGTCAATTAAAGCTTCTTTTGCTTGACTCAATTTGAAGGTTGGATTCTTGGTACCGGTTTTATTTTCTCTGATTCTTTCAAGTGCAATAAGTTTTTCTCTTTCATTTAAAAATCTACAAGAGACGATAGATTCAGGTAAGAAAAACCATATAATAATACCCCAGAAGAATGTTATGATACCGTAGATAATGTAGAACCATTTCCAAGGTTCGATAGCTGACTTAATGTGACCTAAACCGTATGAAATTAAACCACCTAAAACAACACCAACCGCATTACCAATGTACCAAAGAGAAACTCTTACAGGTTGTTCGGTCTTTTTGTACCACATGGATGTTAAGATGACCCAAGCAGGAGAAACAGTAGCTTCACACATACCAAGGAAAAATCTGATAACAGCAAGACCAGCAAAATTTTTAGCAGCTGCTGTACATATCAAAACAACAGCCCAAACAGTTAAACAAGCCCCTACATATTTAGAAATTGAAAAGTATTGGAAAGCTCTACTAGCGATCGGCTGACCAACCAAGTATCCAAAGTAAAATATAGAACCAGCCCAGGAATATTGTTGACCAACTAAGTTCAAATCATCAGTTAATCCGAAAACGGAAGAATTTGATAAAGCACCTTTATCTAAAAATTGTAAGAAATAAGATCCAAACATGAAAGTCATTAAATGAAGATCAATCTTCCATAAAACTTTTCTTTCTTCTTCCTTTGTAAAAGTTATATGTTCGTGAGCTTCAACGAACTCCAATGCAACATCACCATTTGATTTAATAGCTTCTAATTCTTCTGAACCAATTTGTGGAGTAACCGATTTCTCGGATACAAGAGCAGTATCTTTCTCTAAAGACATCGTATAGTTCGTCGACAAATCATTGGCGAAACTGAACATTTAAATCTAATATTACATCAAACGACAATGATAACGACTAGATTATCATAAGTCATTTTCCCGATTTGGTAGCTTCCGCATTAGGAAGGTCAATCGCGAGATTACAAGATACTAGACGATTTCACTAGGTGCTGAATTACGATTATGCCGCTTACTTTATGATACGATCCCCTTTTGATACCTTGATTGGCTTCTGCCGCTCACGCCAAGATATTTCTCCTTGAAACTTCTCTGTATCTTGATTTATAAGGTGATTTTTTGAAGACTCCGAATCTCAATTCCATCTCAAAATTCTTTGTTGTAAATCCATTATCCTCGAAAGGTGGGGATCTGGTACGTCGTTGCGTATCCTTTGTAGCATTACCGCTCTGGACAATGAGTCGGTGCTGATGCAATGGGTAGCGCCAAAATTCTTGTTATTCACTCTTTCTGGTGATTATTTAAACCCCGAGAGGCTGCAAAAATCCTGTGCGATGAAGTGCCGAAACTTTTGTTCAAGACGGAAATGCCGAAATTTCAGGAAGTTCGAAAACTACTCAAAAGTTATGATATTTTAGGTTACAAGGCACTAGACCTTAATATATTGTAGATTTTATATAGTATTTGCTAGATCATTCTGTGTAGAAGTTTCTTTTTGGCTCAATATCTGGATATACACGGTCTAAAATACCTTCTTTGACTATAGCGGAGATACGAGATCCATAAAGTAATGGATCCCCTTCGGATACAAAAAAGCTCGTTTCTGACGAGGAGGTCAAGTTGAAAATTTCCTTCATATTGCTAGTAAGCATTCGAAGAACAACTTCAGTCTCCAATTCAGAAAGAGCAGCAGCCAATCCCGAGTCCGGAAGAAGAGTTCTGGCTTTACCATCATCATCGATACTTATACCAACTTTGACCCCAGCATCATGAAGTACCCTAATGACAGTAGATTCTCCTCCCAATCCTGTAATACATCTTCTCTCATCCCAGAACTTTCTTTGACATTGCCATGGAGATACAACAACTGGTACGTTGGCATCAGCAAGCTTTCCAGCTATAAGATGAGACTCCACACCTCCAATGATTATGAGATTGATGCCGTAGTCTGTTTTAATCAGAAGAAGGTGTTCCATTACGTCCTTATTTTGAGTATGGACAGCTAAAGGCACTTCACCTCTTGCAACACGTCCGTATATATTGTCAGAATCAGCATTCTTAGAAAGAAGCAGACGAATCATGGAGATTTGAGAAGACAGAGTTGGAACAAATTTCTGCTTTCCTTGATCACCAACGGTGATGTGTAGAGCAGCTTCCTTTTTGATAATACCGCCAAGATCTTTGGCAGTGGTATGGAAAGCTACACTCACACCAGTAACAAAAACGTCACCTTCTCCTCGGAAAGGTGGTGTAATAACTGTGTCAATACCCGAGTGATAAGCTCTTTGGAGGTGGATACCTTCAAATCTGAGCCCATTATAGGCAGTAAGAACATTATCTGGGTCTCTAAAATCAGATAAGATTCCTTCTTTGTAAGCGTTTACCACAACACCGTCTCCAGTCATTGGCTCTGAAACTAACTCGACCAATCCATGACTAGGTGTTACTGCAGTTATCATGGGCGATATATAACCGTTTTCAAATTGAAGCACAGGGACTGAACTGTCGTAGTATTTAGAACAATCTACTTCAAAACATACGATTTCACCATCTTTGACAGTCATTTCTGAATTAACGTGAATACTGGTCTCCAAGAAGGAGCGGTTAATACCCTTGAGTACGAAAGAGCTGGATGACTCCAAAGAACGAAGTTCTGATTGAGAGGTAGACACCTCTGGGATGGATGGAGGTGCTTCTTCGGCTGAATGCTTTTCCTTTCCTGTGTCTGTAACGACGTGACCGTCAACAAAGATAGTCACTGGAGTAGCACCTTGACTCAATGGGTGGTGAGACCATATTACAATATCTGCATCGTATCCTTTACGAAGGTAGCCAATTCTGTCGTCCAAGCGAAGACCTTTGGCAGCTTCACCAGTGATACTTGAAAAGGCTGACTTTGCAGACAATCCATAGTGATGAGACATTTGGGCCTGGTTTAGTAATGAATGGCCTGGTTGGGCAGGGTGATCTGTAGTTAAAACAACACTCATGTTGTTTTGTTCCAAAATCTTTGGACCAAAAAGACTAGCACCAACTGCTTCTTTCTTGAATCCCCAAAGTGAAGCAAAAGTGGCCATGGTAACATTGTAAGGTTGTTGCTTGATAATTTTTGGAATCCTGTAAGCGTCGAGAGAGTGATGTAAAGCATTGATTTCGATACCGAACTCCCTGGCATGTCTAAATAATGTTTCAATGTCAAAAGTTTCGTAACAATGGGCGTTAGTCATAAGCTTTCCACGAAGGAGTTCCACTAAAAGATCTAGATTATCATCAATGGGATAAGACTCTTGAATATACTTATCAGAAGCTGCTTTGTCACACCAAATATCTTGTTTGGTCTTCAAATCGACCGCCTTTTGCATAGTCTCTCTAAATATATGACCTAACCCCATTCTTGACTTAGGAGCCAGAGGAATATTAACAAATCTCTTTTTGGGGTTTTCACCACAAGCCATTTTCATCCAGCGGTGTCTTGTTTGATCTTCGAGCGGAACGGTAGCATCATATTGAACAAGCATTTCTTCCACTGAAAGTGATGGGGGCACCGAGAGTTTCAAAGTAAACCCTTCTCCGGAAATCAAATTAGCACTTGGTAAGATCAAAGCAGAAGTGACTCCTCCAGAAAGACTCTGTTGAATAGCAGGATCTCCAATATTGAAAGCATCTATAACTCTTGTAAATGGAGTCACGTAGTTCATGAGCTCAAACATATCATTCACTCCTCTGAGTTCAGGTTGGGTGCAAATTCCAAGATGAGAATGCATTTCTACTAAACCTGGACTGACGTATGAGCCTGCAGCATCAATGACTTTGGGAGATGTTGTAATAGTGAGTTCCTTGCTTTCTTCCAGGCCAGATTCCACTATCTCGTACACCAATCCTTCTTTGATAAATATGTCTTTCTTACCAGTCAAGATTTCACCGTCTCCATCAATGATCTTAGCGTTGATAATCTTAGTGAAGGCAACGGGAGTATCAAATGGCTGCAAAAAAAGCTGGTATCTGTCATTACTGCTTCTGTTTTCTGGAGTCAATTTCTGTACGGTATTGAATCTCTTGGAACATTGTGCCAAACCTGATTTCACGTGTAAAGGAACAGGTTGGTGCTGATGGTGAGACAAAGGTAAATTTGTAAAAAGTGCTAATGCTGCAAGAACAATTGCAAATGCAAGAACCTTAACTGTCAACACAGCTTTCTTATGATTCAAAGACTCTTGCACCATGACCTTGCATCACTACGAAAATTAGCTTGACAGGAATCTCCAATGCTTAAATTGGGATGTATAGTCGGTATCACAACTCGGGACTCATCGATACCATTGTCCGCATTGGGAAGCTTCCCGAATAGGAAAAACGGAAGATTGGACCGCCAACGAGTAACGGAGCGGTATCGCTCCAAATTCATCACCAAATATATATCCACACTTTTGAGTCTTTCTGAGCAACAGCCAAATTCCAATTTCAATTGGCTAAGGGATCTTACTGATACATCTATTCCTCTACGATGACAAAGTCTGAGCTTCCAATTTTTCTGCTGGATAGTCCCAGACACGGCCTGAGCTTATACCGTATTTTAGTTGGTTGCGCAATTGCTCTATGCTCTGGTTACTACTTACTCAATTTGAATGTGGTACTTCTGTTGTTTGAAACCGAGCCTCAATTTGTATGTCCATCCACTGAAAAGCTCGTGCCAACTGGTGAAGGGTTTGCTGACTTTGATTACTTCCGTACTGACCAATTTCGTAATAAATCTCTCCAGCTTTGGGCCGATGCCGTAAGAATTCCTACCCAAAACTACGATGATTTGGGGGAAGTCGGCTCCGACCCCCGGTGGGATATTTTCTTCAATTTCAGTAGCTATTTGCTCGATTCATTCCCATCGGTGGCTGCCAAAAGTGTTTTGACTAGAGTTCATACTCATGGTCTTATTTTCGAGATTGAAGGCTCAGACCCTTCTTTGAAACCTATCATCTTATCCGGACACCAAGACGTGGTTCCTGTCCCTGAGGAGACAGTTGACAGATGGAGCTACCCACCTTTTGATGGTGTTTTCGACGGTGAGTTCTTATGGGGACGTGGTTCCAGTGACTGTAGAAACAATGTGATTGGAATATTTGAGGCTCTTGAAACATTGATAACTCACAATTTCCTGCCCAAACGTGGTATCATTGTTGCATTGGGTTTCGATGAGGAAACTAGTGGTTTCAAAGGTGCTGTCTCTATAAATGACCATTTAATCGAAAAATATGGCGAAAAATTCGCCTTCTTGATCGTGGACGAAGGTGGTTTGGGTATCCAGGATATTCATGGCTCTAGATTTGCTCTTCCTTCAACTGGTGAAAAGGGCTATGTTGATGTTCATGTAGATTTGTTCTCTGTTGGAGGACATTCATCAGTTCCACCAAAACATACTGCAATTGGTATTATGGCTGAACTTATAAGGGAAGTGGAAGCTTTGGAATATCCTCTTGATCTCTCTGAAAAGAATCCGTTTTACTACCAGTTGCAATGTGAAGCTAAGGTGTCGCAAGAAATGACTAGACAGTTAAAGTCAGATATTAGTAGATTGACTGATAATAGTGCTGCAAAGAAGAGGGTTCTTAAAGACATTTCTCTGGATATCAATCAAAAAGCATTAGCTTCTACTACGCAAGCCGTAGATATTATATTTGGTGGCCTTAAGATTAACGCCTTACCCGAAAAAGTCACTTTGAAAATTAATCATCGTGTTGGTTATGATTCCTCTTTAGAAGAGGTTGAAAAGAAATTGACAAAAGCGCTTGAAATAGTTTCTAGTAAGTTTGGTCTTGATTTCGATGCATTTGGTAAAACAATTTCTGAAAAAGAAGTTACAACGGGAAGATTTGTTGCTTCATTGGTAGAGCCAATGTCACCAGCACCTGTTACCTATCCTTTTGACAATCCTACATGGACGATTTTAGGCGGTACCGTGAAGCATGTGTTTGAAGATTTTGCCACTTATGGTAGCGGTGATTTGCAAGGGCCCCAAAACGTTACAGTGGCACCTTCTTGTATGACTGGAAATACTGATACTAGACATTATTGGAACCTCACCGACAATATCTATCGATTCACTCCTATTAGACAAAATCAAAGATTCAACGCCCATGCTGTTGATGAAAGGGTTCTGTTAGATGCTCATATTGAAGGAGTAGTTTTCTATCATGAATTCATAAGAAACTTAGATCACTACCTTGGAAACTAAATACATTAAAAAAATTTGAGCTTTAACTATTGTAAATTTTGTAACTATACCACTAGGTAGGCCTATTTATATAATCATAAGTAAGAGTCCATCATTTTCATATCGAGACCACTTCCAAAAAGTAAATCCCCCTTGACCGGCTCCTCGAATTTTGGGAAACACTTGTTCAAGTTACCTGCGGTGAATGTAAACGCAATCGATGAACCAAAATCGAAGGGATTGCCTTCGAATATCATGTAATCATTGGTAGAGCTTATTCCAAAGATATCGTAAATACTTTGAGTAAGAAGTGCTAATACGTCTTTAGTCTCGTACCCAGCAATGGCTTTACCAGCTAATCCTGCTTCCCATAGTAATCTACGTGTAGTGTCGTCGGCGTCAGCTCCAATAGCAAATTTGACTCCAGCATTGTGCAAGATACTAACAGAGTTTTCTTCAGTCAATGGAGTATTATGTGAGCACCTTCTGTTTTCCCAGAATTTATCAGTACATCTCCATGATGCAAGAACAACTGGAATTTGAGCTTTTCCAAGCTCTTCGGCAATAAGATATGCTTCTTGACCACCTATAATCACAAACTTGACAGAAGGAAATTCATCTTTCAATTTGAGAATTTGAAGTATAATAGCTCTACTATGGGTATGAATTGCAATAGGAAGATCATTTAACTCATTGTCAGATGAAAGAAACTCTCTTAATGCCTTGATTTGAGATGAAATGGTAGGTGTTACTTCACTTTTGGCACCATGCCCAATTGTGAAATGAACAGCAACCTTGTCGTCAATAATAGCTGAATTTAAGTCATTGGCACCAAGTCTGAACCTGGTACTAATCCCTTTCATGAAGTTTTCACCGGCAGGAGCAGATAAAACTTCAGCAATCCCACTACGATGGACTCTTTCAAGCATGAGACCTTCGTAAAGAAGACCATCACTTGCTGAAAGAAGTCCAGAATTGGCGTTTGCAATACCATCCACCGTAGATGCCTCGAGTCTCATTTCACCTAAACCCACTGAAGGAGTGATTGCTACAGGACCAGGAATAATCACACCGTCGTTGAGATGAATCTTCGAAAGCTTTGAAACATCGTACAGATCACTTTGACAGAATCCCATTGACCCAACACATGATATTGAACCGTTGACTACAACCGCGAGAATTTCTGATTCTGAAGCATCAGATTGCACTTTAACAGAATCTTGCTGCTCGATGAACGACTTGCTAACACCAGTTATAACAAACGATGTTTCAGAAGGACACTCTTCTATGGCTGCGGTATCATTATAGTTAACGTAATCTTTTCTTTGGTGTGAAGCTGCACCTACCAGTTCCAGTTCCATCTTCTCAAGCTTGTTGAACTTGAACAAAGGTGTACCATCGACTATCACCTCTTTGGCTTTAACGCCTAAAGTAAGTGGATGACCATTCCATACCACCAAGTCAGCATCGTATCCCTGTCTAACGTACCCGATTCTATGGTCCATATTCATAATCTTAGCGGGTACCGAAGTGACAGCTCCGATAGCTTTTGCAGCCAGAAGGCCAAAGTTATGGGAAATTTGAGCATAGTATAACAAATCCTGGCCCGGTAAGGCTGGATGATCTGTTTTTATAGCGACTGGAATACCATTTTCGGCTAAAATTCTTGGGGAATTAACTGTACTTTCATACATTTCTTTTTTGTCACCCCATTCATCAGCGAAAATAGCGATGGAAGCATTATGTCTCTTGAGAAGATCTACAACTTCCCAACTTCCACCAGCATGGTGAAAAGAATCTATGTGAATACCAAACTCATCGGTTACACGTAAAAGCGACTCAAAATCATAAGTCTCGTATAAGTGAGTGTTAATAGTTAAGTCACCACGAAGTATGTCGACCAAAGTGTTGAGCTCAAAGTCTTCGGGGTACTTTTGGTGGGCCCATTGGCGAGGATCGCGGCAAAATTCGTCCTGGCGGTCCATGAGAATTTTGGCCTGGTCGAAAGCTCTTCTGATAACCAAGGCCTCTCCCATTCTACTCACTGGATACCCCTTGAGATGAGTAGACTTTTCATTCTCACCGTAAGCTATTTTGAACCATCTAACAAGCTTAGGAGCAGAAACGTTGAACTGAATCAATAACTCGTCCACGAGATTATGGGGTGAACGGTGCAATTTGATAGCATAAGATTCTCCACTAAGAAGATTTTTGCTACCAGTCAAGACGAGATGAGAGGTTACACCGGAGGCCGAGAGTGAGAGCATATCTGGGTCGCGTGGGTCGAGCCCATCCACAGCCCGCACGAAGGGAGTTACCGGTGACGTGAACTCATTCGTATCTTCAGTAGCTCTAAGCTGTGGCTGTACTCTGGTACCAAAGTGAGAGTGTACATCTACTAGACCAGGACTGACAAAGCTACCATTGAGATCAATTACGTCGTAGGATTGTAGTGCGTAATTAGCTGCAAAACCTTCAGTTTCTGGTCCAACATAACGAATAGTTCCCTCCTTCACAGAAATGGATATACCTTTCACCATTGATCCATCGCCATCAATAAGAGTAGCATTTCTTAATAAGTAGGCAGAGTGTGGGAAAAGACCGGCCCTTTCGTTTGTCCGGAGAGGATCTGGAGAAAACTGAGGACGGACCGAGTGCATGGAGCATTGGCCCGGGCGCGAGCCAGGGCTGGGACCACGAAGCGAGGTAATTATAACGAAGATGGCAGCCGCCAATGCCAACGCAAGACCATAAATTGTCCTATTATATTTCTTGCGGAGAGTGGCCGTTTCTTGACCTGAGTAAATAAGATAATCCATAGTCATTTCAGAAGCGTTTAGGCATAATGTTACGCTAAATTGGATGGCAGGTTATCAGCTTATATTACCACGGAATTTACTCATTATCAAGCCCAATTGGGTAGCTTCCTCATTGGGAAAGGTTGTCCCAGATGATATGGTACTAAAATCGGAAACTAATTAAATGCCACATCGAAAACCGTTACGCATCATATAACATTCGAATATCTGGAAATGTCACGTATCTAGTTCGTTTTCTCCATCTACTGATACATTTGCATGGTAGATTCTGAACAAACATTTCTCTCGCGCAACCAGCCCAGCTACCAGTCCACTGGGTCCACCTCATCGTCCGACCTGGACCCAATGGACTTGGCCCCCGCGAAAATTGGGTCCGACCTTGTTCCAATCAATAAATGGGCTGTGATACCTTCATTGTGGTGTGGTGCTTTCTTAGCTGCTCTTGACTCGACTATTATTACTGCCACCTATCCTATCATTGGATCGGAATTAAACCGTTCAGAGCTGGCGTCCTGGATAGCGACGCTTTATATGCTTTCATCGTCCGCATTTCAACCTTTATATGGAGGGCTCAGTGATATGTTTGGCCGCAAAATTGTGTTAATATGGGCCAACTCCATTTTCTTGATTGGATCCTTTGGCTGCTTCATGGCACGAACTATGACTCAATTGTTTGTTGCTAGAGTAGTGGCTGGTATTGGGGGTGCTGGTCTTGGTACCTTGAGTTCCATCATTGTTAGCGACTTGGTTTCTATGAAAGAAAGAAGCACTTATAATGGTTATGCCAATCTCGTTTTTGGTATAGGTCAAGTTGTTGGTGCCCCCATTGGAGGATGGTTGGCTGATAATATTGGATGGAGATATGCATTCCTCATACAATGTCCAATCACTGCAATTTCTATAGCAGTTATCATCTACAGAGTTCATCTTCCTGGCCCTACTGGAAATCATCGTATCAGAGATATCGATTTTGTAGGGTCAATTCTATTAATCCTTGGAGTCGTCCTGTTCCTTGTATCATTGCAGTTCCTTAAATCAAGTAATGTCCAGTTAGCAGCAGCAGTAGCTACTTGTAGTATTCTTCTATTCCTGGTAACTTACCTTGTTGAGAAAACTGTTGCTAACCCCATTATATCTTTAAAAGTGCTTCTTTCGAGAAATCCGTTATTATCAGGACTTACAAACTTCTTTGGCTATATGGGTTTCTTTGCTATTACATTTAACTTGCCATTATATCTTCAAGTTGTCCTTGAAGAAACAGCTTCAAAAGCAGGTTCTCGACTCATTGTAAGTATAGTAGCAATGTGCTGTGGTTCTCTTTCTGCCGGTTATATTATAAGAAGGACTCACAATTATTATTATGTAGCAGTCCTTGGTGTCGCTAGTGAAATCGTAGGTAGTATTCTTGTTGCAAGTTTCGGTACTGAAACTTCTGGTTGGAAATTTAGTGTTTACTTGTTCCCTTCGGGTTTGGGACATGGTTTAGCCCTCAGCTCAACTCTTATGGCTATTATTTCATCAGTTCAAAAACACGAACAAGCAAAAGCTACTTCAATGAGTTATTTATTCAGGGTGCTTGGAAGTTCATTCGGTATTGCATTGACATCACTTTTCAATTCTTACATGTTAAAGAATAATTTGAACGAAATCTTCCCAAATACTCCAGAAGGAAGAGATGTGGTCAACAGTATTCTTCTGTCTATCACAGTAATCAATAGTTTATCACCAGAGTTGAAAAAAGCAGTCCAACAGAGTTTTGCAAGTATCATTCACACATCTTTCCAAGTGGTCATTATAGTAGAGTTTGTATCATTGGCATTTGCTAGCTTCTTAAGACAATACCCTTTAGTTTAAAAAGGTTATATATACAAGATAAATATTATATTACACAGAAGTATACTACTTATGAATTTATTTAAACAACAAACAATCCGGTTGTTTCTTGCATTAATAATCCGATATCCACTCTTTTCTTAGTTTCTCCTTGTCTCTTCAAACATTCTTCGAGTAGTATCTTTGTTTTGTTGATATGAAGTCCCCACCCTTCTTTGGCACAAGTGTCAAGCTCTTCAAGAATCCAATCCTGGTATACAAAATCAACTGTTTCAACTCCTGCTATGAAAAGGGGAAATGGCCACTGCAGTGAACCGGGAGTTTTCAGTTTCCGTATTCGACGAAGTTCAAGAGCAACTTGAAGTATGGCAGCTGCAGATTTCTGACACTTTTCGTTCGTTCTTATATCGGGATGACAAATTCTATCGAAGTATATTATCAATGCATGATTAAGGGAGCGGATTATAAGTATATGGAACCGGCTTAAATAATCATTAGATTTGACGAATTGAAGCTTTTCAGTAGCTAATCTTAAGTCGTCAATTTTCTGTTCAAGAGACATTGGGTCAAACTCTGTTGAATTACCACACGAGTCAAGCCAGCATCGAAGACGGACTAGAGTCCCGAACATTAACATATTCTTCACCATAAGGACTAAAATTTTATCCTGTGTATTATCATTGGAAAGACTATCTTGAGGATAAGATTCGCCATGCATTTTGGAAAGCATCTCCCTTGAATTTTGAAAGATATTAGATACTGTTTTTGACTCATATATATCCGATACTGCAAGGTAGTCTACGTTTGAATTCTCCCGCTTTTTACGATTTTCTAAATCGATATAATCTGGGAAAGAAATATTTCCCATAAATAAAGAAGACCGAATATCAAGGTATATTAACCAGGTCAAGCACTGGTAAGCAAAAGCACTCAACCCTGGTGATTTTGGAGTCGTGAGGCTATGATTTGACTCGAATAGTACTCCTATTCTTATAGTACTCCAAACATGCCGAAGAATATGAACAGTGTTACCCTCGCCGGCCATTATATCATAATGAACAAGGAAATAAGCTGTAGCTAAAAGAAGTTCTACGGGAACCTCACTATCCAAGAAGTTTTCCTTCATTATCGCAGTAAGTGATGATTGGAAATAGCCTTTGGAAAGAGAAAGCGAGGTGTTTTCACATATTGAAAGATGAAGACTGGACCATGCAAGTAAGCTGTATCTTAGAGGAGTGTATCTATAAGCAAACACATTGGCTACAATGGAGTAGAAATTCCATTCTGGATCTTTGATACTGTAAAATTTACACATGACCCTGCAGTAATGATTGATTAATCTGAATTCATTCTGGTGAGCTACAGGTTCACAGCCGTATCTGTCGTCGTGACTTTTAGTTTCGATATCGAAATCAGCAGTAAAACTGTTGAACCATTGTTGAGATTCGCCAAAGTCCATTTCTAGTTCTCCAACGTCGGCAAGCCCGTAGCTTTTAGCTGGTCTCATAAGACTTTCCAACTCCTGGTGAAGTAAGAGAAACCGGCCATTGTCCTCCACAAATCCTTCCTCTGCAATACTAGGCTTGATATTTTTTTCCTTATGGGCTTGGTCGATGGAGTTCGAAGTTCGACGTCCTTTAGATTCTTTCAGATCTGATTTAATGTTATCAGATGATTTTTTGAGTATTTTTGACGGGCGCAAATCAGTAATTTTCGAAGTTCCAGGCTGTTGACGTCTTCCTGGAGCCCCCGACTGTCGCAGAATAGTTCTGGATGTCTGGTTAATGATTTTAATTTTCTTCTTACTCATAAGATACTTAAAAATTCATAGACGAGATCCCAAACGTTATCGCGAACCTTAACCGGGATTTTGGTCGCAAAATCCGTGATAAGCATCCCATTGGGAAATAAGTGATTTGTCTGATATGAAAAAGATTTGGTTTGAAGCTAAAGAAATGACACTGTCATCATTAAGTTTAAGTTTAAATTTTGTGATTTTAGCTTATAGTTTATTTTGTACTTTTTCCAATTCGTAATTGTGTTCAGTTGTCAATTTGCAGCTTTTTTACCTCAATGCAAAAAACACGAAAAATTACACAAATTTTAATTACAGATCAAGACTTCAAACCGTACCCCTTGAAGTTCACTAGACCTTAAACAAGCATAAACCAGAATTTTTTAGGTTATGGACGCAATTGAGAACGCACTACAGCAGTATAGACAAAAGTTCGATAAAAAGCAATGTAAATCCAGCTTTAGCCCCAGTTAGTTGCCAACAACGTGAAATATTTTCTGTCGCTCATTAGGTCTAGATTATCTCAACGGTACCATTATCTTTCAGATCGACTAATGATTGTGGTCAACGAGACGACCAAATTGTCGAGGTGCAAAAAAATTCTTAAATTATGTGAAAAATTATCTAATTTTAGATCTACACCACGATACAAGGCGATCTTTGTCAATTGTAAGTAATAGAGTTGTTAGATAATGATTTCATTTATTTGAATTATCACCATTAGGCTCCTTAATTTTAAGTATCGTCTGGTTGAGCCGAAATCTTAATATGTACTACCGAAATTTAGCCATTTTAAATCATCTTTAAAGCACCCTTGCATTGTTTCCTCACCAGATCTTTGTCGTTGGCACCACGAACCAACGCATCACAAAATATACCGCCCGAATTCCGCTCATTGTTCTGAGTATCACTTTTAAATGTTGAAAGGCTGCGAAAATGCTGCCATATGAACATGATATAAAGCAGGATAAATCTGAAAAATTATGTAATTAGTTAATTTAAATCCTATGTCTATTCGAAAAAATCTTGATGTTCCAGGAACAACTCTTCTTATTGACCATGAACGACAGTTAAGTCATAAAAAGGGTTCAGATGTTGTTCTTGTTCCACAACCTAGTGAAAATCCAAATGATCCTCTTAATTGGTCTAAAACTTGGAAAATTATAAATTTTTCAGTATTATGTTTCTATACTTTAATCAGTGCCGGTGCAAGTCATTGGACATCTTCAGTTTATACTTTATTAACAGAAGAATTTCTGGTATCTTATAATAAGCTTAATGCCGGTAGTGGTGTTCAATACCTTGTATTGGCTTTTAGTTGTTTATTGGCACAACCTTTGGCTAATAAAGTTGGAAGAAGGGCTACTTTCCTTGTATCTACTGTCTTAGCATTCATAGGATGTATCGTATTTGCTGCTCAACAAAATTATCGTGGATTTATGGTCTATAGTGTATTCATAGGTCTTGCCGTAGCTCCTATGGATGCAGTTGTTGAAGTTTCAGTAAACGATATCTTTTTCCTTGATGATCATGGACTCTATATGGGCCTCTATGTCTTATGTTTGGCATTAGGTAGTAATTTCGGTCCTTTCGTATCAGGTTATGTCGCTGGGTATACACCAACTTGGGCTTGGTGTATCTACATTCTTCTTATACTTTTCTTCACTTTGTTCATTGTATCCATTTTCTTTTTAGAAGAATCTTTGTTTCATAGAGACTCTAAGAAAGACCTGGAGCAAGAAAAGATATCATCCAATACATCTGATGATATTCACTCTATCCATAGTTCGGTAGAAGTATCAAATGAAATTATCAAAAAGGAAAGTGACTCCGTTCATGAAAGCTATAAAGATGCTTCCGGAGAAGTCAAATCGTCTATTGAAGATGAAGATGAAGAAGTTAATATGTACCAACCTCCTAGAAAATCCCTTTTCCAAAGGATGTCACTTCTCAAATGGGAAAAGTCCAACCAAGCATATTTGTTCGATTTAACTATTGCTCCAATATTAACCTTGAGATACCCTGCTGTGATGTATAGTTCTCTTTGTTATGGGATTCAAATTTGTTGGTTGTCTTTCTTTGGTTTAACTCTATCACAATTTTACATTGCTCCGCCATATAACTTTACTACAGAAGCTGTAGGAAATTTAAATCTTGCTGGAATCATTGGTACCATTGTTGGTGCAATCTACTTGATGGGTAGTGATCGGTTTCAACTTTGGAAATCTAGAAGAAATGACGGGATTTCCGAACCTGAATTCAGACTTTGGTTAGCATTACCAGGAATAATCATCAATACCTTAGGTTTGTTTTTGTACGGGTACGGACCAGCCTATGGTATGCACTGGATAGTTGGAGCAATTGGATTAGCGCTTATTAATGTAGGTATTATTACATTAACTACAATTTCTTTGACTTACTCTCTTGAATGTTACCCTAAACAAGCGTCTAAAACAATGGTAGCTATTTTGTTTATAAGAAATCTCATTGGTGCAATTTTCACTTGGGTATTTCAATATTGGCTTGATGGAGTTGGTGTTAAAGGTACTGTAGCAATGACAGGTGCCTTCTGTATGTTCTTTAATGCTCCTATATTACTAATGATGATTTGGGGTAAAGATTTCAGACTTTGGACTAAAGAATGGTATGAATTATCAATCAAAGATGCCTAGATGGCTTATAGTTATAGTTTACTTAAAATTAATACTAATATAAATAATTTGGCTGCTAAATGCGAGTTTATGTTGCTAAAATACTAAAACGGAAACACTAATATCGCGCAACTATTGAGCAATATTTTGTAAATTTTACTACATTCTTATTCTTCAATATGGGATATCCAGAACCTTTCAAAGCTATCAGTAGGAAATTCAATGCAAATACAGTTTTAACATCGACTTCATTCAAACGATTTGACAAAGTTAATTTTGGAGCTCGTATGGCTCTTTTTCACTATAATAATCATGTTATAGTATGGTCAGCAATTCCTTATGGTAAGGAAGTATCGGATGCTCTTCAACTTTTGACTGGAACTACCAAGCCTCATGTAAGTTACTTGGTTATTCCAGACAAGGAACACACCATGGCCGCCAAATCTTTCAAGGATAACCACCCTGAGCTTAAGCTCATTGCTATGGATACCGTTGATTTGGGTGAAAAGTATCCAATTGACTTCAAAGTTACAGAGAAGTATGCCCACAGCTTAATAGACGCCAAAGCCCTTGAAGAAATTGGGATCAAAGACAAGGAAATCTTAGATAATTTCGAGTTTGTATATCTTCCATATCATGCCAATAATGAGCTTGTAATGATCGATAAAAATCACAAGACATTATATGAAGCAGATCTTTTATTCAATTTGACCCTGGAAGAGCCACTCGAGCAATTTTCTCCTGCTCTCGGGTACCCTGAGAAGTACTTCCCTCATCTGGGACTTTCATTCTTGACAAGATATTTAAATCCTTACAGTTCTGTAGGACAGTTTCTTCAACGTAAGATTGCCAATACTTCAAAATCGGCTGTGGGACTTCAAACAATCCATAATTGGGATTTTGAAAAAATCGTTATGTGTCATGGGAACACCATCGAACAAGATGGAAAGAAGGCGTTCAAGGCACTTTTCAGTGATGTTTTGAAGTAAGCAGAGTACATATTTTATTTTACACTATTTGGAGTGACGGAGAGACGGGAGATTTGGAGTTGTCTGGTGCGGAGTTGTAGGAGCTTATTTGTCGAACAGCGACCGGATCGCTATCGGCTCATCGAAGATACACTGATGCATTGTTCGATTTCTCAAAATGTTAGTAGAATCTGTCGGCATCGGAGGTTAGGGTTTGTCCGCGTCGGAGGCTAACATCGTTTCTAAGACGCCGCTATCGCTATATTTAATGCGATGAGCTCACAAGTATTTCAGATCTTCAACATTTCAATCTCTATATTTCGACATGGGATATCCCGAACCATTTAGAGCCATTACTAGAAGATTTAATGCCAATACTGTTGTTGTTTCGTCGTCATTCACAGTTTTTGGAAAAGTCAATTTTGGATCGCGTATGGCACTTCTCAACTATAATAATAATGTCATTGTATGGTCAGCAATTCCTTACGGTGAAGAAGTAACCAAAGCCCTCAAGCTTTTGACTGGGACTACCAGGCCTCGAGTCAGCTACTTAGTTATTCCAGACAATGAACATACTTTAGCGGTCAAATCATTTAAAGATAATCATCCAGAAGTCAAGATCATTGCTGTAGAATCTGTTGATTTGGGTGAAAAATACCCAATTGACTACAAAGTTACCGAAAAATATGCCCATAAATTAATTGACGCCAAAGCCCTAGAAGAGATTGGAATCAAAGATGAAGAGATTTTAAATAACTTTGAATTTGTGTATCTTCCTCATCATACTGGTAAGGAACTCGTGATGTACGACAAAACTCACAAGACATTATATGAAGCAGATCTTTTATTAAATATCAGTGTGAAAGAGCCACTTGAACAATTTTCACCAGCTCTCGGGTTCCCTAAAAACGGAGTACCTCTGGGTTATTCATTCTTAGTAAGATACTTGAATCCTTTCAGTACTTTTGGAAGGTATTTTCATCGCTTTCTTACAAAACCTCAAAAGTCCGCTATAGGGCTTCAAACTATATACAACTGGGATTTTGAAAAAATCGTCTTGTGTCACGGGAATCTTATAGAGAATGAGGCCAAGAAGGGATTTGAAGCACTTTATAAAGATGTATTGAAGTAGCAGTGTATAGTATAAAAAATTTCATAAGAAGATAGGTGTAACATAATTGCAGAGTACTGACAGAGAACTTACAGAGAAAGAGAAGCACTTACAAACAAGAGCAGACGAGCACTGGCGGAGAAGAGAATAAGGCAGAGAAGCATTTACAAAGAAGAGCAAAGGAGCACTGACGACCAGTGACGATATCAACATTCTAAAGCCACAAGAATAGGGACACATACACCTCGACGTGAGTCGATTCATCTGGTATTACAGATACTTATGAGTACAAGAGACCACTGTAGAATGTAGTTAGCTTATTTCAGTACTAAGCCTGCTGTAGCTTATGAGTGAATTACTCGATCACAGCCAGATCTCCATACTGTCAACAACCAGACACCCGTCTTTGATAAACCTCCTCCAAACCTACGTTAAGGCCTCCAGTACTTAAAGAGAATAACACCTACAAAGTTCTTACTGAGTAAATCTCAAACTTCTAATTTCCAAATATTCCCCAGAAAAAGGCTTTGTCCGAGCCTTTAAAGTACGGCTCGTAAATTCAACCCATTGTAAGGTACGAACCAGGCTTACAACCCACAATTCTCAACCAACCTGGTCATTACCAGCAGCCAAGTGCCAACGACTCATCTACTCCAGTTTCTTCACCAGAACATGTTTGGCATTTAAATCATCATATATGGCATTCCTATATGATCCCGAATCGAGTCTAGAACGCTAAAAATAGATCAACACTATTACCCTTTTTGTAACGAAAAAAAAAATCACCTCGTTGAGATTTGTGTAAACACTTTTTAGATTACTTTTTTTAACTACCCACTTTTTCATTCGTTAATATGCAATTTAAATTCCTTACTATTCTTGCTGCATCTGTAGCTGGAGTCTCTGCCATTGGTGATGTATGTATTTATTGATTAGAAACATCTAGAATTTTTTTTGAAAAAATTTCCATTCTTGTAACCTATAATTTGAACCTTTTACTAACTTTTAGCTTGCCTTCAATTTAGGTGTCAAAGATAATGAAGGAAACTGTAAATCAACTTCTGAATATGAATCTGATTTTAAGGTATTATCATCATATACTAAAATCGTTAAAACTTATGCTGTTTCTGATTGTAATACTTTACAATATCTTGGACCAGCCGCTGAAGAAGCAGGATTTCAAGTTATGTTTGGTATTTGGCCAACTGATGATTCTCATTTTGAAGAAGAAAAAGAAGCTTTGAAAACTTATTTACCAAAAATTTCTGTTGATACCGTTAAAGTTTTCACTGTTGGTTCTGAAGCTTTATATAGAGATGATTTAAGTGCTTCAGATCTTGCCTCCAAGATTAATGAAATTAAAGATTTATTGAAAACTATCGATGATAAAGATGGTAATTCTTACTCATCTGTTGCCGTTGGTACTGTTGATTCTTGGAATGTTCTTGTTGATGCTGCTAATGAAGCTGCTATTAAAGCTGCTGATTTTACTTTTGCAAATGCATTCTCTTATTGGCAAGGACAAACTCAAGCAAATTCTTCTTACTCTTTCTTTGATGATATTATGCAAGCTTTACAAACCATTCAATCAATTAAAGGTAGTACCGATATTGATTTTTGGGTTGGTGAAACTGGTTGGCCTTCAGAAGGAACTGCTTTTGAAAGTTCAACTCCTTCGGTTTCAAATGCTAAAACTTATTGGCAAGATGCTATTTGTGCCATTAGAGCTTGGGGTGTTAACGTTGCAGTTTTTGAAGCTTTCGATGAAGCTTGGAAACCTGATTCTTCTGGAACTTCTGATGTTGAAAAACATTGGGGTGTTTGGGATTCTAACTCCGATTTGAAGTTCTCTCTTGGATGTAACTTCTCTTAATTTAAAAACCTTTAAGTCTTTTATAAGTTTCATTTAAGTTTCCATTATCTTTTTATACCCTTTGTTATGTTTAGTTCAAACTATTTAGTTTAAACCATTATGCTTACACATGCGTCTATCTGCGTCGACTGTAGTACACATAAAATTGAAATTACTTAATTGTAGCTTAAGTATCATCATGATATACTGTTTGTTCATCAGTTGGATTTCTCTTCTTTGTCAAGTCTGTTGTTTAGATGCTTTAGAAGGAACCTGGTCCAGTCAGTCCAAGACGGTGATGACTGGGCCTCGATTTTACAACCCGATTGAAGAGCTTCTTATTGAGCCATCACTTCCTGGGACTTGCTACTCTTTTGATCGGAAAGGTCATTGGGAGCAGGCATTATACCAGGTTTATCCTAATCCTGTTAACCATTCGCAAGTGACGGCTGCTATTATATGGCAGCATGGAACCTACAAAATCATTCACCACAAGGAGTCAGGAACTCGTGAACTACAACTTACGCCAATTGAAGTTGACGGACGTAGACTCTTTACGGACGAGACAGGAAAGTCTACGTATATGAGGTATAATCAGCAAGAGGTGATGAAAAATTTCGTCATTGAATTTGATCAGTACTACGGAAAGAGTAAATTGACACTATATGGTTATGATGGCTCCAAATTACTGCCTTTATGGCTCGAGTATAAGCCGCCAGTTATGCTCCCTACCACGGTGTTGAATCCAACATCAGAGGTGAAAAAGGGACATGAAAAGGTTAAGAGAAGCTTCAATGGTGAAGAATCATGGAATAAAGTATTTTACGATAGTTTAGCTGGTTTGATCCTTTTCATCATTGTAGTTGTCAGCTTGTGGATATGGATGGCTTTGATAAATAATCGTTTCGTTGAATTCTAATAAATAGTAATAAATAAGTACAAAGTATACACTGTAACACCGTTTCACATATATGTAGACTCAACGGACTAGAGTCTAAGTAGATTAGACACGCAATAGTCCAGAGTCTGAAGAGCCTTAATGGTGTGAATAAATAAATTTAATAAATAAGACACAAGGCTGTTGTTTTGATTAGAGTCGTCATTCCTTTCTGACTCTTTTATGAATTTAGTTGGTTGGTCGGGTTGGTTGGACTAACCAATTGATAAACTCCATCCACGTTCATCCACTATATTGTCCCACATAATAAGTTTATCTCCGTTTGGATTTCTGATCCAAGCTTCTTCTACTATTTCGGAAACTCTCTTATGATTTCCTAATTTATAACGAGAAGAACCTTTTTTAACAAGATCTTGCATGAATTGTCTATCGCCACGAGATATACAAATTGATCCGCAAACTATAATAGCTATTGGAAGAGCTGTAAACATTCTCGATGATGTTAATATTTCAATTCTTTCGAAACATTGCATGAGTAACATTTGCTGTTCGTAATTATTAGGAGTAAACCTTTTAATCGATGCATTTAAATGAATTTTACAAATAAGTACTAGAAGTTCAAAAAATGTCATATGACTTTCCATTTCATGGGAATTTGATAGTAAAAGTTCAACATTTTCAGTATTTGGTGTACACTCATTTAATTCTTTCCATAATTGATTACAAATCCCATCAACTTCAGCATAGTAATCACTTCTAAGCTTACGAGATGCTGTTTCATCAACACACTTTTCAATAGCCAAAAATTTCTTTGTCATTTCTACCTTTATATTATTGATCTTCCCCCAAATTAAAAATGCTGGTGTAGCTACTGATTGAAAAGGGTCAATTCCATAACCTGTATGACTTTTTGAAATAGCCATATATGTATCAATTGGATATAATGTACCATCTGTCAAAGAACGAGAGCTAACTACGTCGTGAAATTGAAGATCAGAAATTAACCATTTTATATCATTTGAATAACCAAAGTCATGTAGTGCCTTATAGAGACCACCATAACCTTCTATCAACAGTTTTATCATGATAAGATCATTATGCCAATCCGTAACATTACCTTCACAAATCCTAAAACTAACTAGAAGAAGGTAGTAACAGAAAATTGTGAAAAAACCTTCTCTTGATTTAACATTTGTATGATCAGGATATTTTGCAAAAATAGCTTGTCTAGCCTTTTGTAAATAAGCCAGTTTTAAATCTCTTTGCTGTATTGATTGAATGCTTCTCAGGTCCTGACCTTTATTTATACATTCCATAAGTAATCCACCCATAGATGCTACCATATAAAGAATAGCTTCATTTTCATTAGCATGTCTTAAAAAAGTTTTAATAAAATAATGTGAATCATCAACTCCTAGAGATAATTCAGATGAAAAAATCATTTTATAATGTTCAATAAATCGAAGTCCATCTTCTTCTAAGTATAACAGAAATACCAGTTTTGGAGGATATATAAGGGGCATCTCAAATTCAGATTTTGATAAAAATTCAGGAGTAAATCCAGTGTACGGAGATCTGGCCATAAACTCCGGAGTGAAACCATGAGGTGATTTATCAAAGTCAGGAGTGAATCCAGTAGGTTGATAAATTTGATATTCTTCTTGCTTTATAGGTGAATAGCTTAATTGATTGAAAATTTCAAGATCAACTTCTTCATCTGGTTGTATAAGTTCAAGGTTCGAATCCAGAGACAGACTAGATTCCATAGTTACTTTTGAAAGACCTTCTTTTCTAATTTGAGGCCACTGACATTCCATACCTCTATGAAGACAACTTTTGCAAATTGGATAAGTTTCATCACATTTCTTCTTACGTTTACGACATCCTAAACAGCCCTTTTTTGATCGGGTTTTTTTACGATCAGGTAAAGAAGGTTTAAAGATGCTTGCAGCTCCAGCCACTTGACTTGTATCGATAGAACTTACCACTTCTAAAGACTTTACGTTTAAAGTAGAGAACATTGAAGTAATAAGCGTTGTACTGATATAAGCCCGATTTGGCATAATTAGCGACCGAAAGGGACACCCGTACACCTTTTTTTTTTCCTAGATTTTTGCAAGATGTACGGATTTCATTTTTTGCTGTCCTCATAAAACTCGTCGTTTTCTAACTACACTTACTTATCATGTCAAACGTTGAAGCTAGTAAATTATATGAAGCCGTTATAGAAGAAGTTATCTCTGATTCAAGACAAGATTTTGAGAATAGCGGCATTGATGAATCAACATTACAAGAATTAAAAAAAATATGGTGTGAAAGATTAAGTCAAGCTGGAATTGCCCATTTCTCTTGGGATGATGAAGTTAATGATAGTAATGTTCTAGCGCAAACTGATATTCCTGGAATGACAATGCCTCATTATAAAGCCGAAGATTTAAATAATGGATTAGAATTACCGACAGAACCTGTAGTTAAATTAGAAGCACAAGATTATGATGAAAGTAATGGATTAATTTTACCAAGAGTAAGTCAAGTTGATGGAACATTTGAAATGACCATGTATACTGAAGGTTCTGAAGGAGACAAAATGATGCAAAAAATCAATAATAAAGAAATACAAATTAAAAAATTAAATAAAACTAATAAATCACAGGTTGATGGACTTGATTCTGATGATGATGTTTTCAATGATTCTGATGATATTAATTCTGATTTAGATGATGGTTTAGAGCTGGAAAAATCAGATGATGAGGATGGAGATCAAGAGGGACAAATTATGCTATGTCTTTATGATAAAGTACAAAGAGTTAAAAATAAATGGAAATCAAATTTAAAGGAAGGTGTTGCTAATATTGGAGGAAGGGATTATGTATTTCAAAAGGCTACAGGAGAAAGTGAATGGTAGTTCCATCAAGATCTTAAATGATACTATAATGGTCTACAAATTTTATCAAGGTAATGCAATTGATGCTATATAATGTAATATACGTTAAATCATGAGACGTAAATAGTCGTGGCAGCGATGAACAAAGGTTTCGTGGGTGGAGATGAACGAAAGAAATCATACACTATGATTAAAAACGACCAAATCCATGATGGTGATGATGGTGGCCCGAATGTTGACCCATAAATCCACCAAGATTTGGTCCCATACTGCCCATATTGAAGCCGCCGAAATTACCGTGACCTTGGCTGTAGTGACTGTGACGGCCCATTTTATGTTCCATCTTATTGGCAAGAATAGCACCACCAACAGCACCAATGATACTCCCCATTTTCGAGTGATTAGAACTGATTTTGTGACCGGCATACCCACCGGCAGCAGCACCACCAACGGTTGCTAAAAATCCCTTTTCTTGGGGATCATTGGAGTTCGGACTATTGTAGTTAGGATGAGAATTGTAATATTGATTGGCAGACATGTTATTAGTAAATATGAATAGATACTGTTAGATAATGGTAGATTAAACTGATCAAGTTGAAGTATTTATAGTACCGACTGGGGCTTGGAGGGTTCGGCCCGTGACCCTGGCGCAGCACCGCCGCCAGTCATGCGAGGCTGAGACGTGGAGCCGGTGCGACTGCGCAAATGGGCGGGCTGGCGCGACGCGGCCGTAGTGGTTGGGCCGAGCTCTGGGCGTAGCACCGCCAAGCAGATCGTGACTATTTATTACTAAAAATATCTAACAATATAGCTATAAATAAAAGTTAACAAAATGACGTTTCAAAGCCTGGTTAAGTAGGCGTTGTAGCACTTGGCAATAATTTTTCATTTGTCTAAAAATTTGGAATTTTAATGTCAAGAGTCTCTCGTTTATCCTCTGGAACAGGACGTCCTCCTTCAAACACACAACTAAAATCAACTAAAAATATTGATAAAATTTCAAGTGAAATATTGAGCGTAGGAACGAAAACAATGCAAACATTCCGTAAATTCATTCTGTTTCTTGAACTATTGGCGATAATTTGTCGTAAAAATTTGAAAATTACATAACAAATATCAAAATTAACAGGATCAATATTTCTAGAATTATTAATGTAATCTCGAACCAAAGTTGCAATAACTTCTTTAGAACAAGTCCTACTTTGTTCAGTTACCATGGTTTGTAAATTATGATAAGTTTGAAGTCCAAGAATTGGACTAGGAAGTTCTCTCAAGTAAGTCTTTAGAAGCCCAGCTACCGTATGAATATCTGGTTTCAATACCGTTTCGAAAAGATCAATATCAAATTGGGTATTGAATAAATCTTTCAATTGTCGAATTGTCAGGGCTGATCCACTTAATCTAAAGATCCCTTCTTCATAAACACCTCCTGTTCTAGTGAGGTAGTCAAGACATCTAAATACAATACTTGGAATTGATTTACCAAGGAATTCATGGCTGGATATACGATGAGCTTCTTGAACTTCTCTTCCGAAGATAGCCTTTGTTACATCATCATCTAAGTTCATTTGATCTAAGTACAGTTGAATTGTAGCATCTGCTGCAGTACTTGTAGCAGATAATGTCAGAATATGATCCGATGGTGTACTTGGAGGTTCATCTTGTGTTTGGCGGTGTCTGAATGGGAAGATGCTTCGTTTCTTACTTTTCTTACTGTTATTATCATCAGAATATATAGTAGATGACTCAATATCTGCCAGACCCAGGCCAGGTGTTAAATCGTCTTGATACTCGAATTTTGTAGATGGAGTATCTGGGTCTTCGTTTGAAGCTCCCGATACAAAAGACGAATCATGATCCATTTCTGGGCGCATTGATTCATTAAATTCAATCAATGCATTTATCCATTGATCTCTTTCTAAATCAGATTCTGCACAAAAGAAATGTTTGGTATAAGATGAAAGTTTTGAACCTTTTGGTTCAAGAACTAAGAATGCATGTCTATACCCACGTTCTTCAGCAACTGAATCATTAGATTGACGTCCGATTTGGGTATTAGCAAGTTTGATTTGTTCTTGAACTGAACCTCCTGGAGTGTCGTAAATTTCAAGGTAAGGTCCGTCAACTTGACACCATCTTACCTTCCAAGAAGATCCCAATCCTTTATAACGACGAATAAGAAATCCTTCCTTGTAAGCACCTGATTTGAAATCGTCAAGCGGATTGACAAAGTCTAGCGATAAGTAACGACATATTCTGTACAATACCATGTGAGGAATATGAGGCATTATGAAAATCGTATTAAAGTAATTTTGTAGCTGTTCTTTACGTCCATCAACTTTAGTTGGAGTGGTAGAATTAAACATTGCCTTTTCAGGAACTGGAGGAAGTCCAAAACAGTCAACTATAGGTCTTATTTCAGAATCAAATGCCGTTAATTGAGAATATGATTTTCTTATTCTCCACATTTCCTTATTTGATTCTCTATCATTAATAGAAAGGGTGAAATTAGGATCATCCAGTTTCTTGGTGTGAATGCTAATGGTACTGACCACGGAGATGGTTATTGTTTGAAACTCTTCTGGTTTCACGAATAAATCAACATCAGGTTCAGTTTTTGGAGTTGAAAGAACTTGAAAGCTTGAACCAGGAGTCTGCGGTGCTCGATCATACAGTTGATTGGTGAGTGGAGTAGAAGGTACAATTCCATAAGGAGAATTATACTGATTATTTGGTTGAGGTGATACGAATCCAAGAGAATTATTAGGTTCGTTAGACGCCTGTCCATACTGGGCCGGGTGGGTCGAGTACTGCGAGGGCTGGGGGGAAAATTGTGAAGGCTGGGGAGAAAACTGCGATGGTTGGGGCGAGAATTGCGACGGCTGTGAGTATTGGGCCGGCGAAGCGTAGTAATTTGGGTCGATATTATAAGAGTTGGAGTGTTGTCCAGAAAGTTGATTTTGGTCAACCTGATTATATTGGCCAAAATGTTGACTATTACTGGAAAGAATACCCTGATTTTCGTACTGAAGCAGGTCATTTTGACTGGCGTGACTTTGAAGCGGTGTAATGTGGCTAGAACTCAGGTCCTTGAGCTCATTTAGCAGGTGAAATCTTTGGCTGGATGGAAGTCTAGGGAGCAATGGTTTAGAGTCGATGGTATCGGAAATTTCCTCCTTAGTGGTTGTTTCTTTATAAACTTCCTCCTTGGCTGTTTTGATTGTTTTAACGGATTCTTCTTGTACGGAAGATTCCTTTGGTTCTTTGATTTCTTTAGTTATTTCTTCTGATGGCAGCTCTGGAAGCTCTTTGGCTTCTCTGACTTGATGCTGGAGTGTTGGAGGAAGTTTTATTCGAGATTTATATGACGAGAAACTACTATTGCTTGGATTTTTGTGCTGAGTTATACCATTAGAATTTGAAGGAATTCTAGCCATTGAAATCGCTGGCGATACAGCCGATTCAAGTTCCGTTGAATCTGCTGATTCTGTAGGACCTTTCTTCTCGATTTCGGCCGAGTACACCGACGAATGAGTCAGTTGTGGCGATCCAAGACCGTATGATTGAGCAGAATCGACTGCTGGAGATGAGGGTGCAACCGAAGCAGAAGAATGAGTTGTAGTTGGAGCAGTAATTGCGGCAGGGGTCGTAACGACCACCGGGGCGGCAACTGGTGTAGAGGAAGGTTCAGGAGCTGGTGGAAGGTCTTTTGAAATGATTTTTTCTGGTCGGTCTAAGCTTTTTTCTAATTCATTTTCTGGTTCTTTCAATCCTTTTTCAACTTTACCTAAATGGTCATCTCTTCTTTCACTTCTTTCGCCTCTTCCAATTTTCTCCTTAACATCATCATCGAATTTCATTCTTCTAGCCGACCGCATTGGAACATCGACATCGATGTTTTTGACTATAGCTGGTTTTTCAACGATATTTAATGACTCGATATTTGGTTTGTGGCTGGAATTTGAATACAATACTTCTGAAAGTTTTGTAACTTCCAAATTTTTCTTTTCAAGGCTTGCCTTTAGTTCTCGATTTTCAAACATCAAGAGTTCAATGAATTGTTCATCCAGAAGTTGACTCCTATCGAAGCCAGGGTCTGACGGTGTAAGGTCCGTAGTTATACGGAGATTTAATGGATTAACCATATTTCAAATAAAAATGATATATCAACTTTTGATTGGATTCTTATACGATTTAATGGTGGTAATAAACGGCTTGTTTATAAAGCCTTTTAAATTGGCGATTTTAATTTATCCACTAGTTAGAGAGGAGTATTAGAGGATTTTTTTCAGCGACGGTTGCACGCGATTTCCCTAATTAGGTTAGCACGAGACGGTGATAAACGGCTGCGAATGGGGATAAATGCAAGTAAACGTGTTTAAAGCATTGCATTGCATTGCAGAAGATTGACAATTAATTATGATCTAAAATGTAAGCGATAGTTTATTAAGTCGGAAATATGCATGTATTTAGATAAAGCAGGCAGTGTAAAACAGATGAATGGACCTCGCAGTTAACACTGTGAGGCTGATCCACACAGCGAGGACATGGCAGACAAAGGTAACAATCACTGGAAGATAATTGTTGGAATGAATAGCCTAAGAATACGTTCTGTACGTCGTTCCAGCTACTGTGCCGGATATTCAGGAGATATGGGTCTCGGGAAAGTGGACATCTTTGAAGCTACCTTGAAAGTCCGTCATTTAAGCAAGTCCATGTTATGGCCATTGTACTTCCATTGCATCTCTGACCTTGTGAGCTGGGAAGCTTGTGTAGATATCCGAGGCCCTCTTTACTCTGGCAGTGAATTCATCACAGTGCTCCAGTTAACTGTCGAGTTTGGCCATCGAGAACAGTTGGGCCATCGAGAAATCTCCGCCAACTCCGACAGGCAACTGCAACCGGCAAGTCAATCCTCTACATTAAGTGTCTTTCTTTCAATCTACTCTTTCTTTAATTCTACCCTCCCTTCCTCTCTTTCCTTCAATCTACCCTCTCTCTATATATTTATTCTCCTAACTAACTATTTACAGTCCTTCTTCTTATAATAACTTCTCGTATGTCTCATATCTGAATACTGTACATTTCCATCACCATCCATAATCTCCTTCATCATTTTATGAGTTGATATTTTTTGATCAATTGCCTCGGGTGAAACAGATTTCTTCTTATCCAGATAACTATAAATATAATTTGCTGGTAAAATTGCATTTGGCATCATTGATCTACCTAATTTAATTACTTCATTTGCCCATATAGTTATATTAGTTTTTGGATTTTTATATGGAGTCCATGTTCTTTTACATCCTTTAACTAATTCTTTAATTACTTGTTCATTTCCCCATGTATGATTCCAAAGTAATTCATCATCTTCTTCAACTGATCCTGATGATAATAATGATGATCTATTACCAATATCATTAGTTGTTGTTGAATTTGATGTTAATCCAATTAAATGTGAAAAAATCCCACTTGTTAATGCTCCATCAGAGTATCCTCCTTCTAAAAATGAAAGAATTTTACCTTCAGTATGAATATTTGCAAGTTTTACAACATCTTTTGTAAATGTTGCATAAAATGATGTTGGTACATTAATTCCATGACGTTGCATTTGAGGATTTTCATATTCTGATGCATCAAATCCTGCTGAAATACAAATTAATGGTTTAAATGGTGGTGGTGGTTTGGGTTTGGTAATTGGAGCATTATAAAGGTGTGGTTTCAATAAATACTTATTGTACTTATTTAAATCAGCTAGATATGTCAGATATTCAACATCATAAGATTTTTTAGCTTGATTTAAAAATTGATTGGCTCGATTAAGAATTGCAACATATTTTGTCTTATAGTGTTTATAAAATTCTTCTTCATGCCCCCATTCTTGAAGGTGAACATTCCAAATATTAACATCATGATCCATAATACATGTAGATGCATTTCGAATATTATCTTTAGTTGCAAATCCTAATTCTGTAGGATAAGATTTTATATCATGAAGTGAAAAATATCCAACTTTGGGATAAGTTGCAAATCGTTTCCCATAATCATCACGAGGATTTTCTTTCTTTACAGAATCAAGTTCATCTTCTTCTTCTTTCCCATAATCACCTGCAAAACCTGCTCGTTCCCAACAAATATCTTGAGATCCATCGCCATGATGTAAATCAATATCAAGAACAGCACAATGAGTTACACCAAATTTTTCAAATGCATATTCAATTGCAATTTGAACATTATTAAGTAAACAAAATCCACTTGGAAGACAAGCATGAGAATGATGACCTGGAGGACGAATTACAACAAATGCTAGATTATGATTAGTAGGTGATTCATTAGATTCTGTATTATAAGCATTTGATGAATATAATGAATCAACTGCTGTTTCTAAAGTCCCAATAACACCTTCAATTGCATTAAGAGTTCTCGGAGTTAGATAAATATCACCAGAATTCCAATCTTCCGGAACTTCAAGTTCATCTTTTTGAAGTTTATCATGAGATTCTAAACATAATTCAAATAATTTTTTAGGCCAATTACGACCATGAATTTTACGAACATGACTTGAAAAAATTGATCCTTTTCTAGTAGAATTAACTACCCTATAATAAAATGGAAACATTGTCATTGCAGCAGAAATCCCAATAGTTGCAGCTAAAAGACGTTGAGGACGTTCAAAAATTGTTGAAAGATAAGATTTTGAAACCCATTTTCTTCCAAATGCATGATCTGCTGAATAAGGCAGGAGAATTACGAGAGTTTGAAGTGAGTCATCATGGAACCTTGGAGATTCTCTTTGAATATGAGGATTCAGATCAAGAAACTGATTAAAACTTGCTCTAAATCTATTTAATGAAATATCAATCAATGGAGAATCTGCTAATACCAGATCAAATTTTGCATCAATGCTGACACCAGGAGCAGGAGAAGGAGTTCGACTTGAAGTCCGGTGTCGCTCGGCTCTCGAAGGTTCGAGCCGATACCGACGTTTTGCCTTTGCCTTAAGCTTTGGAATTTGTTCCAGAAGCTGTTCCTCCTCTTCTAACTCATCAATATCAACGATCAGTTGTTGAACCAATACCGTATGATCAAGAGAAAGGTCTTCGAGTTCATGACGCGTCGGGTGGATCGTGAGCGTGGTCTCGAACTGGGAGATCAACGACTCCTCGTCTTCGTCGGCTAGCGGTGACATGAACTTGATGGTGTTGATTCGAATCGGTCACTCGCGTCTTTTGCAGGGATGTGTGGGTGCACGGGTGCATGCGCGACATGCAGTGTTTGCCGTGTATGCGAGAGAACATTTATGATATGGTGCACGGGTGTAAATTATGTGGTGTTATGTGGTGTGGTGTTATGTGGTGTGGTGTGGTGTACGGGCTTTTTGGTTTATTCCCTATGCTAATAAATACTATACAACGTCAATTTTAATTTCTGCTCCTGGTGTTAGTCTTGGAGCTTCACCAACGTTATGACGACGTTTTCTAATGACATTTTCAATAAATGCTTCACCGGCTTTATATGAACTTCTAACTAATGGACCACTTGCAACATATAAGAATCCCATTTCTAATGCTTTATCTCTCCAATAATTAAATTTTTCTGGGGTAACATAATCAACAACTTTCATATGACGTTTTGTTGGTCTCATATATTGACCAAAAGTTACAACGTCACATTTAATTTCTCTTAAATCTTTAAGTGTTTGTAAAATTTGTTCATCAGTTTCTCCAAATCCTAACATCATTGAAGTTTTTGTAACAAGTGATGGTTTTGTTTCTTTTGCAGTTCTTAAAATTGAAATTGATTGTCTATAAGTTGCTCTTCTATCTCTAACATGAGGTGTTAATGCTTCAACTGTTTCAATATTATGAGCATAAACATCAAGTCCTGATGATGCTAATATTTTTGCTCCATTTAAATCACCTCTAAAATCTCCACCTAAAACTTCCACTAAGATTTGTGGTGCTTTTTGTTTGATTTTACGAACAGTTTCTGATAAATGATTAGCACCTCCATCAATTAAGTCATCTCTATCAACGGTAGTTAAAACAACATATCCTAACCCCCATCTTGATATTGCTTCTGCTGTATTTTCTGGTTCATTTGGATCGGGTGGTGCAGGTTTCCTACTTGTTTTAACTGAACAAAATCTACATCCTCTTGTACATGTATCTCCCATTAACATTATGGTTGCAGTTGCTTCCAGCTTTTTACCTCCCCAACATTCTCCAATATTTGGACATTTAGCTTCTTCACAAACGGTTGCTAATTTTAATTCTCTAACGTCTTTCTTTAAATTATGAAACGATTTCCCTTTTGGGATTGGAACTTTTAACCATTTTGGTAATCTTTGATCAGGATCTTGTCTTGCTGCTTCTAATGGATCAATTACCATATCTCTTGCTTTACCGCTAACAAAATCTTCAAATGATGGACCTTTATTTAATGAATCTGAAAAAACTGTTTTCGTTCTTCTTTTCGTTTTAACAGGTGCCTGGGATTCCGTTGCGAGGTAACGAAGTCCCAAACGAGGACCAAAGGTATTCACTGATTTTTTAAGCATTTAATAGTAGTAATAAAAATGATTAGATTTTTTCGGATTTTATTGTGCCGCAGACAAAAGGAGACAAGACCCGTACACCCTCCGGGTCGATTGACTCGGGTCAAGAAACCCGAGTCAGGGAGGGTTAAATGTCCGGGTTGCATGTAGGAAACATTCGGGAACATCCAGAAATCATTCAGGTACAGTAAATCCCACATAAATGTCGCACCCCCTAAAACAGGATTTCGTTATTGGAAATTCATTTGGCGCCTTTACGGTTTGAATATTTCGTACATTCACCTGTTTAGATTCTTAAAAAGTATCTGCTATATTATGCCTCGGAAGTAATATATCGCTGTTACAAATAAAAAAAATCGTATTATATTAAATATATATCATATATAAGCTATAATAATTTTGGCTCACTATAATAAATTTATCTCGAAAAAAGTAGAATAATTTCGCTCGACCGAGCAAAAGTTGCCGCAGTAGAATTCAAAAAAATGGTGGCCCACAACATAATGCGTTCGCACCATCCGTAGTATATTTGTCGTATCAGACCTATTATAATTTCGTTGATATGGCTATGTAATGACGTCTCTAGTTGTCGTACTTGTCGCATATGGATCATAAAGGTGATTTCTCTAAACAAGTAGAGAATTTGCTTTTTGAGTGTTGGATACTGTGCATAATATTTTCCAAAGGAACAGAATTTGCAGCTTCCGTGATTCTAGAGGTCAAGGTTTCCTTATCCAAAAGCTTCTCTCTCTTAAGCTTACTTTTAAGGAGATACCCAAACTGCTCTATCGGGTTAAGCTCGGGAGAAAAGGGTGGTAAATACAACAACCTATATCCTCTAGCTGCTACAATTCTTTTTATAGTAGGATGTTTATGAATTGGTGCATGAGAAGATGGATTATCGTCTATATACTCCTGTAAGTGCTGCTTGTGAGTATCACCGAGGATGTTTTTATGTCTACCTTTAGCTTTTGGAAGAGGAAGGGTTTCTTCACCTTGTTCTTTATACTCTTTAACCCATCTTTGAGCAGTTCTAACTTCAATATTCAAGCTCCTAGCTATTGAAGCAACTGAAACACCTGGTTTATCAATCCAAGCTGAGAAGAACACCTCCCGATCCAGGGTTTTATAACTTCGGTACCTTCTAATGGCTTTATCTTCTTTCAAGTCCTCGTCACTCAGCGGGGACTCCTCGTGTTGATCTGATACTACTGGTTTAAAATTCTGCTTCGAACGACTACGCTTTAATTCACGATAATGTGCTAAGTCGGTTAAAGATTCGAGAGGTTAACAGTCATCTGTGTAAAATTCGTCGATGACTGGGTCCCCATTTTCGTCAACCATATTATTGTCGCCATCATCATATAAGTTTTAGTATAAATAAGTGATTATTATAAATATTTTTGATTACAAAATAAGATTATTTTTTCCAACAAGAAAAATACTTTTCGTATAAACTTGCCGAGATTTCTTAAATATACCTTCATAACATTCGATCTCGGTCTATAAATCATGTTAATCCTGCTTTGATTTTCAATTTTGTTGTAAGAATCACTGAAAACTAGACATGCTAATCTTCTCGTTGATTTTTTTTTCGTTTGTCATTTCTTTGACTTCATCTGCACCACTTACTGCGGGAGACGAAGGTATAGATGTTTATGCCGGAGGAAAGAGATTCTATTTGCTGCCTGGCGTGAGCTTGGAGCACAACAACTGCTCCGTTTTAGACGTCTGGTCAAACTACAACCAAACTTTAGATACAGTGTTGGACTATTTTAGAGATTACTGTGGTGGGTTTGAGTTAGACACTTATAAAAGTGCTTACATTGACAAACCACCTCCAGTGGGGAGTCAAGAGTTGAATCTATACGGAGTAGCAGATGAGAACAACATGATATGGGCAGTTGGAGTAAATAGGACAAGCCTTGAGAGCATGGCTGAGGGACCCATGCAAAACAAGACGTCTAGTGTTTTATCAAAACGTTTTGAATCATTGTTCAATAAATCATCACTTACAGTAGTGGACCTAACCTACGGGGTAAATGGTATATACTTTCCTCCTGAAAAAGCAGGATCAGAAGATGATGTAACGAAATCGATTTCATTGGCTCGTAGAGATAATGGGCTAAGTACGTTCAATATCTTATTCTATGGAGTATGCATATATTGGGCCCTCAAAGTTATGGAGAAACTAAGTGACAGCCGGGCAGTATCCAATATAATCAAATTGTATGAGGCTATTATAGGGAGCTTTGCTGCTGTTCTTGGAAAATTAGCTGGTATAATGTGCTCCAACTTTTTTAAAGCTTACAACAACCGTGTTAGTGCCAGGGGTGTTGAAGGTGATTACAGCGTGGCACAAAATAAAGAGAAGGACGATTGACCTGTAGTGCTTTATTTATAATGATAGCACCTATAAATTCACTTTGTCGTTGAATTAAGGTAATTCTATCTTCCGCTGATTTCAGAGTGTTGGCAAGCTTACGTTGGAAAAGCTGTCCTAGGTAACTGTATGGATTTATGTATCTCACCAAATATGAGAATCCCAGAGGAACACCAGAATACCCAAAAACTGGTGAAAATTGCTCAAGTGGTTCTGCCAGGGTCAAGTTAAATAAAAGATCTGACTCATACAATGTTCTGTAATTTTTATCGTACATCACAAGTTCTTTACTGAATTGATGTGGAAGATAGACAAATTCAAAATTATCTAGAATTTCCTTATCTTTTATTCCAACTTCTTTGAGCTTTTTGGCATCAATAACCTGGTGAGCATCCTTTTCGGTGATTTTATAGTCAATTGGATATTTTTCACCCAATTTAACTGATTCTATACCAATAATCTTGAGTTCTGGATGATTAATTTATCCCGCGCAGTGGCACGAAATGAATTTCTTGAGTGGGCGACTTTAGTTTTTCTCCAAGGCGACAAAGGAACTCTCATGGAGCGACAAGAATATTATTTTGGTGCGACTTAGTTTTTCTGTTCGTGCGAGATATTTCAATTGGTTCCATATAACCACCGGCTACGCAATATATATTTGTACTTCAGCGATACTTTACTTTCAAATAAAAGAAATTGCAATGTATTGATCGAATTTATTCAAAGGTTAGGAAACGAAAAATAAAAACCCATTGAAGTCATTAATTATTTATTTTACGAAATATGTATTTCGCCCAGTGACAAGTTATCTTTGATCTGAAGATAAAATTACCTTTATTCAGCGACATCCCGAAATTAAGGGTGCGACATCTATGTGGGAAATACTGTAACAAAAATCATTTTCGTTTGGCTTCCCCCACCTGTTTAAGCGGTGCACGGGTGTTTTATCATGACTTTACAATTATTCCTATTAATTTGCATTACTATCTCTATCTACATCTCCTTCTCTCTTTTCTCTTTTCTCTCATCTCTCTTCTCTTTCTTCTTTCTCTCTCTTTTCTCTCTTTTCTCTCTACCTACCAAATTTCCTTGGAACTGCCGTTCTTTTTGGACTTAATTTTCTACCTCTATCAAGTTGTTGTATTAATCTATCTTTTTCGGATTCTGAATTTTCAAGTCTTCTTTGTAAAGTTTCATTATCTCTTCTTAATTGCTTACTCTCTTCAAATAACGTATCCATCTTTGTATTATAAGATTTTTTAAGTAATTCAACTTTCTGTTCATGCTTTTTAGAATATTGAAAGTATAGAGTTTGTGCAACTTCTTCAATTCTTACTTCAGTTTCCTTTTTAGCAGCTTCAAGTTCTTGTTTCAATTCTTTAATTTGTTCTTCTTTAGAATCAGGAATCATTGATTCTCTATCGAGTTGGTTTAATTTTTGAACTAATTCATCTATCTTCTTACTGTCTCCTCTAATAATATCATCTTTTTCATTATTTGCATCCACAAGTTTCGAGTTGGATTCTCGGAAACTATCGACTTCGCTGGCCAACTCGGCAACTTGTCCTTTAAGTGTATGAATTTGCACTTGATACTTTTCTTCCACCTCCAACAATTCTTGATTCAATTGTTGAATTTCTTGTTTTAACTCACGTTGTATCACATCATTTTGTGCTAACTGTTCGTCTTTCTGCTTATATTCAGATTCAATTTCATTAATACTTTCCTGGTACAGTTTAGTTTCGTGAATTAATGCTTCGAATTTCTCATTCAATTGACTGATTTCTTGCTGGCATTGACTAATGGTTTCATCTTTTTCATCAACAGTATGCTGGAGTTTGGAATTGGCAGTAACTACTTCTTCATATTTACGTGATTTCCCTTCGATGTCTTCCATTAACGACTGTTTCTCAGATTCAAGTTGTTCAATTTGAACCCCAGTTTCAATAGATGTATCTTCGTAAGTTTTAATTTTACTTTCATAAGCTGTTAATTGATCTTTTAATTGATCAGATTCCTTCAATTGTTGTTTTAACTGACCCATTTCTCCCTTCAATTCAACTACTTCAGATTCTAAATTCTGTAGTTTGACAGTTTTATCGTTGATTTTATTCTCTAATTGCACCACAATACTTTCTTTAATGGCTAATTTTTTCTTATACGAAGCAACATCACGTATGGTCTTTTGTACTTGCGTGTTCAACAATTCTTCGTTATCGGTTTTCCGATTAAGTTGTTTCTGTAATTGTTTGATTTCCAGGTCAAGCTTTAAGAATTGGCTATTAGTAGAAGACAATTCTTCCGAAAAGCTTAAGATTTGCTTATTTTTATTCTCAATTGTCTTCTCGAGTTCTTCAATCTCTTTATAGTGTTTTTCCTGCATTGATTTCATGTGTACCATTGAAAATACCGGTTCTGAGTCGGGCAGATCAATGAAGTTGGTAGTTGGCTCATTCAAAGCTTCAAAATTAGTGGTTGCAGTCAAATCTTGATTTGAAATGGTTTCTTCAAATCCTGGTAATTCTTCATCTTCTCTATCTTCATCTCTGTCTTCATCTCTATCTTCTTGTAAGTGTTCATCTCCTTGTTGTCCATCTTTGTTTATAGGTTGGAAATCGCTATCGCTATCATTTTCCATGACATAATCACCCGGAGGTTTCCCGCTACTTATTTGACCTACTAAATCATAAACGTCTGAAGCTTCGTAAGACGTGTCGTTGGCATTTGTAGTAATTTTAGCAATTTTCGACAGACCTGCCAGTTGAGGCGATGAACGTTTACGAGTTGGTGATGAGTCAGGAAGAGAGTCAGTTAGTTTGGGAAGGTTAGCATGGAATAAGATATTTTCCTTATCTGACGAAGATAATCCTTTACTTGGACCTGCTCTTGTTGGGCTTGAATTATTTGAGGCATCGAACGAGGTATTAAGACGAGAAGTTTTCGAATGAAGAGATTCTAAAGATTTCTTAATGTGTTTCAACCGAGGTGAACTCAATGACGGAACGTGATTGATTGTATTTGAAAGATGAAGATTTGAAATTTTCTTTGCTGGTTGTGGAGTTAAGAAAGCCAGAGAAATGGTTAAATTTGAAGAAGATTTCCTCTGTTCATGTTTGGCAGTAAGACCATGAGGGTGTTTGGCAATATTGGGGAAGTTGGGAGAAAGTGCTGTGATTTTAGCAGGATTTGATAGCTTTTCTTGAACTTTTAAACCTGAATTTTCACTTCGAAATTGTGGGAGTTTAACCGGCGACATCGTCTCACCTTCAACGAAAGAAAGTGAATATTTTGGCGATGACATGAAGAGTATTTGACTATATGAACTAAATGAACCAAGCTAGAATATACTAATTAAATACACTAATTAATTAACTAAATAAAAAGGCTGATTAAATGGCTAAGAAAATCAAGTAAACAATTCAACCTAAACAAATGGAAATTAAACAAACAAAGCTAAAAATCGCGAGTTAAAACACGGTCCGCGTCGTGGCTGCAAACGGGCGGAGCCAGGGCGAAAATCAGGGTGCAAAAAAATCAAAAAATCTACAAAATTCTCTACTGAACTCAAAAGAGATTAAAACTCTACAAGCTTTGAAAATCCGTCCATAACTATAACCGAAAGAAGGCGGCAGAGCCGGTGAAGAAAAAAAACTAATGGAATTAGTTGTCTAAACCACTTTTCCCTAGCTTTAAATAGCAGGTAATAAGTATATATTTTAATTGTAATTACCACTACAAATCAAAGATTAAACCTCTTCTGGCAGCCACAATGGCGGTTCCGTTGTTTCCAGTACGTGCTGCGGTGTAGTTAAGAGCAGAAAATGACGTGGATGGTGCAGCAGATGCTGATACACTTGACAGAGATGCCACTAATTTTTTAGCTTCTGATGTAGTTGAAGCACTAGAAGTAGCATCAGCTAAAGTAGAGGTAATTTCAACGTAACTGGTAATGGTAGTGGTGGTATCACCATAAGTGAAAGCAGCAGTAACAGGAACGGATGTAGTTAATACATTAGCACCAGAAGCAGAAGCTGTAACGGTAACTGTAACGGTTGAAGCAGTACAAGAATCAGAATCTTCAGAATCTTCAGTAGATGATGCTACAGCTTTGGAATCTTCGGTAGCAGAAGCGGCTTCAACTGAAGTAATTGCTGAAGTAAGTGCTTCAGTAGTTGTTTCACCATCCAGAGTAAGGGTAACAAATCTTGTAATGGTTGAAGTAGTTGTAGTATTATCTTCAGAAGAAGAAGAAGATACTGCAGCGTAAGAATCAGCAGTAGTAACGGTAGCAGTGGCTACGGTTGAAGTAACACCTCCAGTAGTAATAGTGGTATAAAGAGTGATTGTTGAAGTAATTGGATCAGATGTTGAAGATGTTGAAGCAACAGCTTCTTTAACTTTAGCAACTTCAGCACTTGAAGAAGGTGAAAGAGTTAAAGTAGTTGAAGGAAGTGTTACAGTAAGTGACAGGGATCCTAATGTAGCATCAGCAATGGAGGTGTTATCGTACCGTTTATAAGGTACAGCAGAGGCAACTGCTAATAAAACGAATGGAATAAGTTTCATTTTGATAAATAGACTAACTTAAGGAGAGACTGTCTTTTGAAGAAACCAAAGGGTTTTATAATTATCACGCGTAAAATTGGTTATTGATTACAATGGATCGAAAACAACTAGAATAATTATAGAAGCTTCGTTGTTCTCGAGATTTTAGTTCTTTTATATTTGACACAATAGCTGCAAATTCGCAGGGGGTTTTTGTTTACAACGCGGTATGTGAAGAATCAGAATGGTTGCAAACTACTCCACGCGCAGCATGATCATAACTCTTATTAATAGCAACTTATGACATCAGATATACTTTAACTAAGGCATGTGTTGATCAATTATGTTCTGGACTGATAAACTACACAATTATCATTAGTCAATTTTAATTTGTTACTATTCAATTCAACTAATTATTACTAATTTATAATTGAGTTGTTTTTTAACATGTAACGGTCTTACTTAAGCGAGCATGCATGTGCACATGGGGCCTTGATCTGAAGCAATAAAATTTAGTCACTAGTACAATTTCCACATATAATTGAAATCGCCCGACTACGTAAAGTATTCAATTCTGTTCAAGTAATTGACCAGGCTTGTTTCCATGATTACTACTCATTCCACGGTTAAATCGTATTGATTCAAGCCACTATGTCCAAGAAAGGAATGGTCATCGTAAAATCCCTCAAAATAAATTCTACGCATTCAAGTCATGTTTCTGGGCTCTGACGTCGAATTCCCACTTCATACGACGCCCGAATCGCTTACGTTTAGTTGATGCCTCAACTTAATTTTGAAAGCACACCCGTACCGCAGAAATTGGGAAACCAGTTTTGAAACCCGGTTTTAAACCGTTCGCTAAACCCGTTGGTGAAAGACCCGTACCACGCGATAAAGATTCCGTGACAGAGTCAAGCGGCTCAATGCGGTAATCATTCCGCGTGCCGGCTCTTAAAAGGCCCTATCTGAAATTATTTAACATCTTTCTTCTTACTTTAACTACCATGCTTGGACTTCCAACTGATGCCGACAAGGCTAAGACTGCCATTGGTAAGCGTAAGAATCAAATCATTGCAGGTGCAATTGCAATTATCCTCATTGTCTTGATTTTTTCAACCAATATCTTTGGCTACGTTAAAATTGCTTTACAACCTATTGATAAGTCAATTTGTCCAATTATTGAAAAGAAAGCTCCAGCTAGTTTCTACAAGGATAATTCAACTGCAATTAAGTTCATTAATGATGAAAAATTTAGACTTCAATCAGTTCAAAGATTAGCTGGTGCTGTTCAAGTCGATACTCAAATTGATGATAATCAACCTGACGTTGACGATGCTCCAGAAGTTTGGGCAAAATTTGCCGACTTCCACAAGTATTTAGAAAAGACTTTCCCTGCTGTTTATGCTAATACTGAGGTTTCAAAGGTTAATACTTATGGACTTGTATTCCATTGGAAAGGAACTGATGAATCTTTAAAACCAGTTATGTTAACTGCTCATCAAGACGTTGTTCCTGTTCAAAAAAGTACTCTTGACGACTGGACTTATCCTCCATTTGAAGGACATTACGATGGTACTTTCCTTTTCGGTCGTGGTGCTTCTGATTGTAAAAATGTTCTTATTGCAATTATGGAAGCTTTAGATCTTTTGATGGCAAAAGGAATTAAGCCAACCAGAGGTGTTGTTGCTGCATTTGGATTTGATGAAGAAGCCAGTGGTCTTCGTGGTGCTTCAAGTATCGGGAAGTTCTTGGAGAAAAAGTTTGGTCATAATGGTATTTATGCCGTTGTTGATGAAGGTGCCGGACTTTTAATCGATCCAGTATCTAAACAAATTGTTGCTGCTCCTGCTATTGGTGAAAAGGGATACCTTGACGTTGAAGTAAAATTGACTACCCCAGGTGGACATTCTTCTGTTCCTCCAGATCACACTTCTATTGGTATTATGAATGAATTAGGGTACATTATTGAAAAGGATCCATATGAACCAGTTTTAACAGAAAAGAACCCATTCTTAAAGTATCTTCAATGTATTGCTGTAAATACTGATTCTATGTCCAAGATGGCTAGAAAGAGTATATTGAGAGCCGGTTTTGATAAGCTTGCTAATCTTAAAGTAAAGGAATCAATTTTATCAAATTTAATGACCAAGTATTTTATTCAAACTTCTCAAGCAATTGATAGGATTAATGGAGGTGAAAAAGCCAATGCTTTACCAGAAAACGTTCAACTTGTTGTTAACCATAGAATTGCTGTTCACTCAACCGTTAAAGAAATTCAAGATCATTTCAGTCACAGAGTGGTAGTTCTTGCTAAGAAACACGGTTTAGAAGTTGAAAGTTTTGGAGAAATTGTTTACAAGCCAGAAGGACAATCCAAAGGTAAGTTTGTAGTTCAAGATTTCTCTCAACCATTGAATGCAGCTCCATTATCACCATCCGACGATCAAGTCTGGGAAGAACTTGGTGCTGTTACTAGACATGTTTTTGAAGATTTAGTTTTCACTAACTTGACATATCCTATTATTATGGCTCCTAGTATGATGCCTGCTAACACTGATACCAGATATTATTGGAATTTAACCAAGAATATCTACCGTTATTCACCATCTTTTGTTGCTGATATGATGAAAGAAAACAATGTTCATAGTGTTGATGAGAAGGTTAGATTTGATACTCATTTACAATTATTGACCTTCTTCTATGAATACATTCAGTATATTTGATGACAAGATTAGGTTCGATATTCACTTACAGTTATTGACAATCTTCTATGAATATATATAGTATATTTAAATATGAAATGAATTTAATCAGTAAATTGTGTAGAGGAGCTGAGGCAGAGTATGTAGATTTATTCGAGGCATTAGAGGTATAAGGGGTGCTAGAGGTATTAGAGGTGTTGAAGGTTGTAGGGGTATTAAAGGTACTATAAGTACTAAGGGTATTTGAGGTATGTAGAGGTATCAGAGGTATTAGACTTACTAGAGGTATTAGAGGTGATTATTGGACTGAGATAAGCACCAGTAGTTACGGAAGGGTTTAGCTTATTGTCTTGCTTTCTCTTCTTTGCGTCTTCTCCCTTGCCCTTATCTCTCCATCTTCCCACTTCACTCCATCTTCCCACTTCACTCCATTCTCTGTCTTCACTCCATCCTCTGTCTTCACTCCATCCTCTGTCTTCACTCCATCTTCCCACTTCACTCCATCTTCCCACTTCACTCCATTCTCTGTCTTCACTCCATCCTCTGTCTTCACTCCATCCTCTGTCTTCACTCCATCCTCTGTCTTCACTCCATCCTCTGTCTTCACTCCATCCATCCTCTGTCTTCACTTCCTCCCTCTCCTCTCTCTCATCACCCTTCTCTCTACACTATCTCACGTACGAACGTTTATTCTATAATACAAGACCATCAAGCTTCCACCATCAAGTCATCCATATGGTTCATCTATATTCAATCCTAGTTAATCTCCTTCTTTTCTAAAGGATTGTATCTTAAGAATTTTTCAATCAAGTCAACATGGGTTAAAACCATTCTTCTACAACAGTATCTTTTCAACTTTAATTGATCTAAAGCATCTCCTTCAGTGACGGTTTCATCTTGTAATAACGTCAAATAAGTTTCCCACTTATCACCAACGACTTTACCACATGAAAAACAACGGATTGGAATAATCATTTTATACCAAAGTTGTTTGTAACAGTTAAAATTTTCTCTATTTTTCAGTAGTTTTTTCGTGCGCAAACACCTCATCGTGAAATTTTTCACAACCATACTTTTCATCTTTATTGGGTTCATTAACTTTCAACTTTCAAAGTCTTTTTCGTCTTAATTTCAAGTCAAATCGATTTCTACTGAAGACTTTAATCATTAAGGTTTTTTCCAGCTATTAATTTACTTTAATTTTCATAGTTTTCCTTAATCTTAGTTTTTGACCTTACCTGCTCATCGCATTCCCTCCATCATAGCATATCCATATTAATTTGACCTAATTCCTCATAATGTCGTGGTCGCTTCAAATGGCTTCAGGAGGTCGTCCTGCCGTGTTCCCAGCACCTTCCAGTGCTTCGTGCTTATTCAGTACCGATGGGAAATTTACCATCTCCATACTATCGCATCAGATCAGGGTATACTTTCTAACTACCCGTCAGTGTATCAAAACCATCGATTATAATGCCAGTAATATTATAGGTGCCACCATAGACTCAGAAGATCCTAATCTTGTATTACTTTTTGGCTCTAATGGTCAAATTGATGTTGTAAATTGGAAAGATAAACTTGATAATCCAATAGTTTCTAGCCATGAAGTAAATATCAAAATTTCATCAGTCATTGCCGTTCAAAAACATGCATTCTACGTTGTTTCAGGTCTTCGTAAGGCCGGTGCAACCGCCGAAGTTTATCGAGTATCAAGGTCTGATTTTAAACCTCAGATTCTTTTCTCAGTTGATCTTGCCGTAAGCTGTGCCATCTCCAACGATACTGAAAAAATTGTATTCCTTACCACAACCCACCTGTTGATCATACACAATCTTTCAGTGATTTATGACACTGACGGTGAAGATAAAGGTACGGTTGTGTCTCAGGTTTTACTCGATCAGGTAAATTCAACCAAAGAAACTCTTTCTTTCCCTTATAGATCTCCAATCACTTCCCTTGCAATTTCCAATGACGTAACCGTTGCTGTGGGTGCTGCCTCGGGTGTAATCCAACTTGTTTATGGTCAGCTTTCCAGTAAGGCTCATAGAGTATTGAAATGGCATGTTGATCCCGTAAGAAGTTTATGCTTTACTCCAGATAACGTTTATCTTCTTTCTGGTGGTAATGAAAAAGTCTTGGTGTTTTGGCACCTTGAACTGGATAAGACTCAATTCTTACCAAGACTCAATGGCCCTGTGGCTCGCATATCTATCGATACTTACAAGGATGATCATTATGTTCTTGAACTTGAACGTACCCCAGTTGATCACCAAATTGTGGTTATATCTGCTGTTGATCTTGTCAGTCGTCTTTCAGTTGCCGGTGCTCATCTCCAGACTTCTGTAGACGTTGCTGGCCTGTTGGCAAAAGTCAGTCGTCGTATTGCTAAATCTTCTGACTTTGACTTGTCTAAAGTTAAACACGACTATACCGGAACACTTGAAGTTCACCCAACCACCAAAACAGTATACTTCCCCAATGGATCAACCGTTCAAGCGTTCGATATTGTAAGAAATGAACAAGTGTTTGTTCAAAATATCGCTCCTGCATTGTCTACAGGTAAAGTTCGTTCCGAAACTCAATTAATCGACCCACAAGTCACTAGCACTGCTTTCACCGTCAATGGTGAATGGATGGCAACCTTTGATTTTGTGGACTCGTCGGTCGTTGACCAATTGCTTTCAAGAGGTGACCGTCAGTATGCATTGAAGTTCTGGAAATACATTGACGATAATGGAACTGGACGCTGGGAATTGGCAACTAAAATTGTTGATCCACATGGTCCTGGCGCTTCTGTAGCAGTCCTTCGTCCAGCACCAGTATCATATCATGGTGGAACTGCATTCCTTTCGGTCGATAGCAAAGGAGGTGCCAGAATTTGGCGTCCTAGAGTTCCTAAGGAAATCTACCGTTCAAATACCGCTAGAGGTCAGGCCCATAAGACCACGGCCTGGACCGTTCGTCGAGCTCGTGCCGGTGGTGCCGTTGATCTGACCTCAGTTGATGCTTGTTGGTCAGCCGATGGATCACTTGTTCTTATTGCACATGAAATGGCAGTTTCAACAGTAGCTACTACTACTTTCGACGAAGTTGATTCGTTTGTAGTACCAGCTATAGCCGGTGGATCTATTCGAGCCATTGATTTGGTGGGAAACACCCTCGTGGTGGTATCACAGACTCGTATTGTGTCATTCGATTTGATTTCTGGACGTGCCGGACCCGTGGCTGCTAAACTTTCAACACCTGGATCAAGAAACCTTGTGGCTGTTGATTCCCTTCGTCAGCTCGTGGCTGTGGCTGCAAATTACTATGTGATTGAAAATAAGAAATTACAGCTCCGGTCAAAGATTGTGGTATTCTCCCCAACTCAATTAAAACCTATAACTACCCTCGATCATAATCAAGCCATTGCAAGTATTAGATCATTTGGTGGGATGGGATTCATCTTTATAGATGTTGATACTAGATTAGGACTTGTTACCCCACCATCGCAAGCCCAAGAAGATCAAACTGATTTGACTGAAAGTATGTCTAAGATGTTACTTTCAGCACATGCCAATGCTGATCTTGTTAATAACCTCACAGCTCCGGTATCTGTAGCATCACAATCAACAGAAATGATCGATGATCATTCACTTGAAGTATCAAAGACAGTGGATATATCGACGTTCTCGTCTGTGTTTGAAAATTCCGAAGGTGTTCAACCAGGAACGTTATTCGATAGAATTATCAAAGTTATTAGATGATAGAATCAAAAGGAGAGTAAATAGAAGAAGCAGAGAAATATACATAAGAAATAGAGTCGGGAGTAGAACGTAGAAGAGTTGTAAAAGAGAAGGAAGGATGAATTCAAGTATCAAGAACTTCTAGAAGAGAAGGAAGTACTCGAGAAGGAAGAACTTAAGTATCAAGAACTTCTAGAAAAGAAGGAAGTACTCGAGAAGGAAGAACTCAAGAAGTATCAAGTACTCTCTACTCCAGCATCTACTACACCATTTCGTCACTTTACATTAATATATACTACCACTTTCTGTCACCTTTAGTCCTCTGAATCGCCAACACCGACTCGATCTTACTGAGGGCATTCTCCAATAAATCTTTACGTTGTTGTAACTCGATATGTTTTTTAATCTTTGGATCTTCCTTAGCGAAAATTTCGATTTCCTCTGACGAAAGATTACTGAAAAATCTCTGGTCAAGTTCTCGTGGGAAATTATAGTAAAAATCACTAAGAAGTTCAACGTTTAAAAATAATATAGACGTTGATGTAAGCTTTGAAGAAACTGCATCTAGGAAAACTTCAGGACACTGATACTTATTCTCTTTCTGTTTACATTTCTTGGAGTTTTTCACAAACTGGTACCTCATTCGTAATAAAGAAGATCTTTCCTTTAAAAACATTGCTTGCTTACCTTTTTCAATTAAATTAGTCAGGAATCCAAGCGCTTCATTTGAATTTAGTTCAATATCTCGATGATTCTGCTTTTGTTGATCGATTTTTTCTAAATATGTCATTACTTGTTGAAGTTTCCTTCCTCCAACTTGTCTCTTAAGATTAGCGAAAACATCATCACATTGTCTTAATTCTTCTTTTAATAAATTAACTGCATTATCCCGACTTGAACTCCATTCCCTATCTTCAATTTCAATCTCATATTTATATGGTTTAATACAATTTTCAACTTGATCTGCTGTTGAATAATATTTAGCTCCTAAAACTGCTCTTGCAGCATCACCAACTGCTTGACGAGCCATTGGATGGTTTCTTAATTGCGTTCCTTCAACTAAATTATCAATTTCAGTTATAAGAGCGTCTGTTACTAAACTTGTAGATAACCTTCCAACTCCTAATTTTGTGAGTGAACTAGTTGTTAAATCAAGTTTCTTGTGCCAATAAACATCAGAATCCATATTAGTTATTTGAGATAATTCTCGAAGATTTGGCTCAAAATCTGCTTGAACTGGTTTGTTCCAATATCTTTCAGCAAGAAGGTCAAGAACTTTTTGATCAAGTTCGTTCTTGAGCAAAGATTTTAATTCACGACGAGAGAAACTATGACTTAATTCTTTAGTAGACAATTTTAATACGTCGATATTATTTGCCAAGTACATTTGTGGAGTTAATGGACGATCATTGAATTGAACCTTGAACTGGTATGAAGTTTCTTCGAGTTCCAGTTGAATTCCAAGATGAGCTGGTCTCAATGATTGTGCCATAGACTTTTCCAACACCTTCATTAATTTTTTCTTCAAATTTCTTGTACCTGTTGTTGTTCCAATAAAATCATCCTTATTATTCTTCAAATAAGTGAATTCGTAATTTTGTTGTGCTACATAAGCTTGGTATCCGGTAATTGTTTTAGTGAAAAGTGATCCACTGGAAGTTTTAGGAGCTTTCGTGATAACACCAACATAACCCATTTTTAATGGATACTTTCTATTGGTAAGAATATCTCTTGCCTTTGAAGCATCTACCAAGTCAAGTTTAGTGATAACACCCAAAGTTCTCTCACCTCTTGGATCAGCAACTTTGGCAGCACGTAATGCAGCAGAATTTGCTAAATCTACGTCAGCAGCAGAAATAGCTAAAATTATATTAGGTCCTTCAAGGTAACGATTGCAAACGTCTCTAATTTTTTTCTTTAATTCAATTGGCTGATCAGCTGCTTCAACTTGAATATAGCCGGGTAAATCAACTAACGATAAATCAGGTACTTTAGGTGATTTAATAGTTATTTGAATTGGATCATTAGAAATACATTCAGAAGCAGGAACCGCCATATTTAAATCAAATAATGTCTTCTGCACCTGGGAGAAGTCAGTTAAATTATATAATTTCAAAGCTGGGAATTCTGCAACTTCAGATGCAGAATCTGGGGAATTTACAAGCGTTAATTCAATAGGTCTTCTGGTTACCATATTTGATCCTTTAGGTAAAAATTCTTGTCCCACAATGGACTCGAGAACAGAAGATTTCCCACTGGATTGTGATCCAATGACTACAATTGAAGGTAATCTTAAAGTATCAGACTGACTATCAACACTTAATAACAAGTTTCTGATTTCAATCATTTGACGAGTAAGATTAAGCATTTCGTCATTGGTTTCATCGTGTTCAAGATCAATGTCTTCTTCGTCTTCTTGATCAATCAATGTTTCGTCATCTTCTTCTTCATCATCATCATTATCGGAAGAAAACCCTACTGCTGCTGCTGTAGCTCCCACGGCGGTCGCGGTATCTCCACCATCACCGCCATTTTCAGGACCGCCCTGATTACCACCATCGCCAAAACCTTTGAAAAAATTCCCCGCCGAATCAAACACCCCGTCGCTGAAATCTTTAATTGCATTCAATTTATCTTGAGTATACGTTGATGCCTGATCTACTTTGTACGCCACATAGGATCCTCCGGCGGCGAACGTCCCTCCCACATATGCCGGGATCCGGGTGGCCTTGGCCATGAACTTAACAAACCCAATGTTTCGATGCTGACTCAACAGACGTAAAGGATACTGATTTTGAGGTTTGTGAATACTTGACGTTAAGAACGAGTAGGTTCTTAAACCTGTAAATTTCACTGCACTTGCAGGACGTCGTCTGCAACATGACGTCAATGTGGTTCTTATCATGGCTAATTGAGCCTCTTAATAAACCTAGATATATAGTCTAAATATTAGCCTAAAAAGATGTAGTAGTTAGTGGCGATATTATGATTTCGCGCAATCGAGATGAGTGCTTAATTAACCTGCAGTACAAACCAGAATACTTTGAGACTAATGAGGATTCGAACTGTTGTTGTTTTGCAATAGCGAACAGCCTGTTTTCGAATGTTGGTTTGGAAGTTGGTTTCAAATGATTTCTGTTGATTTTCGTATAGTACATGTATTGACGCCCTACCTGCATTGCTCTTTCAGTAATCGCCCCCTTAGCTTAGTGGTAGAGCGTTGCACTTGTAATGCAAAGGTCGCTAGTTCAATTCTGGCAGGAGGCATATTACTTTCTTTTTTTATGTTTTTACATACCAATTTTTTCAACAATTTACTCTGATAGTTTTTTTTTTTTTTAACACTGGCTATCTCTCTCTTGTGCTTGTATCCATTTTTCTCTTCCTCTTGCTTTTCTTGCCTTGTCCATTCTTGTGATGTACTTTGATTTCCCTCATATTTGATGGTGCACGGATGCACTTGAAAAATTTCAATTACTTCCATCTTGTGAAATGTCCAAGACCGCCGTCAAAGCCGTCGTCAATGCTGGTATGTCATCAAAACTCTTCGATTAAAGTGTAGAACTCTAACTAACTTTGCCAGTACAAAAATTTTATCCTCTTAAACTAGCTGATAAGACTTGGGATAATACTGGTCTTCTCGTTGATGCTAGCAGTGAGTCCATTCAAGGACCTTGCCGTGTTCTTCTCACCATCGACCTCACACAATCCGTAGCCGACGAAGCAATTGCCAAAAAAGCCAGTGTGATTTTGGCCTATCATCCCTTCATCTTTCGTGGTTTAAAATCAATTACTACCGAAGACCCTCAACAAAGATCCCTCATAAAACTTATTCAAAACAACATCAGTGTCTACTGTCCTCATACTGCTGTAGATAGTGCCAAAGGTGGTGTTAACGACTTCTTGGCTGATGTCGTGTCCAAAAAGAACGAAACATCTAGACAAGCTATTCAGCCAGATGCTTCTGAACCAGATTGCGGAATGGGTCGTATTATCACTTTAGGTCAACCACAAACATTGAGTGAATTGGTCTCCAGAACCAAATCAGGATTGGGATTGGATTATGTTCAAGTCGCCGTGGCCAGAGGTGAAGATAAAAATCAAAAAATTAGTACTGTAGCTGTATGTGCTGGTTCAGGAAGTGGTGTTTTCAAAGGGGCAAAAGCCGACTTATACTTGACAGGAGAATTGTCACATCATGAAGCATTATATTTGACAGAGACTGGCTCTTCTTTGATCACCTGCAATCACACTAATACTGAGAGGGCTTTCTTGGCTACCATATTGCAACAATTGAAAAGTGAGCTTCAAAATACTGAGTTTATAATCAGTGAAACTGATAAGGATCCTTTTCAAACATGGTAGCTGTAGCGGTCCAGATATTGCCTCATAGATCTCTACGGGAGCCATATGGCAATTATCTACGGTATAACAGTATATATTAAAATTCAAAACGCCCAATATCTTCACCTGTAGAAACCGTCCTTACATATCCTCGTTGTGCCTTATTGTGCTTTCATTGACAATTCGATCAAAATAGAAGCTTTCTACTACCCCTTCTAGACCCAGCCTCCATCCAGGCCTCAATCTGACTATGCCTCTATAATAGAAGCTGTCTTCGGGAAGTATGCAATGCGCAGAGTTGAAAATGTAATGCTCAGTTTGGCTATTTGCAACCATAACAACAAATTTACAAAAGCAACAATATCATTCTTAAGCGGCTATCATGACTTTCTCGGTACCTTTTTCTATTCCATTAACATCTTCTCTTGTATGAACACATGAAATTACAGCACTTAATATAACTTAATTGAAGTTGCTTACTTAAGCCATTACCTAATCGGGCGATCCCTGCCATCACATGAAGCCGTTTAATATATGAATCATTAGCTACTGGCCATGGTACAAAAGCAGCCTGGTCTTAACCTCACCCGTATCTCAGGTAACTGTCCTAGATACAATGTCCGGTCCACTTTGGTACCGTGTCCTGACACAGGATTTGTATTTCTATTTGGAGGTTTTGATGAAAATGATAATCTCGATAGTAATGTCTATCTTTATAATTCAAAGAACAACCGTTGGGAAATCGATGACACACATCCCGGTGTTGTCCGTGAAGGTCACTCGGCTACTTATGTAGGTAGCGGTGATATTGTCGTATTTGGCGGAGTTCCTACAGATCAGTATCCCGAAACAGAGAGCACCACGGTTCGATCCTCTAGTAGGCTTGATTCGATAGATCGAATCAACTCGGGACCTCCTTCCATTGGAGACGGTAATATCAATACAGAAGACTCTCTGTTCCGTAAGGATAGCCATATAATCACATATAATATTTACTCGCGAAGATGGTACTCTAGTGAAACAATCACAGCAGGAGCTCCTACGTCAAGGTCTAGACATGCCAGTTTCTGTGACAAAGGCAGGCTTTATATTAGTGGAGGTCTAGTTGATTCGGTTCCTTCACTGGAACTCTACTGTTTCGATATGAATAAAGGAGGTATATGGTTTGGACCTATTGATTTTGCAGCCAGATTTGACCATTTTATCATGGTTCACGAAGATAAAATATATTCATTTGGTGGCCTCGACCAAGAGATGAATCACGTTAACGAGAAAATGGTGTGCTTAGATGTTAATGACTATAGTGTCACTGAAGTTCGGCTTCTTCATTGGCCAGTTGCTAATGAGTTTCTGACTGGTGAAGATAAAGAATACATTGAAAAAATCCGATTTCAGTATCCAACAACGTATCAGCAATTCTTTTTGAGCCCGTCAGAATCAAACATGGTTTTCAATGTTAGTCTGTCGATGTGGATGGCTAATTCCGAAGATACTGATATGCTTATAGCTCTCAGAGACTTGGACTCTTTTCGTTATATCCCAGTCTTAAGTGGGCCATCTATTCAGGCGCAAGTAGATATACGTTTCTGCGTTTGGGGTCATATCTTCGAGACAGAAATAGGTAATGTGGCTCTTTTGGGTTTCGATAGAGGAACCGAAGTTCTCGATACAATTCTTGAACTCGAAGTTACGGATTTGGGAATCAAACCGTTACAGAGTAATAGTGGCATTTTGGGACCTTTGGATAATGATTTCTTTCAATTTTTATTACAAGAAAAGTACACAGATTTCAGTATCATTGCAGGAAAACATGGAGATAATCAAAAAGTGATCAAAGTCCACAAGGCTATTCTACTTGCACGCTGGCCTCATTTCAGGCGGCTTATTGACAGCGGTATGGAGGAGTCAATCTCGGGACAAATGCATATGCCTGAGTCTTTTGAAACAGTCAAGGCACTAATGTTTTATCTATATACAGGGTCAATAGATTTCAACTATTCTATGAAAGAAATTAGCTCGTTGTTGGTTCTTGCAAATCTCTATGAACTTGAAGAACTCAAAAGCAAAGCTGTTTCAAAACTTTTCAAAGAACTATCGAGTTTTGTGGTGAGAGAATCTCCCGAAGATAAAGTTGAACTACTTTTACATTTATGGTCAAATTCTGACACTGTTAATGAACCTCTATTTGCTTCACGTATTCTATCCATAATCAGGATTAACTGGCGTGTCATTACTCGAGCGAAAGCATTTACTAGCTTATCAAAAGAATTGCTTATAAAGTTATGTCAAGAAACTTCACAGCCAGAACCTCCTGATGTTGCTGATTCCTTCGACTCACCTCGTACACCAAATACACTATCACCATTTATTCCAGATCTGTCACCTTTCAGACCCAACGTTTCTCCACTTTTAGTGCTGCCCATTGACAGGGGTATTTAACTTAAATAGTTTGCATATATCATTACTATAAATAAAATTATATCAAAATTAGGTATCGTCACCGAATAAATCACTGAACCAATGATGGACTTTATCGGCAGTTTCCTCCACGTTGTCGTCTATTTTATCTGCAGCGTCTTCCACCACGTCTCCTAAATCTTCGATAAGCTTGTGGAAGGGATCTGTAGGTTTAGCATCAGCAGAAAAATCTGTAGGTTTAGGTAGTTTTTCAGGTGATAAACTTGAAAGCGATGATTCTTCTTCAATGAGCGACAGATAAGGATCTTTATTTATACTAACAGCAATAGTGGTAGGACTAAGTCTTTCAATTTTTCTCCATAGTAAATCGTAAGTTGCATCTTTTACAACATGATCAACCTCAAATGGTAAATTTGGGTATCCCAACAGATCATTCCAGTCATCTGGTAGAACATTCTTCAATGATAGAAGTTCTTGACTCCCGTTATTAGGAGCAGGACTCATATTGAGCGATTCACAAATGAATTTATATACTTCTGTATTTGCAAAAGGTTTCACCTTCTTATTTTGAGCATTGAGCATCTTTTCAAAGTAAGGACCCTTTCCAAGAAATATTGCTCTCATTAAAACCTCAGTATTATTGTAGCCATGAACTCCTTTTGGGGTATATTGAAAGTTTTCCTTTTCAAATTGTTGATGTGTAGTGATGGAGTAGCCCACATCTGGTATTATCCATACAGGTGCTAGTCTATAATCAAATTTGTGATTACGTTTTCCGCCAAAATGCCATTCTTCTGGAATATCTTCAAGTTTATAAATGTGATAATGATCCTTTAAATCTTGTGCTGCAAGGCCATTTTTGGCATCATTGTAAATGTCATCCACGGAGTATTTTTCAAAAGGACGAAGCCCAAATAAAGGCCAGCCATCTACATGTTCAACCTTCAGTTGGTCCACAATGTCGTTAAGAAAGATCAACCTATCATTAGATGTTGGAGCCATTCCATGATCACTAACAACCACTAAATTGACGATATCTTGTAAGTTTCTTCTTTTAAGCTCCATAATGAAAAGGTCAATAAAATCGTCAACGTATCTCAATGAGTTTGTTACATTAGGTCCACTAATACCATACTTATGACCAAACTGATCAACTGTAGGCACATAAGTCAAAATAAGTTCTGGTCTGGTAGCAATACCGCGATCTAACCACGACATAACTTTAGATACTTTCGAGCTTAAAAGTTCAGTACCATTATACTTATCTACCTCTACGGGGCCAATACCTGGCACTTCGCTACCTGGCCACATATGAACTGCTGGTTTAATACCATTTTTGACAGCTGTTTCCCATACTGGTTCACCACCCTGCCAAAAATCAGGGTCAAGTCCACCAACTTTCGGATTGGTATTAATGAATTGTCTTTTAAGCTCTGGGTCATAAAATGTATTTCCCACAATTCCATGCTCTGATGGGTATAATCCAGTGATTAGCGTCCAATGATTTGGGAAGGTGGATGATGGGAATGATGGAGTCATATATGGAGCACCATAATCATTCAAAAGCATATCATGGAGTGTAGGGGTATTTTGAGGACTAATGTAATGAGGATGGAATCCATCTAAGGAAATGACAATTGTAGTTGGATAAAATTGATGAGTAGAATTGCTGAGAATTTGTTTATTTCCCGCTACACTAGCACCGTAGTCATGGTCTGACTTCGAAGGACTACGAAATAATACTATGGCACCAATAATAATGAAAGCTATTACGCAAATAGCGATGTTCTGATTGACTTTCCTATTGAGACGATTAATCTTATAATCACGAAGATCAAAAGGAACATCTTCTCCTTCCTCCTCATCAGAGAGATCGTCTGCGTCGTTGTTGGGAGCAGAAGCCACACGAGCATAACGTGGAGTAAATAGTTGTTTCACGGTCGAGAAGAATCCTGATGGAGGGCTATCTTCGTAATCAAGACTATTTATGAATGTATCGTGATTAAGTTCCGATTCTAGGAAAACAACATCATCATCCGGATCATCTAAATCTGTCACCGGTGTGTCAACCGGGTGTTTGTAGTTGATAGACATGTTTAATTATCTGTCAGGAGCTATAGAGTATGACAAGTTTCCGTAGTACAATGGTGAAAAAAAATGCGTAGAGATTAATGATTTTTTGCAACTAAACAGTAACCGCTACTGCAACGAGACTCTTCCCCTATACAATGGGGACTCGCTTCATTCTGTGGGTCTCATATGGATAAATGCTAAACCTAACGGAGGAAGTGCCGGAACTTTTGTCTACTAGTCTTTTGGAAAGAAATTCCTAATCTTCATGGCAGTTGATTTAAGACAATTAAGAGGTACACATCTTTGTACGAGGAATATGGTACATCTATTGACCGTAAAAGTGATCTGAATTACAAATTCATCAACAGTCAATACTATCCGAGAACATCGGCAATGATCATTTTTCTTGACTATATGGATCACATTTGCACCAATACAATAAAATGTAGGTAAGAGCTCGAAAAGCTACTTTTATGAATGAAGTTCTTATTAATGTATATTAAAACTAAGTAATTCCTCTATATTTGATAGCTGTTTTCTTCGAAATATAGCAAGAGAGAGTCTTTAGTGAGACTATATTCAATAAGGGGATGAATCGGTCGAGAGATTATCTGAGTTTCTTATACTCGTCCTCACAATCATCTGGGTCTCCGCCATATCAACACAGTTGTCTCTGAACATCTTGGGATTTCTCTTGTACTCATCGTCACAATCATCCAGGTCTCCATCTTCATCAACACAGTTGTCCCGTTTAATCACTTGCTTTAAATAGGGGGTTTAGTCTCCCATTGAAGCAGCCATGGAAACACAAATAGACATTATTGACGCCAAAAATAATCTTCATATTTAAAGTCAATGTATTACTTTCCCTAGATTGTGTGACGATATTTCCTTTCAGCTTCGGATTTGGTAGCCAATTTATACTTCCAGTTATGAAGAAACCAAACCCGACCAATTAGAGAATATGTAATCTTTTGATGCCATTACCTCAAATGGCATTCTTCGAACCATATAGACTCTGTCTTAAGAAGCCATATTGTACAATGAGTAGCACTTATTTTCCAAAGAAATTTACTATTTTCAGCTGAAATGAAGAGATAAAACAAATTTGTCCTCGATGGGGAATTTATTGTTACACTCAGTTTCACTAAGTTTCATTCATATTGCGCTAGGAATATGCATTTGTTGGGCGAACTTAATTGTAATAAAGTTGATACTTTGTATTTTTATACTGGATTGTACTTGTAGTCAGTATCGTACCGATTATTAAACTTTCTTTTGAGTAAAAAAGCATACTTCGTGGCAGGAAAAGTGTATTTACGCCCGGGAGAACTTAATTTTCGCAGCCGGGCCCACATTCCGTAAATATGTCAAATCTATTTTTGACGTATTGATTACTCACCTCACATGGGAACATAATTAAATTGATCTCATTCTTTTCTCTGTTACAACCTTCAAAATGTCTTTAAAATTAGAATTAGCAGTAAAGTCAGCATTCACCGCCTATCCTGCTATAATTGCAGCTGGTTTAGTCAATAATTTTAGCGATAATGCCATATCAGTTGACTTTTTGAATGAAAAGGCTGTAGATAACGAAATTTCTAATGTCAAACTAATAGCAAAAGATGGGAAAATATACTATGATCAACAGGAAATCTTGACTTACTTATCTCGTGAATTCCCTCTGAATTTACCTGCAGGTGACGAGTCACAGGGCTGGATAAAGTTCGCTTTACTGAAATTATTGAACAAAAATTTCAAGGAACTTATTGAAGGTTTGAATGAATTAGACGATTCCTTGAATTTAAAAACATTCTTGAATGGTCACATTTACTCATTGGCAGATATTGCTGTTTTTGGATCTTTGAAGGCTAACCCTCTCATGGCGTCGGTGCTTAAGAACGAGACTTGTATCAATGTCTCGAGATGGTACAGCTTTTTGGCTGCTGATAAGATTATTGACACTGTTCTTGACAAGACATCCAAGTCAATAATCAGCTTAAGGAAGTCCTCTCAATCGAATTCTGGAACAAAATCAAAAACACATCAGGCCCAATTCGAAATCAACTTACCAAATGCAGAAATTGGAAAGGTTGTCACTAGATTTCCTCCTGAACCTTCTGGATACTTACATATTGGACACGTTAAAGCTGCCATACTCAACGAATATTTTGCTCATGCTTATAAGGGTAAATTAATCATCCGGTTCGATGATACTAACCCAACTAAAGAAAAAGTCGAGTTTCAAGATTCAATTATTGAAGATTTAGCTTTATTAGGTATTAAAGGTGATAAGGTTACCTATTCTTCTAATTATTTCGATCAAATGTATGAATTAGCTATCAAAATGATCAAGGACGGTAATGCTTATTGTGATGATACTCCTTTGGAACAAATGAGAGAAGAAAGAATGGTTGGTGAACCATCGGCCAGAAGAGAAAGAAGCATTGAAGAAAACTTGAGAGTATTCACCGAAGATATGAAAAATGGTACTGAAGAAGGTCTTAAATCTTGCCTTAGAGCTAAAATCGATTATAATGCCTTAAATAAAGCATTGAGAGATCCTGTTCTTTATAGAACCAACTTAACTCCTCATCATAGAACCGGTACCAAGTGGAAAATGTATCCAACTTATGATTTTTGTGTCCCAACAGTTGACTCTATCGAAGGAGTTACTCATTCCTTGAGAACAAATGAATACAGAGACCGTAATCCTCAATATGAATGGATATTGAAAGCTTTGGATTTGCGCCATGTAGATATTTGGGATTTTGGTAGGATTAATTTTGTAAGAACATTATTGTCCAAAAGAAAACTTCAATGGTTTGTTGATAAAGGATACGTTCCAAACTGGGACGATCCAAGATTTCCAACTATCAGAGGTGTCAGAAGAAGAGGTATGACAGTTGAAGGATTGAGAAACTTCATTATGGCTCAAGGTCCATCTAAGAATATCATCAACTTAGATTGGTCAGTCATTTGGGCTTTGAATAAAAAAATTATTGATCCAGTTTCCCCACGATTTACGGCTATTGGTTTGGAGGACGTAGTTGAAATTAACTTATCAAACGGTAATTCTGAAATCAAAGTTGAAGAAAAGCCAAAGCATAAGAAAAACGCCGACTTGGGATTCAAAAAAGTCCAATACACCAATAAGGTTATTATTGAACAAGCAGATGCTTCTAGCTTCGAAGAGGGTGAAGAGGTTACATTTATGGACTGGGGAAATGTGATCATTGAAAAAATCTATAAAATTAATGATATTGTTAAATCGATAGATGCTAAGCTTCACTTGGATGGAGATTTTCGTAAAACATCGAAAAAAGTTACTTGGTTGGCAAACACTTCTGATAAAGTTGAAGTTGAATTAGTTGATTTCGACCATTTGATTACCAAAGACAAATTAGAGGATGGGGATAATTTTGAAGATTTTATAACCCCACAAACTGAATTTAAATCTAGTGCATTTGCTGACATTAACATCAAAAATTTGAATAAGGGAGATATTATACAATTTGAAAGAAAAGGATATTTCAGAGTCGATAAACCTTTTTCAAAAGACAGCAAGCCTATTCTTTTCACGATTCCCGATGGTAAAAGTGTTTCTCGTTATGGTGTTAAAAAGTAAACCCAACGCCAGTTTAAATGAACAAATTTAAATTTATATAGTCTCCACATTTCTAGACACTTCTTTACTTTTGTACACTTTTATACGTAATTTCATTAATTCATCTGGTACCAAGTCTGTTCGTAACAACGATCTACCACATCCTGCAATCGGGCATCCTGAATGTCGTTGAAGTTGTTGCAATATATACTCTTTTTCAAATACGTGATTGCACGTCAAGGAAATTACTGGATCTTGAAATATTTGTAACGATATTGGATCTGTGAGTGAAACACGGCCACCAGATTCTACCAAATCCTCGTCTGCTGTTTGATCATTGCCCACCCAGCGGGGAATTGGAGTTTCTGGATCATTTAATATGTAAAGGGCACCTCGTACAAACATGAAATCTGGTACATTATTCAAATCAATTGAACCCAGTTTCAGTTCCTCAATTTTTTTATCCATGAATTTTCCTAAACTCTTAGACCCATTGATCACTGCGTGCTCCAGTAGTTGGACAAGTGAGTCCAATGCAACTTCAGGTGCTTCTCTGGTTGTTTCCTTGAATTCCTGATTACCAAGATCCAACTGCTCTTTGGCCTTATTTAAAATGGCTTGTTGCTTGTAAAGTTGTTCTAGAACCTTCTCCTCGCTTGCTAGATGCTGTCGTATCTGTTCTTCTTCAGATGTAATTAGATGTGGTGTATCCACTAAAAAGTCTAGATATTCTTTAGTAGACGATATTACTCTTTTTATATTTTCATTGACAGTTTGCAATAGCGAGTCGGGAAGAGCCAGTTTCGATGCAAATTCTCGCACGAGTTGGGGAACTAGAGGTAAAAACTCCGGAAGTTCGAGATTCTGCAAGTCGATGTCTGGAAGTTCTAAGTCGTCCATGGCAATTCTATTTGAAATCGAGGAAGAAATGGAAGAAGAAGTAGAAGTAAGAAGCACAATTAAAATTAGATCAACTACTCGCGTTAGTATACTTGGTGCACGGGTGCAAAACTAAAGACACTTAATTTAGCTAAGTTAGCTACTGAAATTAGACACTCTAAATCCACTTTGAATCAAAAAAGTATCATTCTGTTTGAGGCTCGAGTCGATGGAGTGGCTCTTGTTTCAAGCAAATTTTCCAAGATACTTTAAGATACTTTTGGTTGAAGTTCTACTTATTCGCTATATATGCAAAAAAGTCTCATTTGGAACAATTCATAGGATTTCTCAGATTTTGCAGCCAATTTACAAAAATATCCAACAGCTGTGAAAACTATTTCAAAAATTGTACTTTTTCGATTTCTCTAAATTAGATGAAAATTACTAAACGCATTATCGTTTCGTCAAGCTATCGATCCAACTCTTTATCGCTGGCCTACATTTTATCATTTCATCGTCTATTTATAAGAATACATACACTATACTTAGAAAACGTCACCTTGGTCGAACATAGCATCGGCAACCTTAAGGAAACCAGCAATGTTAGCACCCTTTAATAAAGATGGAAATCCAGCAGCATCCTTATCAGCAGAGTATTTAGTAGCAGTATCGTAACAGTTGTCGAAACAAGTGTACATAATATTTTTCAATTTAGAGTCAACTTCTTCAGCAGTCCATTGAACTCTTTGAGAGTTTTGAGCCATTTCTAAACCGGATACAGCAACACCACCACAGTTAGCAGCTTTACCTGGAGCATACCAAACATCCTTGTTTCTGTTAGCTTCAAAGACATCAATAGCTTCTTTAGTAGATCCCATATTAGAACCTTCAGCAATATATTTACATCCAGCATCAACTAAAGCTTTAGCTTCTTCACCACTAACTTCATTTTGAGTGGCAGATGGTAAAGCAACATCGACTTGACCAGCGTGAACCCATGGACGAGCACCAGCAATGTATTTAACGTCATTTTCACCAGAGAAAATAGAAGCATGGTCACCAATGATTTGTTCTAAAGATTTAAATTTAATCTTAGCGTCACCAATAGCAGCAACTTGATCTGGGGTAATACCGTTTTTAGAGATGATAGCACCTTTAGAATCAGATAAAGAAACAACAATACCGCCTAATTCAATAACTTTAAGAGCAGCGAATTGAGCAACATTACCGGAACCAGAAATGGCAACTCTTTTACCTTTGAAAGTTTCTTTACCTTTAGTAGCTTTTTCAATCATTTTTTCAACGTAGTAAACGACACCGTAACCAGTAGCTTCTGGTCTAATTAAAGAACCACCCCAGTTTAAACCTTTACCGGTTAAAATACCAGACCAGTTGTTTTGCATTTGTTTGTAAGCACCAAAGAGGAAACCAACTTCACGTCCACCAACACCGATATCACCAGCTGGAACATCAGTATCTTGACCAATATATCTAGCTAATTGTCTCATGAAGGCAACACAGAATCTTCTAATTTCAGCATCAGATCTGTTTTTTGGGTTGAAATCACAACCACCTTTACCACCACCCATGGAGAGACCAGTTAAAGCATTTTTGAAAATTTGTTCAAATCCTAAGAATTTTAAGATTGATAAATTAACAGATGGATGAAATCTAAGACCACCTTTGTATGGACCTAAAGCAGAGTTAAATTGAACTCTGAAACCATTATTGACTTCAATATCACCTTTGTCATTTTCCCAAGCAACTCTGAATTGTATAATTCTTTCTGGAACTGATACAACTGGAATAACTTTTTTATATTCAGGATGTTGAGTGAATAAAGTTGAGTCTTCTAAAGCACTAACTAATTCATTGTAAGCTTGCTTAAATTCTGGTTCGTGTGGTAATACCATTTTTAGTTATAATTATTTATATAAAGATTTAAATTCAGATTTATTAAAACCTTTTTATACTTTTCATATTAAGGCAACTGAAAATCGCAGGGCCGATTCATAATCTCTGGCCAATAATACGTCACTATCATGATTCAAAATCAGTTGTATGCAATACTCACTAAATTAAGTCATCGGTTTAGTTTCGCCGGTTCCGGGCCTTTTTTTCGGGCGACGTTGACATAAATTATCTTCTACCAATACAATTATCGCACTACGAGTCCGAGTCGGTAAATTGCCGTAAATGCTCATTTTGCAAAGGCATTTCAATCGGAATTTTCCCGAGACACTAATATTAACTATGTTTAAACTTGAATAAAATGTCTATCAATGATGTCATTAAGTTAATTTAACAAATACTGTTATTATTAAATCTTTACCATCATATTCGTACCCCATATCGGAGTCAAATTTTCATTAAATTTTCCGCGATGACTCATTGATGCACGCTTACGGTTCCGAAAATTATCTATTTAATCTGGGGAATGTGCAACGGAAAAATCATTTTACGGCCTCATCCGAACGGTATGATTTATACTTATTAGCTTATCTTGATTAATCTATGTACATACTAATGCGGATATTAATTCTGCTTCTGGTGAGCACAATCCGGCCCGGGAACCATGGATTTACGAGCCGTAAATGGTAATTAATAGATTTTTAATCTTATTGTTCCCAGATCTTTAGCTAACCTACAGTTTTATTTTTATTTTCTTCTTTAAGGTTCTTTAATCTTTAGTCTTTCTTGACTTCTTGAATTTCTTGTCTTTTTCTATCTAAATGATCCCTGACTAATTCATGATCATATACTCTCATCCTTTGAATAATTCTATCATCAACTGCAAGTTCTTGAACCCATTCACTTTGCTTCTCTATTCCCTTTTGCACCCATTTCTTTGGCCAATCAAGTTCCTCTTCCTTGGCCATGAATTGATCTTTATATTGAAAATCACGGTGTAAATTATGAATTATTGCAAGAGTTCTGTGTCCGTAATCTTCAGCTACAGTTCTCTTAGTAAAATAACGATAAATTTTCTGTGGAGTATTGAAAAATCCAAGAAGATTAGGAATCGGATATGCGTACACAGGTTGCTCAAAAAGAACAGGGACATTCTTATCATTTAATATTGGCGATGAAAAGTCAAGTTCAGGTGCAAGACTGGCATTAGCGTATTCAGAAGGAGAAATAAATGGTTTAGCGACTGGAGGAAGTTTATCGTCTTCATCATCGTCCTCAGATGCAAAATCAGATACTTCATTAGTAGCAGTTTCTGATTTACTTTCTGTAGTGGTTTCTGGTGTGGTCTCTGATGTTTGTGAAGAAGTAGTTGGCAAATCTGTAGCAGCGACTGGAGTTTCAGCCTTGGTGGATTCAACAGTTTCTTTCACAGATTCAACAGGTGTAGTGGTTTCAGTAGATTTGACCTCGAAAACTTCACTATCGGGTTTTGCTTCTACCTTTGGTGGATCGAGAGGTCCAAGTAGTCCTTCATGAACTCCTGCCATATACTCTTTGTAAGTACCTCTACCGAAACACAATACACCACCAGCGTTAACCATATCGATCTGATCATCACGTTTAGGTTCGAAAGTATCAACTACCCGATACAATCCTAATACATCTTTGGCAGTATATAATTCGGATCTACTTTTCAACTCTTCTTGATCTTCTTTTTTCAATAACAGTTTCATACTTTCTACAGGATTTGAAGTCTGGGATTTTTCATCAACGATACCAGCTCGGGATCTTCTAAGCTGTCTGATTTTTTCAGCTACCTGGGAACGAATATCACCTTGACGATTTTCAGTATAGATTTCATAGTCTATAGCGGCGGCGTTTAAAATTGGTTTAACGAATTTTCTGAAATGACGTAAAGATTCGTCTAAGAAATCATTGGGTGGAGGTGCAATGAAAACAGTCAAACGACGAGGAAGTCTATCTTTATCATAAACTTGTAGCCCTAAATCTTGAACCATGTCGACGTATTTCTTTCTTATTTGAGATTGTTGATACTTATCGTAGGCAATACCACCTCCAATACTACCTAAAACGGTCCAAAAAATCATCCAGTTACGAGAAGGAAGACGGATTGTTGGAATACCCATCATTTTAAGTGCTGGATTACTCCAGCCTTTGGATTTAGGCTTGGTATCCTGTGATTCGGTCATGGTAAGTAGTGAGAATTTTTCACTGAGAAATTTACTAAAGTAGTAATACACCTTTAGGGAACTGCTGCAAATTTTACAGTCAACCGAGCTAAAACTATTGTAGGGTAAAGCAGTACATTTTGAGGTCCTCAAACAACCTTATGTCTTCAGAAGCCGCTAGATTATCATAACTTACAAATAGCCTCGAAATTGTACCTCTTGATTGTACCTCTAATTATACCATTAAGTATACCTTTAAAAAAAAACCATTTCGAGCACTCTTTTTCTACATATTTTCCTATTATATTGACTTTCCCGTAGATTACTATATATTATTAGTAACTGGTTAAAAATCTCTTCAACTCCAACTCCAAATCCCCGGTCTCCAAACTCTTGCCAATAAAGACCAACTTATTTTGTTCCAATTCGCCTATAGTTGCACCCACCATCTCATAAGTATCTCTTACACCCTGAATAACTCGTGCCTCTTTGCCCAGAGCCACAAATCCCTTGACTCGATGGATTTCCACCGATTTGCCATTTGCAGTCTTTTCCCAAAGTACATACTGAAGAAACTTCTCCACCGCATCGAATCCAGTAGACGATTCAAAAAATGGGAAATCTATGCTAATTGTAGTGATTCTATCGTCATGGAACAGCGAACTGGTAATGGTGCTGATCGATTGAGTGACTTTTTCAGGAGAAAATGCCGATAATTCCAAAATTTTGCCGAGTTCAATGTCTCCATACAGGGTGGTATGAATAGGCGATGTCATATTTATCGACCGAATTCGAGATATAACAGCATCAATATCTTGCTGATGTTTTACCTGATCGATCTTATTGACTAGAATACAATCAGCTACTGCGATTTGAAGATGTGCTGTGGTTATACCCGCTTGTAATCGATCCAGTTCCTGCTGGAGTTCTTCAGCCGTTGGCTCGTCTTCACTTTGTGCTGATTTAACATGCTGATGTTGTCGGTGCCAATGTCCTCCCACATCATCGAGGCACGTAACAATATGCTGAGCATCGACTACCACTACTACTCCATCTATGTACACTGAAGAAGCAAGAGCATCGTCTAACCAAAACATTTGAGCTATTGGTGCTGGATCAGCGACTCCAGTAGTTTCAAGAAGAATATAATCAATCAGATCCCCAGCTCGTTCAATAAGTGACTCGATAGCAAGAACTCCGTTATCTTTGACAGTACAGCAAAGGCACCCGTTCCCGAGATCTAACCACTCTTGAACAGACTCTCTTTCGTTTTGAAGAGTCACTGATTTTTCAATGGCAGCTGAGTCTCCAAATTCATTTAGGATGATAGCAAGACGTTTATTAGAAGATTTTCCAATTCGGTCGAGAAGAGTTGATTTTCCCAGTCCAAGGTACCCCGTAATGATCGTGATGGGAATTCGACGAGCAGGAGGATCTTTTGGCGCCGGAGTGCTGGTGATGGCTGATGAGATGACCTCTGAATTAGCTGAATAATCAGCTGATTTTGATGATGGGTTTTCCACACTAACAACCAGTGAATCGACTTCTGTAGGATCCACTACAAGATCGGGAATGTCATCAACGAGATCGGGAATATCGTCCATGCTGAAGTTTAAACAGTGTAAAAATAGTGCCAATAAACTGCTAATGAAGAGCCAAGTTAGTGCCAAATAAGTCGCATGCAATCGACCCACCGATGGCGCGAAACCGACGGTATTTTCGGTCGACTAGCGAATTTTCGTTCCATGAACGCCATTATTTGAGGACATTTTGTACCGCATTTTGGCCGACGTCGATGTGCCCTTCATTGTGCGGCCCAAATACTCCACAAATTGATACTTTTCACTTCTTCAACTTTCCAGTTCTTCAACTTTTCCTCAGTTTGTCTAATCCCACTGCTATTTATCATGGCCGCCGCTACTGCCGCCGCAATCATACTTGCAGCCATAATCGCCTTTCACCTTTTCCTATCGCCCTTTACTAAGGTGGAAGAATCATTTACTATTCAGGCTATTCACGATATCTACAACTATGGAGTTTCACCTCATTCTACAGTTCTTGAACTTTATGACCATGTCTCTTTCCCCGGCGCAGTTCCCCGGTCTTTCATTCCAGCCTTGGTAATTGCTACCGTCACTAAGATCGTACTGGTGCCAATATCATTAATTTCCTCTATTGAGTCTGGACTGCAATTCAACCTTCAACTTATTGCCAGATCCATCATTGGGGTCGCCAATTTTTGGTCAATTCTTAAGATTAAGCGATCTCTTGATCAAATTTGCAGAATTGGACGTAAACCAGTGGCTGTACGTTTTCGTCTTGGATTTTACTTCTTGATACTTATAATTTCTCAGTTCCATATTGCTTACTATGCATCAAGAACACTTCCTAATTTCGTGGCGCTTCCTCTTGTAAATCTCGCCATTTCAAAACTTCTTATTGGTGATTTCACAGGACTTACATGGTTAGCGTTCACAGGGGTAATATTTCGAGCAGAAGTCGGTCTTTTCGCTGTAATAATTGGTTTGGTCTCTTCCATAGGTTTCGGAATTAGTTCGATACAAGTAAATATGGTGATGATACTTGCGGGACTGATTTTTGGCCTTGTTGGCTCGGGACTCGTTGATTCATACTTCTGGGGCCATTGGGTAGTACCAGAAGTATCGTCGTTTTTATTCAATGTTGTTGAAGGAAATTCTGCTGCCTGGGGAGTCGAACCATGGTCAGCTTATTTCTCAACTTATCTTTTGCAATTATTCCGCCCTCCCATTGTTCTAGCCTTAGTTCTTCCTGGTATTACCTCGGACCCTGCTGATGACGGATCTCGTCCCAAGACCGTAAACCCTGAAGCTTATATTGTTAGTCATCCAGCTCGTAATTCTATTAGGATTTTATTTATATCTCTGATTCTTTTCATTGCTGCCATGTCATTCCAACCTCATAAAGAGTGGCGTTTCATCATTTACACCGTTCCAGTATTCACAATTACTGCCGCCAATGGACTTGCCAATATCCGGTTTAAGTGGTCACTTTCATTGAGTAATAAAATATTCGTGTTGCTTACGTATGTCACGATATTCATCGCTACTGTTCTTTCGCTATTCATGGGCTACGTTTCCAGTTACAACTATCCTGGTGGGGATGCCATTACATATGTTAATAAGTTGGTACTGGAAAAGGCTGATTCTTATAACATCACTGTCCACATGGACGTGGCTACTTGTATGACTGGTGTGACTAAATTCACTGAGTTGCACCATCCTAATGTTACTTTCGATAAGACAGAGAACAAGACCGATATTGAGGCACTCTGGTCATCGTTCGACTATATTGTCACCAGTGAAGAGTTGGAATTGCCTAAATTACACCTGTCGTCAGCATTTGCTGGAGTAAGTGTTCTCCCTATAATATACTTGATCCAGTCTCATAGAGAAGGTAAAGTTACAATTCCTAATGTCATTCTTACAGCCTTGGCAGATTTGGTAAATTTCAACGTAACTATTCCGCTCAATTTGCTTCGGTCATTGGTGATTCAAAAGGATTATGTCTATGTGTACGAAAACACTTCCAACACCGCCAAGTTTGCACAAGAACCTGAACTTCCAAACGAAGTGAACATTGACGAGGTTGCTAGCGAAGTTAATTCAGAAATTGACAGTCTTGAACTGTCGATGACTCTTATATAGCTGAGTAGATAATGATTCAAAGGACACATCTACACGTGGTAATTCTTACTACTCTTCTATAGACTAATATTGATATTATAATGCTACTTTTGAAGATGTATCTAGATTAATAAAACTTATAATACATATATCATCCCTTCAATTGAACACATTTGGACCCTTTATCCGGTCTCTGAGTTTAGAGACTGGCGAGAATCGGGGTTCATCTTCGGTAGGAATGTAGATGGGGGTAATCTTACGGAGTCTTTTGGCGCTATCGATGACTGACTCGTCATACTCCGTGACGTTGGTGGTACTGGAACTGACACTTGCCTCAGACTCTTCTGGCGACTTGCTCCGGGTAGCAGCACCAAAGTCTGGTGCTGGCGGTACCAATGGGCGGATTTTGGGCGGTGACAATTTGATGGGAGAGAGTTCTTCGAGTTTGACATTCACAGGTATCGTCCTAGATCCCATTCTTCGGGGCGTTGACTGATCTTTGGCTCTACTGAAATGGCGTCTTAACGACTCTATCCGTTCATTCTTCATCTTCATGTTTGTCTCCTGCAATTTCAGAGGACTGGGCCCCTTACCGTATGTAGGTGTGGTTGGCGACCGGACAATCTGCTTTTTAACCGGAGTATAGAGGTAACTGGCATCTCTTGAACTTCTGGACTTATTTGCCAACGGAGAAACATTACTTATCATACTGGTATTTGCTTCATCGAATTCACCAGTCTTCTCAAGAGTTTTCTGGTTCCATAACTCAATGATGGCCCTGGCCCTAGTGAGCTGCCATCTCAGAGCAAAAAGGTCACTGGTCTGTACATTACGCTGAACTTTAATTCTTTTCATTGACCATCTACTGAGAACATCTCGAACCAAGTTGAACTCTTTCTGACCCATCCGTTCTTCTACGATTTCATTCAAGTATAATGCCTTGTTCACATACTGGTCGTACCAGATGAGAAGGAATTTCTTGAAGAGCAAATTCAGTTGGAATTGTGAGCTCGATTGATTCAAATGTTGAACCCGTCTGGTTTTATCTACCCATGTTTTGAACGATGACTTTCTGAGCTGTGATCGATTCAAAAAGGTCGTACACCGTGAATTGAGCTTACTTTGCTTACCAAGTATGTCATTATATTTGTCGACCCATTGAACTAAGTAGTTATACTTGGCACTGGGATCAGATACACTTTCTCTGAAGTATTTGACTTTCTTCTCGGCCTCAACTTCAAATCTCGTATCGTAAGACTGTTTCCAATGAGCGAGAGTGGCCTGAAGCAAAATCTTGGAGTTCAAATCGACCCCTTGCGGGAAATCAGCAGCTGCTTTGTAGAACCCAACCGTATACCGGTAGTGAAGCGCCATCATGTGGTTGAAGTACTTCCGTTGAAGATTCAAGTCAGCGATCTCCACCAAGTTCTTAGTTCTTTCACGTCTTTGGATCCACTTATGCAAGCTCGCTTTCACGATAATTATATTGTGGAAATTCACAGCTTGCAACTTCTCTTTCTGACACTCATCGTACCGTTTAGTCCATTGTTCGAGTACTCTATGGCAAGTTCTGGCGTTAAACTTTGTAGTTTGCTGCTTTTTCAAGATAGAAAGCTTCCATTTACGGAAATACAATTCAGCTGAGTGTGGGTGGTGGTGCAAGTAAGCCCGTTGCAATTCCCACTTCTTGAAATGTCTTGCAATTAGTTTCCCTTGGTAATGAACGTCGGCCAGGACACGCAGACGAACACAGTCTATCCAGTACTGGAACGTCTGGTTCTTTATGGCGTTGTTCTTTGTTGCTATGAGCTTTTTGGCCTGAATATTGGCCACATAGTTCTTTTGCCATTGCTTGAAAAAAAAGTGCAGTGTTCTTTGGCGGTGGTTGTTCGATTGAAAATCACTCACTGCAACAGAATTCAAGTGCTGTTTCTTCCAGTAGTTCAAGTACTTTCCAAGAACAAAATGACGTTCTAATCGAGACAATTCTCTGAATTTGGCGTATGTAGAAGGAGAACATTTCTGTTCCCACGAACTCATCACCATTTTCTTCGTCACCATTCCCTCTTTGGCTGAATTCTCAGCCCATTTACGGTCAGCTAAAGCATGCAACTCAACGTTTTTAAGGTGTTTATTGACCCAGGTACTCAACACCGATTCAAGAACCATCTTATGATCATGATTTTTAGCATTGTTACTTAACTTTTGAATACGAGTCCATTCAGCAAGACAAACACCGAAATACTTATTCAAGACCTTACGGTTAGCAGTAATGTGATTCTTTCCGACAGTTATAAGTTTTGGAATCCACTTATCCGTTAAAACTCTGGCTACTACGGACTTATCGTGATACTGGGTCGAAATTAGTTGTAAGTTATGAAATCTTTGGGATTTATTAAACCACATATTGAGAAACCTTCTTTGAAGGTTGGCGTTGGATTGTGGTGTAAAAGAATTCCGTAAATTATGCTCCAATTGTCCTACAGTCAAGGTTTTAAAATTCCAATCATTGATTATGACGTTCTTGAGGTCATAATCCATCTGGAATTCATGAACAGCAAGTTTCATGAGAAGAGTCAACTTTTCACTAGACTCGCTGAGCTGAAGGTGATCACGGTGAAAATCAAGGACAGTTTGCTTAATATCGACATCAGCGACGACATCGTTTTCAAATTGAGCAATAGTATTGACATAACTCACTATACGATCAATGTATTCAAAATCTTCCGGTTCAGTAGCTTCCAAGAGCTCATTGTAGACAAGTGACAAGTAGTGTTTGAAGACATGAGGGAAGTTTCGGCTGAATTGAAAGTCAAATTCATTGAGAAGTGGCACAATATGACGAAGGTTGAGGAAAAGACTATTTTGGTCCAGTTTAGAGCGAGTTTCGTACGAAACTTCAGGTAATGATACATAGTCGGCAGATGGTTGAGCCTGGTTATTGAAAGATGCAGATTCAGGGAATACAACCATTTTACCGAGTACTTTATGGATGTTGGAAATGTAATGAGAAGGGAATACCTCTGTGTCTAGAAGAAACATATAGAAATAGTTCATCTTTGACTCCTTGGATGCAAAATCATTTTTCTCAAGAGAATCCACGCCAGCGTGTTTCTTGAAGAGATTCACCAAAAGTTGAGCGTACGTCGTAAAGTCGGCCAGCCTTTTATAAGTGATTATTTGAAGAATTGCTCGATAGAGCTTGGTGAAATTAGGGTCAGAACAAGACCAGCGAAGCGGACCCACTCCATCTGGCCTTGTTGCAATCGTCACATGGGGTCCTTCACTGATGAACGAATCAAGTACATCAATGAGATTATCTGTATCTTGATTATCGAGAGAATCTCGAAGAGTATTAGCAAACTGTAATTCATGGGAGAAGCAGTTGCTTATGAATGAAACAAGTTCGGCTTCCGACTCGGTGTATAGTCCATGAAAGTATCGTAGAAGTCGCGAGAGCTGACTTCGAAATGAGTAATTTGAAGTATCTATTAGTTGAATGAGGTCAGGAAGATCCAGCGATGTAGATGATGCTCCTGCTTTTACGAGATCTTCCAAGGCACCTCGGTCGAGAGTTACCAGAAGAATTTCTGGGTTTGTGTAGTACATGATAGAAATAGTGGACCCGGGAATCGCCGATATATCAAGAATATTCGCTTGTTTGTCTCGATAATGAAGGAGGTCAAGTAATTGGAGCACCGTAGAGTGAAGGAGACGCTCAAATCCGGCCAGATTATTCGCCGGGAATGTCCGGAGAGCCTCGATGTCTCGGAGAAGTTCCAGAGACATTTGACGAAGAATTGGCTTGAATATATGGAAATCTCTATGATTTGACAGGTCGATAGATCTGGCTCAATTCTGACCCTTTTCGGTACGTTAAAAAGCCACAATATTACTTGTAGCAGCCAGAGTCTCTATAACTGGTCCACAAGAGTAATTAAGATGCAGGCGAGCGTCAAATTGATGGATCTAGAAAAGGTTTAAGTATTTGAAGTAGTTTTGTGAGCATCTCAAGTATCGCGAAAATAAACCTTGACAGCTACTTCTATTAATAACTTAACTCCGATAAGTCTATTTATAACGTTAGACTTCAATCGCAGTAGCACGGCGCAACGAATAATTGAGTTGTTAAAGTGTTGTGAAATTTGACTACTAAAAACAGACTGATTTTCTCAATTGAAAACCCCCATCTACTCAACTTTAAATCATCAGCGCCAGCAGCACTGTTCATCTCTGTTACTGCCGGTTTCGAGGTTGCCAGTTCGAGTCCAAACAGACACACCACCTCCAGCGCTAAAACAACTCACCACAAGCACAAAGACTCCCAGTTCGAACCCCAACAACCGCCAGGCTCAACTTGAATCATTGACCCCATAATGTCTGGCAGAAGCGTCAGCTACGACACCACCAGACAAAATTTCACCACGGCGGCTACTCCTCGCGTGGTGTCAGACCCTCTAACGGCATCCAGTCCGGCGCTGGATGAGTTTAATTTTCAGCCAAATCATCGGTCTCCAAGAACGATATCACCATCTAAATCTCTGATATCTGATCAATTTGTTAGTCCGTTTGTTGGAGCATCACCTAAATCCTCATTATCGGATATCGCCCTGGTAAATCCCGATATAGATCTCATGGACGTACCTTCGGAGAAATCACAATCACTTTCCCAGCCTCCATCGGTGCATTCACGTTCTGAATGTGCAGCTCATCAGAGGAATGGATCTGAATCAAGTACAGTCTCTGATGCTTCAGCATCTACTCTAACTTCTTCTAAAAATCAAAGATTCGTAAGGTATGCTATGAATAACCAATCAGTATCTCCAGGATGGGGAATAAGTAACGTTCTTCGGTGGCTAGAGTCACATAATTTTAATAATTCTTGGAAGGATACATTTAGACGTAATGAAATATCTGGGAATAGATTTTTGGAATTGGCAAACTACGAACCAGATTCAATGATTTGGAAACAGTTCAGTAAATTTTTGGTAGTGGACAATGAGTATAATAGCATACAAAGGTTTCTTGATTTACTTCATAGTCAAATTAGTTCAGATTCTTCCCAAGATACTCTTCGTGATCCACCTTCGCTAAGTCATCGTGCATCTAATGACTCAGGATCACCGGTGTTTCCAGTCAAACTTGAAAATCGTAAGTCTAATCCTATTTTCCATAAACATACATCTACATCATCTATAAATTCCAATGGATCTGGATCTGGATCTTCTGGTCCACCAAGGCCCTATTCTTATATTGACCGTGTTGAAAGAGAAACACGGCCATTTTCCGTTGCTGAAAGACCAGAGTCTCGTCACTTCTCGGACTCCAGACCTGAATCTCGTCATTTTTCAGACTCCAGACCTGAATCTCGTAATTTTTCAGACTCTAGACCTGAATCCAGACACCTTTCCGAACCTCGTTCGGAAGTTCGTCCTTACTCATACACAGAACGACCTGAGTCAAGGCTTTACAATGTAGAAGCTCGTCCATACTCGTACGTGGAACTGTCTCCCAAGCCTAAAGATCAGCAGTACCAGCAGCCACATAAATTGTTCAGAAAGTCTAAGCAAAATTCATTCTCGGATACCTCTTCTCGTGATAGTGGTAATGAAGAAACTAAAAACCTGGCAGAATCAAGGAAAAGCATCATCTTTTCTGCTTTAAGAAAGTACGGTGGTGAGGCCGCTGGCCGTGTAAAACAGGTATCTTCATCTACTACTAAAACTAGTAATGCTAAATCAGTGAAAAGTCAAAAGGCAACTAGAGATAGTGTTTATAATTTAAGACCAGTTTCTCAACTAATACCCCGAATATCATTCGAGGAGTGTCAGTCACCCAAGTCGGCTGTTTCTCTGAATGTTGGAGATAATTTCCCGTCTCCTATTGTCAGTGTTAAGCTGCAAAAACTTGATCTGGAACCGGTTTCACTGTCTGAACCAATACGTCGTGAACCACTGCCTATTCAGCCAGATCCCGTCCCTCAACCTTTGGAAATACCGGAAAAGTATCTTCCCTCTACGCCACAAATAGAAGGTCTGTGTATTCTTGTTACCAAAGATAATATGGTATTTGAACCATTGATTTTAAGTAAAGATGATATAGTCAACGTCAAAGCAGCTAAAGAACTAATACTTTCAAAGCTAAACTTGTCCTCAACCAGTGTTTCCAGTTTCCATTTAACTGAGTTTAATTCTACACCTGGTCAGGCATTGAATGATGAAGTTATTTTCACAGCCTTAACTAGTGAAAAATTAATCAAAATCTGTGTTTATCACGAGATCAAGTCGCCTCATTCAACTACATCTTCTGACTCCAAATCTTTCGAAACAGACGAAAAAGGGAGCTATCCTGCCACACCGCAGTACCTTCTTCAAAATAATCCAGATAATAAAGTTGATTACTTAAACTTCAAAGATCATGAAAAAGAATCAAGTCTTAGGATTCCGCCACACCCACATCATCATCCATTCCCTCTCAAGATACCGTTTATGAAACTGCCAGATAAGGCTAAACCGCTGCTTCCTCTCATCAATACTAATCAAATACATCAAATTCACCAAATAAATACAAATCAGATCAATACTAATCAAAGAAATGCTCAAAGCACCAGTCAGGCAATCAATAATAGTCATTCGCTGGTCACACCAGGAGAGAATTCATTCAAAGTATTGCGTAAAGAAGGAAGAGAAATAGACTTTGATAAAAGACGACGTTCACCATTTGAATCAAAAGCTCCAAAACTCATTCCAAATATCTATTCATCATCAGTCTCTGATCAACTTAGATCACCAGTATCGGCAACTACAGTACATACACTTAAGGATGATGAAGAAGTTAAGAAACCCTCTGCGTCTAAGAGCATCGTAGCCAAACGGAAACCTCCACCTCCACCATCTAAGACCAGCCTGGTTAAAACTGCCCAAAGTATTTTAAGAGCCAAACAATCAGGGAATCTTCTGCTGCCATCAAATTCTGGTCTTCTGGAAGATTTATCTTTTTCAAGTAGATCTACAAGCAGTAGTAATCGATCTTTTAGTTTACAAAGAAATGTGAGTAAAAGTATAAGTCGTAAATCTACGCTTTCTAAAGATGTCAATGCTTTCAAGGAAAATTTAATATCATTTGCAGGGGCTCCAGCTCTTGATGGACTGTCAAAGGATGAAAGTTCCGACGAAGAATTCTTTGTAAAACCATTGAAAACTAAAGATCTGGAAACTGACAAAGATGATAGCTCTTATAATGATAGCGATAAAGATGAAGATGATTTCTTCGTTAAACCAATAGTCATACCGGACCAACTGACTCCGACTGAGATAAAAAGAGTTACTTTAACTGATCCTGTTAACAGAAACACTATGAATGTAAGACCTCCAGTCGATGAAGTTTATAATAATCTTGAAAAGTATTTCCCATATACTAATCTTGATAAACCAATTATCGATACTTCACCTTCATCACCTCTGGCCATAACTATGGCTCCGTTGGAAGAGAAAATCCCTGATCGGAAGCCAACAATATCACGAACGTTTTCAAATGCCAATATTCTGCCGGTGAAACCAGCTTTTGATTCAGATGAAGTTTTCTATGGCGATACTACTCACAATTTAGGACGTCGTAGAATGAAAACCATCAGAGTTGTGGCCAACGAAGCCCGTAGAAGAAGACAACAGCAGCAACAAAAACAAAAGGTGCCAATGGAGGTTCAAGTAAAGAAAGTAACATCATTAACTCGATCTAATACTAAATTATGGGGACAAAGAGTAGTTGAAGTAACATCAGCTGAGATTGTTAGTAAATTAAGAAATATCGATGGAGAATTTGAAGAATTTGCATGGATAAAAGGTGAATTGGTTGGAAGAGGATCATTTGGATCAGTATTTCTTGCTCTTAACGTTACTACAGGAGAAATGCTTGCAGTTAAACAAGTAGTTGTTCCTAAAGGATATTCAGGAGTTTCTGAAGGAATTGATGCTTTACATAAAGAAGTTGAAACCATGAAAGATCTTGATCATTTAAATATTGTTCAGTACCTTGGATTTGAGCAGAAAGATAATATATATAGTTTATTTCTTGAATATGTTGCAGGAGGATCAATTGCAATGTGTCTAAAATCATTTGGGAAATTTGATGAACAATTAATTAAATTTATAACGAGACAAGTTCTTTTAGGTCTTGAATATTTACATGCTAATGGAATTATTCACCGTGATTTAAAAGCTGATAATCTTTTACTAGAAATTGATGGTACTTGTAAAATATCTGATTTTGGAATTTCTAAAAAATCCAAAGATATTTATGCAAATAATGCAGAAATGTCAATGCAAGGAACGGTATTTTGGATGGCACCTGAAGTTATTGATAATATGGTTGAAGATAAAAAGCAAGGATATAGTGCTAAAATTGATATTTGGTCACTTGGATGTGTTGTACTTGAAATGTTTGCAGGTAAAAGACCATGGCTGAATGAAGCTGTTGTTAGTGCAATTTATAAGATTGGTAAAACCAAATTAGCACCTCCAATACCCGAAGATATTCAACATTTAGTTTCTGATGAAGCAAAAGATTTTATTAAGAAATGTTTTACTATTGATTCAGAAAAGAGACCTACAGCTAAAGAACTTCTTAATCATTCATTTATGAAGGAAGAGTTATTTAATTTTGAATCAACCGAGCTTGGTCGAATGATCAAGTATAATGCTAAGAAGAAATGATGGAGAGGAGATGGAGAGGAGATGGAGATATAATAAAGTAATAAGTAGAATACCTCTGTATTATATAGGAATGTAACGTATACAACTTAGTCTATGTAGGTTGACTGTATATTGTACCGAAGCTGTTATATTTATACAGATCTGCCTTTATTCTGACCGTCCGTTCTGACCGTCCGTTGTGACCGTCCGTTGTGACCGTCTGGTCAATTGTCTCCTCCATTGCTCTCTATATCCTCTTCCATCTACCTTGATCTCCGTCTTCCATCTACCCTGATCTCCGTCTTCCATCTACCTTGATCTCCGTCTTCTGTTTTCCCTGACCTCTCCTTCTCTCCTTCTCTCCTTCTCTCCTTCTCTCCTTCTTTCCTTCTTTCCTTCTCTCCTTCCCTTACACTACTTCTGTAACGTTCATTATATACAAGCTACCCTAACTAATCTACTCCTTCACTTTAATTTCAACTCATTTATAGTAATTATTGTTTGATGGTTTTGTACCGGGAAAGTTTTCAATCTACGACATCTTTGTTTCTTTCTATAAACTTCATAATAAGGTTCTCTTGTAATTTCTGTAACACTAGCGGTTAAATCATAAGTATCATTTGGAATTCCATTTGGATCATTATAAGTAATTTCCGGAGATCCAAGAGTCACCACTTCATTAAGTTTCAAACAATCACCAACTTCAGCACCTTTTAATTTAAATGGGAGAATAACTTTATCACCTTTAGTTACTAAATATGGCATATTATGAAGTTTAAAAACAGCATAAAGATCTTTTGATCCATTTGAATCTAATTTTAATGGAGTTAAATCGAATTTACGTATTGAAGGACGTAAACTTGACGTCAGTTGCCAACGAATTCCTCGAAGATTTCTGAACATATCTTTACCACAAATTAAAGGTTTACTTAATAGTTTATAGATTTTTCAATGGTGTACGGTTTTAATTCGAAAAATTTTGCGGGCGTGCACCGCCTCAAACCCGTCGCTCACCAAAAATCAGCAAAAGATCTATTATAATAATACTTTCTATTATAGGTAGGAAACTAAATTTCCAAGTAAACCAACTGTTATTTGCTTAATAACCAGGGGGCGAACCAAGGGACTATTTATAACGTCATTTTGTTTTAATAATTTAAAGTTTGAGCAAAATGTCTGGGTCTTTTTGGAAATTTAGTAATGGATTTACAAGCCTTTCAAATATTTCAACATTACTTGAAAATCATTCTATAAATCAAGAATCAGGTGAAGGAACTTCTCATCGTGATTTACTTATGAAATTACTTGATGAAAATGATTTATTACAAGAATTATTATCAAATAATTCCCTTTTAATTGAATTTTTAAGACAAGATGAAATACTTTCAATTTTAGTTGACTTAGTTGTAAATGAAGGTTCAAATTTAGAATCAAAATTAAGTGAATTATCAGTTAATGATGAAAAAACTGAAATTATAGAAAATTCAAAACAATCTGATGATATTGAAGTTCATGAAGATGATAAATCTGATGAAGATGATTTTGATTCAACTCAAGAAAAAGATAGCGAAGATGAAGAAGATTCAATTGAAACAGATGATGAACGTCAATCAAGACTTGCTACACTTGCAGCAGAAATCTTAAGTGCAGATGTTTGGTCATTAACTGATAATGTAATGGAACTGACTGAAAATTTAAATAAATTATGGTCAATACTTGATTCAAAAAATCCCCTTACAATTAATCTTCTGACTTATTTTATGAAAATTATGGAACATTTACTAGATATGAAATGTGATGAAATGGTAACTTATCTTATAGACAATCAACCAAATTTAGTTGAAAAATTTATAAATCATCTTTCGAATCCTCCACTTATGGATTTCCTTTTAAAATTAATTTCAACTGATAAACTGGATAATGCAACTGGAATAATAGATTTTTTACAAAATCAAAATTTAATTACATATTTAATTCAAGCTCTTGATATTTCAAATCCTCCTCCAGATTCAGATCCTGATATTTTAATGGTTCAACAATCTTCAGCTGCTGATTTTTTAAAAGCTTTAATAACAATTTCTGCAAATTCAACAACTGATAATTCAACCATTGGTCCAAATGAATTAACAAGAGAACTTGTTTCTTATGATCAAATGTATAAATTATGTGAAATTATGTTAACTGGTGGGTATGCATTATCAAATGGGGTTGGAATTATAATTGAAATTATTAGAAAGAATAATTCAGATTATGATATTTTACCAGTTTTATATATAACAGTTGAAAGTCATCCTCCAACTGGACGAGATTCAATTTATCTTGGACATTTATTGAAAGTATTTGCTGATAAAATTGATAAATTCAATTCATTACTTATAAGTAATAAAAAATCACTTTCATTAAAAACTCCATTCGGAGAAATTGAACCACTTGGATTTGAAAGATTTAAAATTTGTGAATTAATTGCAGAATTATTACATTGTTCAAATATGGCATTACTAAATGATAATAAAGGTTTTGATATTGTTAAAGAACGAGATGTATTAAGAGAAAAAATGAAAGAATATGATCCAGTAAGTTTTAAATATAATGAAGTTATTGTTTTACCAGATGAAAATTCAAATGAAACTGAAGATATAAAAGATGAAGAATTTAATGATACAGTTGATTCATTTAATCTTAAATCAAAAGATGATTCAATGGTTCAAAATGATGAAGATGATGAAGAACCTCATGCAAATGCAAATTTATCAGAGGAACAAATAAGATCAAACCCTGTTATTGGAGATTTTCTTAAAGTTTCACTTTATGATACTCAAATTATAACAAATATTTTATCAATGTTTTTTAAATTCCCATGGAATAATTTTCTACATAATGTTGTATTTGATATTGTTCAACAAGTTTTAAATGGATCAATGGATATTGGATTTAATAAATTTTTAGCAATTGATTTATTTAATCGTGGTAATATAACAAATCAAATAATTGAAGGACAAAAATCATGTGCTAATTATGAAATAACAAATAATGGATTAAGATTAGGATATATGGGACATTTAACATTAATTGCAGAAGAAGTTGTTAAATTTATTCAACTTTATCCAGCAAATAGTATAAGTTCATTAATTGATTCAAAAATTGAAGATGAAATTTGGTCAAATTATGTTAATAATGTCTTATATGATACAAGAGAAAAATATAATGCAATTTTAGGAGGAGGAGATGAAGATGAGGAAGAAGAAGAAGAAGAAACAACACAATCATTTGAAGAAGATTCTGAACCAGTAAATGATCTTGAAAGAGATATCTTTGGAGGATATAATAAAGGAGATCATGAATTTCAAGATAGAATTGATGAAGAAGATGAAGAAGATGATGAATATGAAGAAGCACCAGAACAAATAGAACAAGAAGAAAATGAAGAACACAAAATTAAATCAAGTTCAAGTGATGAATCTGATGATGATGATGATGATCATTTTACGAATTATATGTCTCAACAATTAACAAATACAGCATCAACAGAAATTTCAACTGAAGAAAAACTTCAAAAAATTTCTAATAATCAATTTATTGATAATGATAATGACGATGATGATTACATTGATCCAAATGATGATGGATTATCATACAAAAAATCAAACCCCCTTTATGATTCAAAAGGAAGTTTAAAATCTGAAATTGAAAATGAAGAACTTGATGATAGTTCAAGTTCAAGTTCAAGTTCTGATAATGATGATGATTTACTTCTTGATGATCTACAAAATAATTCTTCAAATAAACTTACAAGATCAGCAAGTAAAGGTTAATTATAGACGATTACGAACAAGATGCAATAGTGATTATCACTAAATTCAATAATAGCAAATAGTCATTAATGACACATAATGCCCGAATCATTGTAGATCAACTGTACTTTAATTACCCTGTATTACTGTGTATTTATAGATTTACTACTATATGCTCAACACTTACGCTGCCATACGTCCTTCTCTTTGTAATGGGGGTATAGCAAGGTCAGTATTTATAGTTGAAGTTTTTTGAGGCACTCCTCCCATTAATCCCTTACTCATTGCCAAACCAGATGATCTTTCAACGAGTCCATCATCATAAAATTCATCTTGAATTGGATGCATTAATACTGTATTATTATCACTAATTGTGATAACAGTATTTGTTGGAACACAAATCCAATCACCTCTTTCAAAAGTAAGTGGTTCAGATGCAACAAAAATCACATCTTGTGATCTGTTAAGACGTTCCATTTTGAAAAGTCCTGGAGCGTACTCTAAAAATCTTGAACCAGTACTAAAATGAAGAGATGCTGCTTCATCAGTTTTTGAAGTAATATATCTTGATACAACCACTGAACTCCCATCGGTAACAGCAAAATTTAAAAGTGAAGGTTCAGAAGTAACTTCAGTTTGCCATTTTTTAATTAATTCAATCGTTGTAAGAAGTGCTTGTCTTAAAATGCAATCAGTAAAATTAGTTGTTTCGGTTCCTGGTGGGTAACCCATTTTTTGAAGTGTATCAAGAAAAAGAACAAAACAACATTCAGAATCGGTTGATCCTTGTATAAGCAAGAAAAATTCATCATCAATATAATTAATAAGTTTCTTCTTAATTGCAAAAAATGATGAAATTCCTCCATTATGCATAAACATAATTTTACCATATGAAAATGGATGACAGTTTGTCTCCAGAAGTACTCCTTGTGTTGATGCTCTTACGTGAGCAAATACTAAATTAGCTTGAGTACATTGAGAAAGATTATTAAGATTAACATTATTCCATGCTGGGGTAATGGCTTTGAAAATACATGGTTGATTTCCTCCTGAATAGTAACCTACTCCAAATCCATCACCATTAATAGGATTCCTCATATCAAGACGAAGTCTTGAATCAAATGACTGATTGATTATAGAGTGAGCAGGTTTGGTTAGAAGGTCTGATAGCACCATTTCTTCCCGGCCTTTATATATCATAAAACGGCACATACTATGGCTGAGTTGAAGATAAGAAGTAGAATATGAAAACTTGATATATCAGAAATCTGAAGCTAAAATTAAAGATTTGGGATTGGAGTGAGCTTCGGTTTGAGGTCAACGTCTTTTGGGAAGTGTTTATTGAAAGTTTCCGGCTATTCTGTGAATCCGTATTTATTTGTGGTAGACCAGATTTCCGCTAACGTCACGACACTTCACGAGATTATAGCAATTATGGGACCCGTACACCACAGAAATTATTACAAGTACTTTGCAGACAAACCCTGGAGAAAGACTCTGGAGACAAATCATTGAAGTTGTCCCGACTGCTTTGGCCTCCTGTCACTGTATTCTGTCCGGTTAATACCGTTTTCTGTCTGCGCTATTGTTTGACAGTTGGCATTTATCGGTGAGCATGCAGAAGTTTGCAACCATCTCAAGACACAAATTTAACAAGAGCGTTCGGGTTTATCTCTGTGAAAAGACAGAAGGCTATCGTTACGGCTTCACGATGAATTAGTGATTACTCGATAGTTCTGTCATTTCTCCGGTATATTTTTGACATTACCCAACCATGTAGCTTAAAGGGCTTACCCAACGATGTAGCTTAAAGGGCTATTCAGTATGTTACGAAGCTTGATTCATGCTCCTCGAACTGAGAGTCCAGCTGGAGTATCTGGTAGATGCAAGAAGCTCAAATTGGTAGAGTCGGGCCGCTTTTGGTGCAGTAAAGTTGGTTGTCGGTAGTTGGTATATTTCAATAATCTACAATTAGTTAACGCACATTTTTCAAATTATCAATTACCCTTACACCCTTATTTTAAATATTATTACTCAAACAACCACGCCTTGTACATGGCCAGATGGATTTTAAAGGAGAAAATCATTACAACAGACCTAAAGTGATTTTCACTATACGTAAACTATCAATTATCGTATTTGCTTCAATCACATTACTCATATGTTCAGCAGGTTTGCTACATTCTGTGAAGACATCCTTGTGGATAGAAAACAAAATATGCCGACCTAATGCAATTCTCAGTTCTGAGTGTTGGAAAACCAATCATCCCATCGAACAAGAAGCTAAACATAGTAAAGGATTCTGGCTGAATATAGTAACGTATTCTCTGTTAAAAGTGTTGGAACAAGCTTATGGCTTTATTCGATACTTGTATATTCTAGTAACTATCGTGATACTCGTACAAGAATTAAGAGTCGTTGTTCCAAGTTTTTGGCCCGAGAAAAGACCAGCATTGTGGCCTTTCAGATGGCCAGAAATTTGGCCTCAGAAATCTCCCGTGAAATTCATTTTTGAAATTTTGATAACCTGGAGAGTGTTCTTTTATGGAACTCTAGTTAGTTTGATTGAAGTCATTGGGGTGTTTTATTGAGCAAAATTGGCCTGATGATTTCGAAGAAAGGCTGTTTATCGCTAATTAGCTACAAAAGATTGTATGGCCATTAGAATAGTCTGTGTAAAGAAAATAAATGCAAATGTAATTGATTCGGTACTCGATCCAAATTCATACCAACAGTTCAAAAATGTTGAACAGGCACTAATGTGAATAAATTTCTGACTAGATTTGGTTAAATAACCTATAACTGGACGCATAACTGAACATACTACCATGACGAAATATGTAATATGGACCAAAAATGTTCCGGGAAAAACCAAACAAGTGTTCGAGTAGCCAACAATCCCCACCAATATCCTAATATTTTACCTGGCTTATAATTGTGCTTCCCTTTACGGTTTATTGTTGCATTAGCTTATCAGCTTTGGTGCACGGGCGTGTTCCGGGATTTTGCGATGACCCGAACATCCTTTTGACCCCATCATGTCGCGACATCCCCACCGATGACTACGATATGACTCGATGTCGCGTCCCTTCAACCGAGGCCGGATAAATAAATCCGGTGATAAATAATGTTTTGCCCGGGGTCACTGGGGTTTCCGATAAGCAACCACCCCATATTCTTTTAGTATATAAACAGGCAATTCCCCCACAATCCCCAGATTATAAATAATTGAAAAATCACCCCATATCGAACCTCCGATAGTGCCGATTTTTAACTCGTCTCTCATTCGATATAAACTCCGCGACTATAAAACCCCAGATTTCGCCCCCCCGTCTAATAAATTTATTATATACAATTAGTAAAATGTCTCTTTTCAGAAGTCTTCAAAACTCTCCTGCTACAATTTCAATTTTTCATAATTCGAAACTTCCAGCATCTTCAAGATTATATAAAATTCTTGATAAAGCATACTTTGAATTAAATGATGATAAAAATAAATTTCAAGTTGATTTAATGAATAATCAAATGCCAACTTTTGATCAATTCAAATTAATTTATAATCAATGTTTACATGATCAAACTTCTAAAGCAATGTTAAAATCTTGTTTCCCATTCTTAAATGAAAAGAAAGAAGTAGTTGACTCAAAAGCTGTCACTGTAAAATCACCATTATCTCTGAATATTAAAATGTTTAGTGAAGGTGAATATCAAATGATTTATGAAGCTTTTAATGCTCAAATTGAACATCCCGAACCTCATTTTAATCCAGCCGATTTATTTAGCGGGCCTTTAGTGGTTGACTGGGATCAAAATCTTATTGCTAATAATCCAGAATCATTGCAAGCTATATTGAATAAATATGGTTCAGCTACTGATGATCTGTTATCTACAGCATGAATTATATAATATTAGAATATTCCATACATGCAACCTTATTGATAAGCCGTTGCTCTTATGTCTTACGATATCTTAGAGGATTCCTCAATGAACGATATAAATACGAACTGTAGAAAAGACTGTCTAGATAATAGCCTAACATAACGATAAAGCCAATCTAGGCACTTAAGCTTCGAGAATTTGACCCCTTCATATCTAAACTAACGGAGGCATTTCAATTGCTGAAGTGTAAAAGTAGAAGATTTGTCTTCGGTCAAACATTGGTCCGTTGTTATTGGCTGAAATCTGTCACTCATACCTGTCAATATATTGATCACCATGTAGCTCTCTCCATTACGCCAATCGACGTCAAATCTTGAAAAATTAGAATTCACTTCCAGTCTCCTATCTTCGGAATGACATCTTACTCGACATATCACGCTTATCTCTTTGCTACTACCAGGTGTTGAAGAGCATGTGATGTTGAAAAATTGAGTGAGTATTTCATAGTATCAAATTTTTATATTACTTCAACGTCTTCATTGAATTATTTGATCTCATGTATCTTCGGTTGTACAACGCTGTTTCTGCCGCCTGTTGGTCTTACGTTCTTTACGTCACGCTAACAGACGTTCAGGAATACTTTTTACCCGATCCAAATAACTATTATCATACTCATAAATATGATGGATTCCCCCACAAATTTCTAGTTATTCTTCAGGCCGTCAATGCCTTGGCGGAAATCCTTCACTCTATAGCTGGTCTAGTCAAGTCGCCTTTGGCCACAACTGTACTTCAATTTATAGCTCGACTTTTCATAACTTTAGGAATATCGTATGTATTACCCGAATCTCCTGGGAATTATTATTTCCCAGCTTACGTATCGCTCAGTTTAGCATGGTCAATTACCGAAGTTATTCGCTACAGTTTATACTTTTTGAAGCTTCAAGGGCTCGAACCTCCATACTGGTTGACTTACTGTCGTTATACGTTGTTTTTGGTGTTGTATCCAGTAGGACTAGTCAGTGAACTGTACGTGGCCTATTTATCAATGGATGCTGCCAATGGATTGTCAAGAGGTTACTACTACTTCTTCGTATTTGGGCTTGTGCTGTACGTACCGGGATTTTTGGTTTTATACTCGTATATGATCAAGCAGAGACTGAAGGTGCTCCCAAGAGCTCGATTCAGAAATTGAAGTAATCTAGAGTATACAATTCGGAAGAATCCTTTGCTGGATACTAAGCAACTGGGCATTCAACTATTTAGTATGAATTAACTCGAGTTAAGTCAATTGATCTCGGAATGTCTACGGTTTCTACTTTGTATAACTTTGTAATTTTTCAGATTTTTCATATGGTTCACAATTTTCAAATCTTCCAATTTTCACATTTCCACATTTCCACAATTTCTTACTTATTTCACTTTTAGTCGTAAACTCATTGAATGGTCTCCTTTGTTTTTCAGTAGAACGTAGGTTTTCAATTTTCACAACCTCTGACTTCATCTCTTCCTACCGTACCCAAAATTATTAAATCTCACCAAAATCTTCTCAATCTTATTATTGCTTGTCTATAAACTCACTGATCATGTCCCATCCCCAGAAATGGCTTATTGCCTATAATTCCATCTCGTCATCGTTATGGTCGATTGTGCTTTTCAACACTGTGTTTTTAGGATTGATGTTAGGACAACCGCTTCTTTTTGAAAAGACAAATTTATTCTTAACTATTGTCCAATGTGGTGCTATTGTAGAGATTATTAATTCAGCCACGGGAGTTGTTAAATCTCCATTATTTACCACTGTAACCCAAGTGTTTTCACGTCTTCTTATTGTATTGGGGATTTTCCAATTATTACCACAATCACCTGCCAATTTCCACTGGAGTTACATTACTTTATGTTTGTCATGGTCTTTCACTGAAATTGTTAGATACGCTTATTATGCTTCCAACTTAAATGGACCACAAACGGTACCAAAGGCTTTAACTTGGCTTCGTTATTCTACTTTTTACGTCTTATATCCAACTGGAGTTTCAAGTGAAATAGCTATGATTTACTTATCTCTTGATGAAGCTAAAAGAGTTTACGGTGATTTACTTTATTACTTCCTTATTGTAACTATTTTCACATATGCTCCAGGTTTCTATACTTTATACACTTACATGATTAAGCAAAGAAAGAAGGTTTTAGGAAAGTCCAAGGTTGACACCAAGGTTGACTCAAAGAAGACTCAGTAATCTCATTAAATTAGTTACTTCTAAAATAAAACTACTCCAATTATAAATTAGGTAATAATATATGGTCACTAAAATTTGGGATTTTCTTAAGTACTTAGTTTTTCTCTTGGGTCTTTGGTGGTTTGTAGCCACCCAGCAGTAGATGCTTACAAATGTTTGTAGAAACCTCCTTGTAAATGCTGACAAATTTCTGCTTGTATAAATGCAACAACTAGTGTGAATTGCACAATAAATGCAACAGTCGGACATTATGATTAATCTCCGCATTTGGTATATATACAGACTTTGCCGTCTTATATTTGCTTAAATTAAACTTAAATACAATGTCCAAATTAATTAAATTGAATAATGGTAAGTCAATTCCTGAAGTTGGTCTTGGAGTTTACCAAACTGCTCCAGATGTAACTACCAAAATTGTTTATGAGGCTTTAGAAGCAGGTTACAGACATGTCGATTCTGCTAAGGCTTATAAGAATGAAAAAGAAGTCGCTGAAGCAATTGCTAAATGGATCCTGGATAAGGGAGCCAAAAGAGAAGATGTTTTCTATACTACCAAAGTCTTTGATATACATCATGGCTATGAACTTACTAAAAAAGCTATTGAAGAAAGTTTAGAAAGTGCTAAATCAATTGGGTACATTGATTTGTTTTTGATTCATTCTCCTTTGTCAAATACCAAAAAACGTCTTGGTACTTGGAAAGCATTGCAAGAAGCTGTTGATTCAGGAAAAGTTAAAAGTATTGGTGTAAGTAATTATGGTATTGACCATATCAAAGAATTGCTTGCTTACTCTGAATTGAAACACAAACCTGTGATTAATCAAATTGAAGTTCATCCATGGTATACCAGAGCCGAATTGATCAAATTTTGTAAAGATAATGACATTGAAGTTGAAGCTTATTCTCCATTAGCAAGAGGATTCAAGTTTGGAGATGCAGATGTAATTGAAATTGGTAAAAAGTATAACGTTAATGAAGCTCAAGTTTTAGTTAGATGGTCTTTAGAGAAAGGTTTGATTCCTCTTCCAAAAACTGAAACCGTTAGTAGATTACCTAGTAATTTAGACGTTTACGGCTTTTCATTAACTAAAGAAGAAATTGCCAAACTTGATGCTAAAGATGAAAATGAAGCTACAATTCCTTTATGGAACCCAGCTACATTCCCAGTAGATGGTGATGCTACTGGAATGTTGGATGATCTCTATAAAGACTTTCTGTGATCAAGATTCATGTGAATAGGTAAGTTTCGGAATATTTAATATACTTGTACAAGTTTATCCCTGTAGAGATCACGAAGTTGTCAACAGTCAGAGTATCTTGTACTAGACGGTCGTTGATATTCTCTGTAAATCTTCGTTTGCAACTTCTTTAATAATAGAATGACTTATATTTAGGATGCCCAGCTGAGTATAACACATTCAGTCTATTTTGTGGGTCTTGATGGTTCTATTTACTCTATTTATTCCTGTAACTCATTAATTTTAGCTTCAATATATTCAATAATACTATCACCTTCACCGAATTCAAATATTTCACTAGCCTTTGCTTTTCCTCCAAATAATCCAGTGAATGTAAATTTTGAATTTGTCTTATTAAATGCTCCTCCCTTTTTATTCTGTTCATAAACGAGTCTGAATTTCCCTTTAATAAATGCTCCGTCATGCTTAATGCATAACTTTGTTAAAACAATATTTATCAAGTATGGTAAACAATAATTATACCATCTTAAATTCCAACTGATTATTCTCATCAAATTGAAAAGAATAAAATCAAGTGTTAAAAGTTCATTTTCCAAACTTTCAGTAAATGATTCAAGTAAGTTTGGTGATATTGATCTTAAGATTATTTTATTAGATAACATTTTGGTTTGATAATCATTACTTATGGTATCCATACTAGACGGTTTAGTATCACTAAGTACAAATTCATCATATATTTCCAATAATGTCATGATACCAAAATAATCAAGTTTCCCTTCAGCTGCTTCACCCATGATACTTGTCATAAGTGAACTTATTGATTCTTTTAAGTTGAATTTAGCTGACCATCCAAGTAATCCAATCATTTCCCATTCTAATGCACTTCTTTGATAATGTTGTTCATTATTTTTCAACATAAGTAATCTTAAATCTTCATATAAGATTAAAAATAATTTTTCAAGCCAACTTTCACAAGATACCACCGAAACATTGGTCTTACTATCAACGACATAATCTTTGGTTAGTTGGTCTGTTGAAACATAATCACTGATTTTAAAAACTTCTTCTTTTAAGTGAACTACATTATCCCAACCTAACAATGCAACTAAAATAGATATAAGATCATAACATCTACCCCAAGTAGAAGATGTATTAAATTCAAGTATTGATGATGTAGCAGTTCCTGCGGATTGGGCAGAGAATGCAATTTTGGCAGCATTGGGTCCAGTGAGTTTAATAATATTATGATCAACTGAAGAAAGTTCTCTAGCTGATGCACAAGTCAATGGTGATTGATAAAAATGATTTCCAGATATAGGATGACGAGAATTTTGACTAAACAAGTAGGCGTCGTTCCATATTCTCTTTACGTACCCCGGGGTTTTAGGAGGTGGAAAATATGAATTAAAAGTTTTTTCACTAATGATTTCTTCACTGTTTGACCTTGAAATAAATGTTGAAGTGAAAATATCTTTAACGCCGCTTACAGTATCCAGGTCAGCAATCTTATTCATCAGCACCGGTATCAAGTTAATAACAGTCAATGCTTTAGCGTAATTTTTAGTAAGTATACAACAAAGTGCCAAATAGTACCAACCTTCAAAGTTTAAAGGAAGAATCTCAACACATTTAGCAGCTATGGTCATGGCCAAATCGTAGCTTTGTTTGGATAAGAGAAATTTTACCTGCTCTAAAAGAACAAGTGCCAGATCGGTTGAGAAAGTATCGCAAGATTCTAGGTGTGAATGAATAAGGTTAATGTAGACTTGTTCTCTATTCTCATTCATATGAGTCTTGAGAAGACGAAGTATAACAATATCCCAATCTTTTGCATCTGATCTATGGGATATAAGGTTAATTGCGTGATCTGTAATTTCACCTGCTATATTTAATTCTGCTAATCGAACAAGTGTATCAGATATGCTATTATGATAAAAATTAATTTTACGTTTCTCGGATAAATTCCCCAGTCCAGTGACAACTCCATAACTTTCTTTAGTCTCCGTCAAGGTTCCCTTTGATAGAAATCTAACCACGAGTTCAGTAGCTGCCATTAAAAGGTGTTTAGAACTAGTGAAATCATCATAACTTACGAGACCACTAACCTGTCGAAGGGGTGAATCCAAATGGTAAAATAGTCTTACCAAACTTGATACGGCAATTTCTTCCCAGTACAGAGACGCTAGTTGGTCGATGTTATGACTATTAAAGCTATAATGCTTATCTTTACCATTTGGAATTATAGTATATGAAGCATCAATAACTACTGGGACTTTTTTCGAAGTTGAAGTTGTATGAACAACAATTTTAGCTCTAAAATCGCTTTTATTGAAGATATTATAACTACAGAATGTAGCAATCATTTCTTTCTTATAAGTTCCTTCAATATCTTTTGTCCAATGGTATCCATCATTAGATTTTTCAAGACCTATCAATTGGCAAATATATTCCTCTAGAGAAATATGTTTGGCTCCAAAGTACTTCCCATTACAGTAATGATAAAAACCCACGTATCCATCATCATCTTTACGGGAATTTTCACTAGAATTATTAGGATTTTCAAAATCATTGGTTATATATTGATTTGACCTGCTCCCGTAGTATTTTCCCCAATGAACCAAATCGGGTGGACCGTTCGATGGCTTGTCTCCAAGTGCGGACATACACTTGGTACGAAGCCCGAGCAGCTGTCCAAACCTGATCTCTCGGAGCCACGGCGTAGTCATAATTTAATGGTGTTGCTCAACTTATGCACGAGCTAAAATACGTAAGCCATAACCTGGTGCACGGGTGTTCTGGGAAATTGTCGTGATTGTGGATCTGGTGAACGGGTCTATTGCAAGAGGAAATTATAAAGAGCCAAGAATAGGATGGAAGCTTAAGGTATATACTTTAGAGTCTCAAGGTTAAGAGCCTAAAGTATAGACATATTTGTGTCAAGTGAAAAGGTAAAACATTAATACTTTAAATTTTGTAGAATTTGCTGCAACTCTTCCAAACTGCACATTGTTTTAAACGTCAGTGTGAAACCAATCTTCAAAATTCATTTAATTCTGTAACTTTATATGAAAATTCTCTTTTGACTCGTCCTTCAGATGTGCCTCTGGGGGACTGTCCTAAAAATAGCATTTAATTACGGTTCTAGTATAATTTTTCAATTCTCTAAATGACAAAAAGTGCTCTAATTACTGAATTAAATGTATTTTACTGCTAAATTTCGATTCTATTGACTCATGGCTCGATTGTATCTTTTAAAGTAGCACGCTGGGGTTAAGTTGAGTTTCAATGGCACCCTGGCTGGTGTGAAGGTCCATGAAATATGTAAGCTTTCAGATTGTAGTATTGAGCCGTACCAGCAACCAGTGAAATTTCACGTAATGTGATTAGAATCTAGACCTCAATGTCAAAAGAATCATATACTGCTGCAACCCGGAGAGTCTTCCATTTGGATGCGATCGAAGTACTTATGGTTTTCGTTTCGAATCAATTAAAATCACTTACCTTCAAGCTTAGTCAAGTATACAAAAGCTTCGAATTTACGTAAAACAAACTACAACGAAGAGAAACCTTTGAAAATAAAAGTTAACTACTGTGATCTAGTTTGAACCTTTATGCGTCCAGGCTTAGTGAACTGTCAAGCTCGCATAAGGTTGTTCTAAAAATAAAATATAAAGCATAAGCCTTAAGGTTTGAAATCCATTGAGGATTGTCGTAAAATACTACATTATGCTTTAAGATTAGCAAAATTCTCTAGGATTTGCCGCCAAGACCTATCATTGTCGGTAAAACCTAAATAGAATGCAAGACATTCAATTGATGTCTGAAAATAATTTTATTGTCTTTAAATTGCTGATTTGTGACATACCAATGGGTGGTCTTCTTTTACATTAGAAACATCAAAGGCACGCCTGTAATATAGAGTTTCGCCAGACGTTGCACATTTTATTGTCTTTTATTTTATGTAAAAATACGACGAACGTATCGAACCCTACATTCATGTAACAGATAAGTTAGTATTGACTGTGGTCGGATAGAACACTTACATTTAGTAACTAGATCTCGTTTATTATCTACGTAATGCCTTGGCTACTTCAGGATTAGTCTTAGCAATAGCCAACAATGAATCCATAATTTGGAATATATGGTCTGAATCGACAAAATCAATCGCTCCTTTCTTATCACCAAACTGACTTAAATTTTGTCTCAATTCTAAATTTAAGACACAATTTTCGATACGAGTAACGATATGATTCAACAAACTGATTAAATCACTTTCTTTGAAATCGGTATCAATCTTCTGTGAGATAAGAACCGATGAGTTTTTCTGAAATCCTTCATTGATAATTCCTCCATTCATATGCGAACACATACTTTCAAGACGAAGAGATATAGTTCTTAAGCCATAAATACTTTCCACAGGTAAAGTACCAATGATTCTTCCACCGCTGTTAGTAGTGGTATCTTCATCTAAATGCATTCTCTTCTGGAAAATTTCAAATCTAATACGAAGTTTCTGAGGAAGTACAAGTCTAACAAGTTCAGGAGTTTCAAGTCCTTTTAATTTTTTCTCTCCAAGTTCAAAGTAAGCACATCCTAAATCTTCAATAGCTGCAATTTCCTTCTCGATAATTTCTCCAACTTGTACATTACCCTGGTATGCTTCATTAAGAGTCACTTTTTGAGTTACAATATCTTGATGAATCTTATATAAAGTATTCATTTCGTCATAGAAATCAGTACTCATAGCGATTTGACCACCATCAGCAATCGCATTAATACGAGAAGCTCTGTTAACCATTGGACCAAAATAATCCATTCTTCTGGTAACCATATCTAATTCACATACAGGAGATCCCCAATGAATACCCATACGAACACTTAATCCACGATAAACAACATTTCCTGTACCATCCGAAACTTCACAACATTCATCAGTTTCTAAAATTTCTGATGGCCAATCTTCATTCATAAGTTGTTGTTGAACATTGAAACACCAAAGAAGTGCCAGTGTTGGCAGAGGGAATGAAACCATAAATGCATCACCTTCAGTTTTAACTTCATAACCTCCAACAATACGAAGTTGACGTCTCATAATAGTATTATGAAGTTTAATAGCTGAATGCATAGCAACAGGATAAGTATCCCATAAAAGTGTTGAATTTTTAATATCAGTAAATACTAAAGCTAATTCACCAACTGGAGGTTCAATTTCATCTTCGAGTCTTCTAAGTGCAAGATCTCCTGGTTGTTGAAGACCACGATTTCCTCTCTTTTTTGTGAACATATCAGTATCACGACGTCCGACATTGTTGTATAAAGCATTTGATCCAAATCTTGATTTTGACAGACTTTTATGACCTAAAGTAACAACCATTACAGCTACTTTATCGGTAGCACCATAACAAATTGCATAATCTCTAAGTTTTTGAGCTGCTAACATTGGATCATCTTTTTCTTGTCTTAAAATATCAACTGCAAGTTCATAAGAAACATAATCCCAAAATACTTTAGTTGCAACAACAATCATATCATCAGCAGCAGTTAATGACATTTCTTTGATATCAGGACCTGAATGAGTATGAGGTAAATAATTAAAGAATCCAACACCTCTTGAAACTGGAAGAACCCCATCAAGGGCTCCATCGCCAGAAACATAACCTCCTGATGCTCTAATTCTTTCAAATTCAGAACGAGTTGTAGGGTCATGTTTTGATGTAAGTTGCATATAATCACCATTAGATCTTGATAAAAGTGCTTCAACATCCCCAATATTAGCTGAGTATAATTTTTTATCTTTAACATATAAAATAGTAACAGAGCAACCTGCTTTACCATCGTCTGTTAAACTTAAATCTGCGAAATCAGATGATGTTGTAGATGTAGGAGCATAAGTATTACTTTTCTTTGCAGAAAGAATACCATTGATTTCTTTATTAAGAGTAAGAAAAGTTCTTCTAATTGCATCATGAATTCCTTCATCGGATTTAACTTTATTCAACTCATTTGTAAAAGTTGAAACAAGAATACTCTTAGCTAAATGAGAAATTCTATGACTTTGTGTAGGTGTTCCACATTTCCCATCAAGTGAACAAATAAGTACTTCATTTTCGTTACCTCTAAACTTTTGTATGAAAATATCCCTACTTGATACTTGATCTCTCATACCCATAGTATCAGAAACTCCGTACCCGACGTTGTCTAATTCTGATGCTGTGGTACGAATTCTCATATTAATGTTTTGATCAGGCACTGAGGTTGTTGTTAATGTAACATCAATTAATCCAAGAACTTTTAAATTTTTCAATACAAGTAAACTATCAAAATCTTTACCAGTTTCTGGATTCTTAATATGACTCAGTTTAATTTCAAACCTTTTATTACCAGAAAAATTAAGATACTTTAAATTCTTATTCCAATGCCAATTCCAATCATATGGCCAATTTGAAATATTATACTTAAGTTGATTTGATCCAACATCTAAATAATGTAAATTTGTAAGTTTACTCAATTCTGCAGGAAGTGAAACTAATTTATTATTATTCAAATATAATAATTTCAATGATTTGATAGATTCAAGATCTTCAGCTGGTAAATTGGTTAATTCATTTCCTGATAAGTATAATTCTGTAAGACGAGTCAACCTTCTTAATGCACCTTCAGGAATATCAAGAAGATCATTATAAGATAAATTCAAAGATTTTAATTCCAGTAAAAGAGCAATTGATTCAAATACTTCATCTGTTAATCCATTATCTGCTAAAGTTAATACTAATAAACCATCTGCCAAAGAAGATGTTGAATTTTCATCTGAAGAATTCTTTTGATCATTTGATTCATTTTCAATGGATGGATGTTCAGAATCTGATCCTGACCCTGATATTGTTCTAAAATTAACTGATGAAGATATTCTTTTAACAACCGATAATGGTGGTTTAGGAAATGAAGTAAGAATATTTGATGATACATTCAATACAGATAATGATTTCAAATTCCAAATATCATCTGGTAAAGTTTGTAAATTATTTGAATGAAGATCCAAATATTGTAAAGCAGTTAATTTACCAATACTTGAAGGTAAACTTTGTAAATTATTACCAAATAGAGACAAAACTGCTAATTTATTTAGTTGACCTAATTCTTCGGGTAAATTAACTAAATGATTTTTATCTAAAACCAATTTTTCAACATGAGGTATTTTAGCAATAAACTCAGGACTGATGGCAGTGATTTTTGCTTTCGAAAGATCAAGAACTGTAAGTAATGGTAAAACATTTTGAAACTCTAAATTCGTGATAGGATTTCTATCGAAATGCAATAATCTTAACCCATGCATTTTATCATTGAATGCACTTATATTATTCTTTGATGCATAAGTAACTTCCAATTTAGGAAGTGAACCTAAAACATCAACATTTGAAATATTATTATAACGAAGATCAAGTCTTTTTAATGATACTAAGTTAGTGAAAGATTGAGGAAGTGCTTTACTTAACATGTTAGTACACAAATTAAGTTTAGATAATTTTTGTAATTTACCAATTGAATCAGGAATTTGTGATAAATCATTATATGATAAATCTAAATCATTCAAATTTTCTAATTCATTTATACATTCAGGATAAATGTGGAAATAATTTGATGATAAATTAAGTGAAACCAAATTCTTCAATTTACCGAATGATCTCGGAAGACTGCATAATTGATTTGAGTTAAGCTTTAAATGAGTTAAGTTCTTCAAATGACTAAATTTTGATGGTAACTCATCCAAGAAATTTTTTTCAAGATCTAAATGAGTTAACTTACGAGCTTCTAAAAAATTCATTGGGAATTTAGAACATCCATTTCTGGCGAAAACAATGCTAGTTAAATTATTACAAGATTGGATGAAATCTAGTGGGATGTAAATGGATGGATTATCACTCACGATAAGTCTTTCAATCTCATAAGTATGCTGGTGGAAAATGATAGGTATATTTTTCAAATCTAGTCCTGAAATGTTAACGTCGACATAATCTTTAGAAAGAGAAATTTCTTCTTCGTGAGTTAAACTACGAAGTAAGATATTTTCAACCACGAATTTACACACCGACGAAAGATCTTCTCGACCAACAATATTAAGATTATCTTTTTCAGAATATCCACTAAGAAGAAGTAATCCCATTTGAATTTTAAGTGGTTTTTCAAAAGATTCAAGAACTTTAACACAGTTCCCAATGTGGACCGAAATTTGACAATTAGAAATTGATTCTAAGAAGAATTTTCTTTGAACGATTTGAAGTAATTCAGCTGTTGTAGTTTCTACTGGACATAAAATTGTAGTGAAAGTATTGTCTTCTTTGAAAACTCGAATGATATGATTAGGACTCTTTGGTTTAACTGCATCTGGAGTTTTAGAAACACCAAATTTTTGTCTAGATCCATATAAAACAGGTAGGTGCAGTCTTGAAGCATGAATTTCAGCCTGTTCACTAACTGTTTTCGATCTAAGTTTTCTGGTTGGTTTTTCCTCTACCGAAGTATATGATCCATTACTGGAAAGTGATGATACCGACGACTGATCGTTTATAAATGATTCACGGACCGAAAGGTGAGTAGCTGAAGGAAGAAGTTCATTCAAATCTAAGCGTTCATCATTTGCAGGTGATGAAATTTCGTCATCATCATCTTCATCATCATCGAATTCATCATCGAGTGAAGAAGTTTCTGGTTTTAATTCCAGTGGTGGTTTATCAAATTTAACATCCCATGAGTCTGGCGCTTTCCAACCAGCGGTATTTGGACCAGTGGCCGCATTTGTTCCAGTAACACTAGCTCTTGGTTCTGTGGGACGAGGAGCTCCCAAATTAGTTGAAGATTTTTGAAGTGGTAAACGCTTTGGTAATGGTTCATTAGCCGCATCATCAGAAGAAGGTGACTCGTTTGTTGATGCTGTAGGTTTAACTATATCTTGAATTTCATTAAGATCCATATTAAGATCGAAAACTTTCCCACCCACGAGTGAGCCTTCGGTCGATTTCAGTCGAAGTGGTGGAGGAGGAGCGTTTGTTGATGCAAGATTTGAACTTGAAGAATTAGTATTATTAGAATGATGATGTGGAGTTATGGAAGGAATTCTAAATTTATGCTTTGAAGAACCACCAGAACCTGAAGAACTAACAGATTTACGAGTTGGTTGTTGTGAAGACTGCTGAGGAGTATCGACGGAATTTTGGCGCGAAGTATTAGCAGTAGAAGAAGAAATATTCGATTCATTTGAATGAGTGGAAGCATCAGAATCTTTACGACCAGAAGTTGAATAAATTAATTTACCTAATAAAGAACTTTTCTTTTTAAATCTTGGTTTTATAGGATGTGATAATGGTGGCATATTAATTCCTTTAGATCTATGATTTGCATGAAACCCACGATAATTTTCAGTTAAATCTTGATTTCCTTGAGCCGGTGCCGGTGATTGCGAATGAGGCGAATGGGGCGATTGGGGAGACCCTGGAGGTCGCTGGGCCCGCACATGGGCCGAAAGATCGGGGTCCAGTTGGTGCGCCGCCCGATGAAGTGATACAATGGACGACCGCGGAGAATAGTCTTCACCGGGATTATCGTATGGATGACTTCCATCATACAGAAGATTATCATAATGAAATATTGAATCATTTCTATAATCCGAACGTTCAGATAAATCTGAAGATTTATTATTATTATTTAATTTTTCTTTATCAGAAGTTATTGATGCAATTTCACTTGGTTGGCGAGATACTGATGGTTCTTTAATCGACAGATTCGACAGTTGAGATTTTTTACTTGAGGAGAATCCAAATGAACCCTTTATATTTTGGCGAGATTTTTCTCGTTTGAGAAAACTCATCTTATCGAAATGCCAATTGATATAAATATATTACTCTATAATTAAATTTATAAATGGATTTCTGTTGTAGGACAGGGGCTCTTTTTTCACTATTGAAAAAAATCTTGAGTTGAAATTGTTTTATCTTAATCGGGCGTTTTTGGTGCATTCCACGACATCCACGACAGTAATTAGACGGTGAAAACTTATAAACCCTTTCGGAAAAGTAATTTAATAGCCAATTGTGATTAAATTTATATTAAAGTGAATTCATTCCTTTTAAGTCTTATAAAAAATCATCTAATAAGTAAAATTTTATTAAAACCCTAAATTTTTTCGTTTTTAGTTGGCCGTTATCGTTGAAATCGTCTGATCTGATTGCTTAATAAATTTACCATATCATAAATTGACATATTTTGAATAAAATTAATACATTCTGTTCTTGGCTGTATAAATTTTACGAATTCTAATTTAAGTGTTTAATATTTACTTCAAAGTCTTTCAAGACTGTCTTATCTAGTTATACTAGACTTATATTGAAATTAAACGAAATGGATTCTTCAAGAACAATTAATCATAAACTTAACGAAATTCTTTCGAAGAATGCTTCTCCAAAGGCAAAACTTGATTCTGCAACTGCTTTGTTATATCTGTCAACTCTTAAATCAAATATACTTGGTAAAGATAAGCAAGAAAAAGTTAATTCAATAGTTGTTCTTGCTAAACTTCTTGATTGTATAATTGGTAGTGAAGCAGTATCTGATGATTTTTCAAAAATTTTAGATTATACACTTTTCTCTACTTTATTTTCAATTGTAAGTCAAAATATGAGTACTGAAACTTATAAAGCAATAATTAAAATTCTGGTACTTGCAATAAGTGGAGCAGTTTTTCAATCAAAAGATGATTCAATTGATAGATATACTCCACTTTATGAATCACTTGTTGAATATTTGGATGTAATAGATATAATTACTCAAAAATTATATCTTACAGATAATAAAATAACTTTCAATTCCATTAAATTAGTTACTGATCTTATCAATAAAGCTTTAAAATTTAATCATAATCCAATAATCACATTGGCCGGGCGTTTGAAACATGTTACATTTTTTAGTACTATTGGTAATTTAATTGAAACTGATGATAAATTAATTTTAGATGCAATTCATAATCTAAAAATTGCATATTTTAACCTTAATGATTATCTTAATGAAACTACATTTGATTTATCTATAAAGTCTCATCAAGTAATGCTTAATAATTTATTCATTTTTCTAGAAATATCTTTAAATGAATATGGATCTCCTGCTACAACTGAAGAATATATAAAAGCTGGTTTTACTGATAATCCTCGTCAATTTGTTATTGAAAATTTTACAATATTACTTGCAATGGATCTAAAAATTTTCTTAAAAGATCCAAATATGACATTTAAAAAACGATTCCATGAAGAATTAATGATGAGTGATCATTCTCATACTTTCCCGCTTTGTTTATTTATTGATAAAGCAACTGATATGTGGATTAAAATTTTCCATGATAAAACTCAATTCCCAAGTATTTATTCATCAATTTTAAGTTGGGAACTTATGATTTATTACACAATGAATAATTGTTTAATATTATGGCAAGAAACAAAAGCTCAATTAAATAATGAAAGTGATGTAGATGCAATTTTTCAACTTTTAGAATCACAAATTGATACATTAGAACTTGATTTAAATACTGGTACTAAATCAATTGAAGAATCATTAGATATTACTTCAAATAATACTTGTGATGATATGAGACATAATCAAATTCAAAATCTTAAAGCTAATCATTCAAGAACTTGGGAATCAAAATTTAATGAATTTAATCGTCATTTATCAAGTGAAGTAATGGATTTTGTATGTGAACAACGTGTAATACAACTTTTAAAGGGTTCTTGGGTTTATACAGAGACTCATGGAGAACATCTTTTGAAAAGTAAAGATAAAAAACTGGGTAATAAATATTATTTTATTTTATTATCACCTAATAGAAAATCAGTTTATTATAAAGAATTTGCAGAAAAGACTACCATTAATCCATCATTTGAAGAAATGGAAACACAAGCAATCTATTTATCAGATATAGTTGATTTCCAATCAACAAAAGTTGGAGAATATGTTGGAGAAGAAGATAAAAAGAAGAATAATCAATTAATTACAGTGAAAGGAACAATTTCATATGAAAAAATTAATCTTATCGGTGATGGGAATAAAAAACTTCTTTCATTTTATACCGATACTCAAGTAAATAAATATGTTTGGTTAGATGGATTGAAAATGTTAAAAGGAATGATAAATCCTGGACAATTATCAGAAGATACAGAGAAACAACTAGAGTCATTGGTTGATATTAGAAGAAATACTCAATTACTTGGCTTAGAAAATAAGACAACTGGTGGTGATTTAGAAGTGGCAGATGATGAAATTGTCACTGATGATGAAGAGGAATATTATGATTTAGCTGAATTAATCAGTTTAGATGATTTCCACTATAGATAATTTTAATTTTTAAGCTTACATGTAGAAATTTAATGTGAATTTTTCAATTTAATTTATGTAATTAAGTTTTGTTGATTTTTTTAAAAAATCATTTTCATGTCTCCAAAAATTTGTTTTTGGCAATTATTTCTGTTAAATTTGAATAAATCGCAGGTTTTATCGATTTTTGTAGTTTTTCATACATTTGATAAAATTGATGGATTTTATACGCATTTTTGCAGCTGAAAAAAAAAAAAGATCATCTCATCGCTTGTTCCATATGGCTAAAAATACTAGTAAAAGTCAGCCTAAAAAGGCGTCTAAAGTGTCTATTCCTGACAATGATGACTTCATAATGACTATTGATAGTGACTCTGAACCTGAAGCAGTTGCGGAAGAATCTGATGTTGAATCTGTCAAAGGAGATGAAAATGAAGGTGATATCAATCCTGATTTTCAATTCAGTATGGATGGGTTTGAAGTTTCTGAAAAATTCGACGGATGGGAACTCAAGGGTGATGAAAAGACAGACGAGAAGAAAGACGTAAATCTTGACGATATTTTAAGAAGAAAAGGTGGTCTTACCAAACTTGCAGGTGCTGAAGTAAAGCGAGATGAGGAAGACGACGATGAGGAAGAAGAAAGTGATATCGAAATAGACGAGGAAGAACCAGAAGACGACTCTGAGAAAGAAGGTGACGATGAGTTAGCTCTTGACGGATTTGGAGGAGGTGCTAATGAACTTGAAGATAGTGAGAATGAAGAACAAGAGAACGAAGAAGAAGAAGAACAAGAAGAACAAGAAGAACAAGACATCGATATCGAAGGATTGGACGAAGATGAAGAAAGTGATACAGAGGATGAAGAGGATTCACCAGAAAAGATTGCTGAGTTTTATACTGAAGAAAAATCATCTAAAAAACTACACGATGATTTCCAATCCCTTAAACTTTCAAGACCTGTGCTTAAAGGTTTGGCACAACTTGGTTATGCTAAACCATCCCCAATTCAATCTTCATCCATACCTATTGCTCTCATGGGTAAAGATATTGTTGCTGGTGCCGTTACTGGGTCAGGTAAAACTGCTGCATATATGATTCCTATAATTGAAAGATTACTATTCAAACCAAGTAAAGTTGCATCAACTAGAGTCATTGTTTTAACGCCAACAAGAGAATTGGCTATTCAAGTTGGAGATGTTGGTAAAAAAATTGGAAGATTTGTTAATAACCTTACATTTGGTTTAGCTGTTGGTGGTTTAAATTTAAGACAACAAGAACAACAGCTTAAATTAAGACCTGATGTTGTTATTGCTACCCCAGGTAGATTAATTGATCATATAAGAAATTCAGCCTCTTTCTCTATCGATGCATTGGAAGTTTTAGTAATCGATGAAGCTGATCGTATGTTAGAAGAAGGTTTCCAAGCTGAACTTACTGAAATTTTATCATTAATTCCCAAACATAAGAGACAAACTTTACTTTTCTCTGCTACTATGAATACTAAGATTCAAGATTTAATTCAATTATCTTTGGACAAACCAGTTCGTATTATGATTGGTCCTCCTAAATCTGCTGCATCTCAATTAGTCCAAGAGTTTGTTCGTGTTCGTACAAAAGAAGCATTAAAACCAGCTTTATTATTTCAAATATTAAAAACTGTTGATCCTGCTCAACAAAATCGTATAGTTGTTTTCGTCGGTAGAAAAGAATTAGCTCATAGATTAAGAATTATTCTTGGTTTATTGGGTATGAAAGTTTCTGAACTTCATGGTTCATTAACACAAGAACAACGTCTTAAAAGTGTTAATGATTTCAAAGATTTAACTGTTCCTGTATTGATATGTACAGATTTGGCAGCTAGAGGGTTGGATATTCCCAAGATTGAAGTCGTTATAAATTACGATATGCCAAAATCTCATGAAGTTTATTTGCATAGAGTTGGTAGAACCGCAAGAGCCGGAAGAGATGGTAGATCTATAACTTTTGTGGGTGAAGCTAAAACTGAAAGAGCGATTGTAAAAGAAGCATTAAAATCTTTAGCGAATGATAAAGAAAATAAAGGTAAAGCAGTCTCTCGTTCAGTAGATTGGAATGAAATTCAAAATATAAATAAAATTATTGATGATAAACAAACAACTATAGAAGAAGTCTTAGATGAAGAAAAGCAAGAAAAAGAAATCATAAGGGCTGAAATGGAACTTAATAAAGCTTCAAATATGATGAAATTTACTCAAGAAATTAAATCTCGTCCTAAGAGAACATGGTTCGAGTCTGAAAAAGACAAAAAAGATCGTGCTTTTCTGCATTTAACCAAACATGGAAAGAAAATTAATTCCAAGAAAAGAAAAGCCAATGAAGTGAAGAAAGAAACTGGTAGAGGTTACAAAAAGACAAAGGAAGACCGTGTCAAATTTCAAGGAAAAGCACGTAATACTAATTTTAAGAAAGGTAAGAAAAAGTAGTTTTTATTATATAAATAAATGTCTAAATGTCTAAATAAACTTAATCTGTACAAGTAAATTTGACTAATTGTGTATTTTAAATGAAGCCCTGCGTTGTTGCTCTTTCTCTCTCTTCATGATTGTCAACAACGTCGTCGTCTTCCTCTTCTTCTTCTTCCTCCTCCTCCTCCTCTTCTTCTTCTTCTTCTTCTTCTAAGATCTTTATGTCTGCTGCCAAAGTTTGAGCAAACTTACTCTTGGATCTAATAAGGGGGCCTTTCCAATAAAATATATATATAGGAATAGCCACAAATATTGCAATACACCCAAGAAGTGTGCTTGCCCACTGTAGGTGTAATTTTCCTCCAATATTGGAATACATAGGTGTAGCATACATTGTGCTTACACCAGCAAGAAAATCACGAGCAAATCCATTACCACCAGTAGCAGAGGCAGAAAAAGGACCATAAGCTGCAATCATATAATCTATGGTAGACATATAAATACTGTAATTGGCAATTGCAATCAAACAGGCAAATATCATGGGCGCTATCCAATGATTATGAGCGGGTCCCATACTTGTCCAAGCGAAACCAAAAAGACCAATAGCTTCTAATGGAGCTATAAAGAGCAAAAGTAGTAATCTTCTTTCTGCTGTACGTGCTTCTTCACCATGTCTAAACAAGACTTGTCTTTGACGATAAATATCAGGGATATGCATAAAATATGCAATGAAATAGCCTATTATAATGGGTACAAAGGTTAATCCACTGGCGATAGTTCCAAAATTCCATTGTTCGAAGACTAAAGAGAATGATTCCATACACACGAAGATAAGAGCATCACTGAATCCAGAAAGTAAAGAGAGACAAAGAACAATTGGCTCTTGAAGAAACATTACGAAAGGACGTTTCCAAATTTTAAGTACATCTCTACCCGATATTCTTGGATGGTGCAATTCATTAGGACCCCAAATATTTGAATCTTCACCAGTTTCTCTTCTTCTTTTAGCCTCTCTATCCAATAATATAGTGGTTCTAGTTTCTGAAACTAAGAAGAAATGAGCTATCTGGACCACACCACCGAATATCAATTGTATCCAAATATTCCATCTCCAAGAAAGATACTTGGTAGAAAGTCCTCCAAATATAGCACCTATCGAAGAGCCACCAACACTTGAAAGAACCACATACGCTACTGCAAATCCTTGAGTATTTGCAGTCCACATATCTGCCGTCATCCCCAAAGTTACAGACCCTCCAGCAGATGAAAGTCCAGCAAGAAGTCTTCCTACCACGAGACTTCCAAAATTAGGAGCCAATCCACACAAAATCTGCCAAATATTAACAAAGGTTAAACTTAATTGCATTATTGGCCATCTACCATATTCTTCTGACCAAGGTGCCCATAATTCACATCCAAATGCATAGGCTATAAGAAACGCAGCTTGACTTGCCCGAGCTGCTTGTTCACTAATACTGAAATACTCAGATATAAGGGGAATGGCACTGGGATAGATACTAGTATTGAAGTTCATACTTAATTGTACGAAAAACACAATTGTTAGAATAGTCCATTTTTTAGTCAGCGAGAAACCATATCCTACTTTATGATAGCAATCTCTATCTCTTAAAACTCTTCTACCATCTTCAAGAAGTTTTCCTGGAAGTCTGAATTTACTTTTGGTTCTTCTTGTAGAAGCTGTCTTCTCCGAGAGAAATGGTGGTCTCTTAGGCATTACGTGAATATAAGCGGGGTATATTGAAATTGTAGGAATGTGTAAAAGTTATAGTGATGCCGCAGTAGTGTAAATGGTTGCAAACTTTCCGTAAAGTTGCGATAAGGCGTGATAAATTGAAAAAGTTACCGTATTAGTCCATGTGAGCAACCGAAGAGTGCATTTGATTTTTTGCCATATGACTCTTTTCAAATCAATACACGTCACAGCTGCATGCAATTCAAAATATTATTAACAATTACCGACACTTCTTGGGCGATCTTTGTCACTTTTTAAGTCGTAAAATTTATTTATATTTCATGGGCTAGGTGTACGGATGAGTCCTGGTTTACGGATGTTTTATACTTGAAAGGGCCCATCTTGGTTAACTATCGCGTCTTTAATACTTCAGTATGGCCTTCGTATCCGATGATCAGAAATATCTAGCGTTAGTGGAGCGTGATCCGACGGCCGAGGGTCAATTCATATACTGTGTGCTAACCACAATGATTTGTTGCAGGCCAACATGCTCTTCAAGAATTCCATTGAAAAAGAATGTAATATTTGCAAGCACTATAAATGAAGCTATAAAAAGAGGTTTCTCTCCTTGTAAAAGGTGTAAACCAAATTTAGAAACAGGCTGGAATCCCACCGGCGATTTAATACGAACGGCCTGTTCAATAATATCAGCACTTGCTTCCAAACATGAAAAGCTTAGCATGGACGCGGTTGCTGCTGAATTGAAAATTTCAAAATGGCACCTTTGTAGGTCATTTAAAAATTATACTGAAAAGACTCCTAAGCAGTATTATGATCTGTGTTTAAGAGGTGAAGACCAGAAACCATTGCCTTTAATTAGGACCAAAAAGTTCTTGTTGAAAAAACGTCGTTTAGAAAATCAAAAGCAAATCGAAGCCGTTCCATCTAAAAGATCAAAACCCGGATCTGAAAAATCTGAAAAATCTGCAAAAAAATCTGCATCTGTTAAATCTAGAGACAATTTTGAAAAATCTGGGGAGGAATCTCATTATGATATATTACCATTGTCAAACTCCCAAACAACTAATATTGATTCCAGTAAACCATCCATTTCTTCTCCTTCGAAGCCTAAAAAGTCAAGAGTGAGGCTAGAAAGAAAACCCATAACATCAAAAGATTCCAAATCACACGAACCATCTATTCAAGACATCGTCTCTTCTACTAGTGTACGTCAAACCAGGTCTTCGTTTCGAGAACAAATTAAATTACCAAGTGGTAAAGTACCCAAATTGGAAAAACAAAAGACAGTTGAAGATAAAGATTTTGATAAACTTCTACTTGTTCCAGATGAACTTCTTGTATCGTTAGAAGAACAATTTGTTCCTAAAAAGCCTATTGATAAACTACAGCTACCTCTGGTAGGATCATTTTCCTATGATCAAACAGACCGAAATTTTATGAATTCTTTCTTTGGATCTGGAGAATAATCCTTATCAATTAAGCCGTATTTATAATACATATCATGAAATTAATGTCACTAAAATATTTCTACTTGTTATAATTAATTTATTTACTGCTCAGCAGCATATTTTCCATTTCAATTGGATGTTGAACTTGTCCTAATTCTTGTTGATCAAGCATATTATCAAAAAATGTAGTTCTTAACTCTTTCCACCTTGTCAGATACGTTGATAAACTTAATAGTAGAACACCACTTACTATTTGTAAACACCACCATAATATTGATGTTGGGAATTTCTTAGTATAAACCCAAACCACAATCAAATTAATAATATGAATCGTCACTGCGAAATCCCATGCTAATTTTGACCTTCCCACAAAGATGGTAACGAAAAGAACACAAAGAAGTGAATCAAATAACCATAATATGAAAAGAATCAACCCCATTGCATTATCAGGAGTTATAAGTTCCCACAGGAAAATCCAATCGACTTTGAAGTCATATCCGTTAAGCGATGATACGAGGTAAAAAATGATGAGTGCAGTTAAGTAATAAAAACATTGGAGAACCACAATTTGAAAGAGTAGTTTGGATGGATTATTTATATCAGTAGCATAACCTCCATTAAACAATGGTAGATAACCATTCAGAAAAACTGACATTATAAACTCTAGATCTTTATATCTTTATATTAATTGTGTCTACTTGTAAGAGGACGACATTGAACTGCGGTCGGGTTTTTGCGACATTTTATCCGTGCGACTTTGCGCATCAAAGCGCATTCTCTACTTTTCTTGCCGGGTTATGATGCCCTGAAATATTCGTCAACCTCCCTCGCCTGCATCTGTCAAATTAGAACGGCCGACTTTCCCTTAAGCGGGTATTGTTTTCGTAAAAAATTCTTACTAATTAGCCTAATTGCATTTGCTTTACTTGGTACAAAATTATTGCAGATTTCTTAGAAGTAATTGGAGTAAATATGAAATTCCAATTGATAAATGTGTGCAGAGTTTTTTATCTATGTAAGGGATAATTCATTCACCGAGTTGTTCGAGTCAAACACTGGTATTTGGGGCAGATATTAGCATTGTGCAACATATAAATTTGGATCAAAGCTTTTGTCGCAAATCTGCAATATTATGCCTGATGTTTTAAATCATTATGTGATAGTAATTGATTCGCTTCTTTCACATTTACGAATGAATAATTATTAATGACAATTAGATGTATTAATAGTTACTCACCCTTAACGTGGTACAAGAGATCTACAATTTGTCAGTTAAAGTCCAAAATTTTTTTTTTTTTCGAAGGAAGCGAATGCAGGTGCTGTTATTTTCCTCTTTGATCGTAGCTTCGAACCTTAAATGGATTTAAGCTTACAGGGATTCTACCTGCATCATGCAAAGAACACATATATCATATTACACAACTACACGTATCTTCTGAATTTCATAATGTATCGATCTTGAAAATTGCTCTAGATGTCAAGCCATGGACTTTAGTACTAAATGTTAAGTAGTTTTTTTTAAAAGTTGAAAAATTCTCTCATGTATTGTTATATTACTTCAGTAACTTCATAACCCCTATAATCGTATAAATCTTATTGAGACAAGTCTGTTTGACGTCGCCTGGGTTAATACCAGGCTGATTTTGGCGTTAGACTCAATTTTATAGTTCAATTGAAGTGCCGTACCATTTGAATTAGGCCTGGTTAATACCCGTCAACGCCCCAATTTGGCATGAGTGTAAATCATCATTAGTGCTTTTTTGGTTAACGCAATTAACGCTCCGGTTACCGCTCGCCTAATTTTCTTGTTCAAATGCACCTTCCATGCATAAACCTAATTTACCGATAGAGCAGCTGAGAATTCTGGCCTATGAGATTAGGCCTTTTGTGCTTTGAGACAATGCAAGCGAATTTTTATAAAAAAATTATGCACAGATTATCCTCATATAACAGTAGATTTTCACCATACATTTTAATCTTTACGACAATAAAGTAGCCAAAATTTAGTGAAAACCTCCTTTGTTCTGTATAATGATTGATGAATTTTGAAAATTGTCAGCCCATTATTCACTACTGTGGATACGGGCAGCTCTGTTTCATAATTGTTTTAGTACTTTAAGCTTTAAAAATACGGCGATCCAGATAAAGTTGGCTGAAATTCTTGCTTCTGCGATATCATTGACTTTACCATTAAGATTACAGTTCTGATTCGATTACCTTAAAGTGTAATATAACGGATTTAGGACTTGATGCATAGTATCCATTTCCAGACCTTTTTCCCTAATACAATTGCAAAAAAAAGACTTTCTGCCGTGGAATCCAAATTATTTTTTAAAATATGCACGCATGTTTTCTGGATTTTGCACCCATACACAATTGCAAATTGTCACTTTGTAAGTTAAATTAATGTAAGTTAGACGAATGTACTGTCAATACCATGCACCCTAAGCATGCAATTATATTCTCTTATAAATTATAGTAAGTATCCTCACAAAAATTTGAATACTTTATAGATTCAAATATATAATGAGGATAACTAGTATTTTATTCTTTTCTTTTCTCTATACATGGGTATTGGCAAGGGAAATTTCCACCAATACAGTCAGTCGTGCAACCCTTCTTGGGTCACTTGGCGACATAACCATTGACAAAGGTGTTTATTGGGAAATCATTGATAATTTAGATACAACTTTGACTGGTAATTTTAACAATCAAGGTGGATTCTATGTATTTTCTGATAAAAGTTTGAGTGCCGGATTATTCGTTGATATCACTAGTGGTGTCGCCGAAAATTCAGGTACTATTCTTTTCGAATCACTTAGTACTGTATTTGCTCCTTCTTTTCAAATAACTTCTGGAACTTTCTCCAACACTGGTGAAATATTTTTTTATGCCAATGGTGCTGTTGGTATTCCTACTATGGGAATTACTTCAGCCCTGTGGCTGAATACTGGTTTGATTGTTTTTGAACAAGAGCAAAGAGGTTCTGGAATTGTAAATTTGGGTGTCCCTGCAATATCTAATGTTAAAAATAGTGGTACAATTTGCTTGATCAATGAAATTTATCGGATTACAACTCAAGTTAGCCAACAAGGGTGTATCGATGTAGGTGAACACAGTACTATTTGGACTTCAGCTTTATCCTACTCTTTTGATAGCCAACAAGTTATTTACTTAAGTTCCCCTACTTCTGCTTTGAGAGTTGAGTCAATCTTAAATCCCCAAACTTATACAGTTTCAGGTTGGGGTAACAGTAATGTGATTGGTATAAGTGTTGCAATCTTTTCCTTCGATTATAATACAAGTACTGGTATATTGTCTTTGACTTCTTGGTTCGGAATCACTTTCAAGTTTAATATTGGTACAGGTTATCAAAAGTCAAAAATGCTGATAGTTAATGCTAGTTATGGTACAGGCATCGGAATTATTGGACTGGGTGGTCTTATTTACAAAGATGCTCCGCCTATTTCGATAAGACCAGCCGTATGTAAGGTTTGTAAGTCAATCCCTACACCACCAGATTCAAGTCCTTCAAGTCCTTCAAGTTCTTCAAGTTCTTCAAGTTCTTCAAGCTCTGTCACGTCCAGTTCTTCGAGTATTTTAAGTACTTCAAACAGTGTTAAGCCAACTTCCTCAAGTGCTTTGAGCTCTTCGAAATCTTCCAGCTCTTTAAGTTCTTCAAACACTGTCAAGCCAACTTCCTCAAGTTCTTCAAGTTCTTTGACTACTTCAAGTTCAAGCACCTTGAGCTCAGTGTCTCCTTCGGCTAGCTCTAGTCACAGATCCAGCTCTGCTGCTACAACTGAAAGTTCTTTCGCTCTTTCACGTATCATCTCTAGCTCATCTTCCAGTTCTGTGGCCACAAGGTCCTCAATTGGAATCAGCTCTAGCTTAATTGAAAGCTCTTCGGTTGAAAGTTCATCTGGTTCAAGTTCGATTGTATCTTCTGACATTTTCAGCTCTAGTGAGACTCCCGTTGCTTCGAGTATCACTAGCTCTTTTAGTTCTAGTACTTCTGCTTCTGGTGTCTCGGGTTCTGATTTCTCAGTCTCTGAAACGTATTCTACATGTTGCTCTGAGCCTACTGGCTCAGAGCATACCAAACATACTAAGACTAAGCACACTAAGACAACCGAGTGTACCGACACTTCGTATACTTCTGGATTTTCAAGTGCTTCTTCTTCTTCTGTTATTCCAGTTAGTTCTGCCACTTCATCTAATGCTCCAAGCTCATCGAGTGAAGGTACTTCTACCGGAACCACCGCATTGGGCTCCTCGACGGGAGGTTCTATTGCTTCATCATTTGATTCTAGCTCTGGCTTAAGCTCCTCAACCGAGAATTCTTCCGGTTCTTCAGGTATTGGTTCATCTGGAGCTTTGAGTTCTTCTGTTCCAAGTTCTTTTGTGACAGTCTCTGGATCTTCCTCAACGCCTTGTACTGAACCAACTGGTCCAGAACACACTAAGACCAAGCACACCAAGACTAAACACACTAAGACTAAACACACAAAGACCAAGCACACCAAGACCACCGAATGCACTGATAGCTCATCGACTTCTGAAAGTTCTACCAGTGCCACTAGTTCTATTGTAACTATTTGTTTGATAGATGGTTCTGATTGTATCACAGTGACTCCTTCAAGCACTACTGCTTCAAGTACTGCTTCAAGTACCAATGAGTCAGGTTTTTTGAGTGTACCAGCCTCTAGCACAACCTCTTCTGGAGAAAGCTCATCTGTTGCTTCTTCTTCTGTTGCAAGTACGTCAACTTCTGTTGAATCGTCAAGCATCTTTACTTCAGTCGAATCAAGCTCTTCCGCTCTAAGCTCTTCAAGCGTCGAGCCTTCCATCATTCCAAGCTCTTCATATGGAAGTAGTTCAGCTTCAGCAGTAACTTCAAGTGTCGAATCTTCTGCTGATTCAAGTTCTGCTGTTTCAAGTACTTCAGCTCCTTCTGAATCTTCAAGTATTGAATCTTCAAGTATTCAATATTCAAGTGTTGCCTCTTCAGCCGGTTCAAGTGTTGCTTCATCTGTGGCCCCAAGTTCATCTGTTGCTACTAGCTTATCTGTTGCATCTAGTATCGCTTCTAGTTCATCTATCGACGCTTCTTCCAGTTCGCCTGCTGCTTCCAGTTCTGATTCAGTTTCAGAATTAACACCTTCAACATCTTCGACTTCTTGTGCTGAACCAACTGGTCCAGAACACACTAAGACTAAGCACACCAAGACTAAGCACACCAAGACTAAACACACCAAGACTAAGCACACTAAGACCAAACACACAAAGACTAAGCATACCAAGACAACCGAATGCACTGATAGCTCATCGACTTCTGAAAGCTCTACTAGTTCTGCTAGTTCCATTGTGACTATTTGTTTGAGAGATGGCTCCAATTGTATTACTGTGACACCTTCAAGTACTGCTGCTTCAAGTACTGCTGCTTCAAGTACTGCTTCTAGCAGTACGGACTCAGGTTCTTTGACATCGAGTGAAACAGCTTCAAGTACAGTCTCTTCTAAAGAAAGCTCATCTGTGAATTCTTCTTCAGTTGAAAGTTCTGCTGCTTCTAGTATCATTTCCAGTAGCATCGGATCAAGCTCTTCTACTTTGGGCTCATTTGCTGGAAGTACTTCTGCTTCAGTTGAGTCTTCAAGCGCCGCATCTTCAAATGTCGCTTCTTCAAGCGTTGAATCTTCGAGTGTTGTTTCTTCAGGTGTTGTTTCTTCAAGTGTTGTATCTGCTACATCTTCAAGCATAGCTCCTTCGAGCTCTTCGGTCGAAAGTATCTCTGGTTCATCTGAATTTTCAACTATTGTATCTTCAGCGGTTCCAAGCTTATCTGTAGCAAGCTCATCTGTTAGATCTGCTTCTAATAGTATTGCTGAGAGCTCTTCTGCTCAAAGTACATCTGCCTCAGCTATATCTTCAAGTGTCGAATCTTCAGCTGTATCTTCAAGCTCTGCTACTCCAAGTACTTCTGCCTCGGCTGAATCTTCAAGCGTGGTGTCGTCAAGTATTGTGTCTTCGACTGCTACCTCCGATTCATCTATTGAAACTTCTTCTACTTCGTCTGCTGCTTCCAGTTCTGCTCAAGGGTCAGAATCGACATCTTCAACACCTTCGACATCTTGTGATGCTGAGCCAACTGGCCCAGAACATACTAAGCACACTAAGACCAAGCACACTAAGACCAAACACACTAAGACCAAACACACTAAGACCAAACACACAAAGACTAAACACACCAAGACTACTGAGTCCACCGACATATCGTCGACTTCTGAAAGTTCTACTACTTCTGCTAGTTCCATTGTAACCATATGTTTGAGAGATGGCTCCAATTGTATTACTGTGACTCCTTCAAGCACTGGTTCTTCTGCTATAACCTCATCTGCCTCCTCTCAGTTACCAAGTGTCGGCTCTTCGGTTACTTCTAGCTCAGCTTCCCCTAGCTCAGCTTCCCCTAGCTCAGCTTCCCCAAGCTCAGCTTCCCCAAGCTCTTTAAGTGTTGCCTCTTCTATTGTTTCAGGCTCTGTTGTTCCAAGCTCTTCCGCTCCAAGTTCTTCTACTTCAGCCGCCGGTTCAAGTATTGAATCTTCTGTCGTTTCAAGTTCCGTTGTTTCAAGTACTTCTTCTCCTGCTGAACCTTCAATTGCCGAATCTTCAAGTGTTATCTCTTCGATCGTTCCAGGCTCTTCTGCTTCTGCAGTATCTTCAAGTGTTGAACCTTCGAGTGTCGTATCTTCAAATGTCAAATCCTCAGCTGCATCTTCAAATGTCGAATCTTCAGCTTTCCCTTCAGGTGCTGAATCCTCTGTTGCCTCAAGTACTGTTGCTTCAAGCACTTCTGCTGAAAGCTCGGCTTCCTCGTCAGTGGCACCAAGTTCATCTGCTGCTTCTAGTATTGCTTCTAGTATTGCTTCTAGTACTTCTAACGAAGCATCTTCTACTTCGTCTGCTGCTTCCAGTTCTGCTCAAGGGTCAGAATCGACATCTTCAACACCTTCGACATCTTGTGATGCTGAGCCAACTGGCCCAGAACATACTAAGCACACTAAGACCAAGCACACCAAGACAAAACACACTAAGACCAAACACACAAAGACTAAGCATACCAAGACCACCGAATGCACTGATAGCTCATCGACTTCTGAAAGTTCTACCAGTGCCACTAGTTCTATTGTAACTATTTGTTTGAGAGATGGTTCTGATTGTATCACAGTGACTCCTTCAAGTACTGCTGCTTCAAGTACTGCTTCTAGCACTACCGAACCAGGTTCTTTGACATCGAGTGAAACAGCTTCAAGTACAGTCTCTTCTAAAGAAAGCTCATCTGTGAATTCTTCTTCAGTTGAAAGTTCTGCTGCTTCTAACATTATTTCTAGTACCATTGTCCCAAGCTCTTCCATTGAAACCTCTTCCGCCTCCTCTGAATTGTTAAGTGTCGGTTCTTCGGTTATTTCTGGCTCAGCTTCCCCAAGTTCTTCAAATGGTGCGCCATCTTCGAGTGCTGAATCATCTATTGCTTCAAGCTCGTCTGCTACAAGCACTGTTGCTTCACCTACATCTTCGAATGTTGAGTCTTCTGTTGTTTCGAGTTCTGCTGCTTCGAGTACTTCTGATCTGGCTGAGTCTTCAATTGTTGTCTCTTCTTTCGTTTCAAGCTCCGCTGCTCCAAGTACTTCTGCGTCGGCTGAAACATCAAGCGTTGGATCCTCGTTTATTTCAAGTTCTGCTGTTCCAAGTACTTCTGCTTCCGCTGCTTCTTCAAGTCTTGAATCCTCTGCTGTTCAAAGCTCTTCTACCCCAGTCGAATCCTCGATCATTTCAAGCTCTGCTGCTCCAAGTACTTCTGCCTCGGCTGAATCTTCAAGCGTGGTGTCGTCAAGTATTGTGTCTTCGACTGCTACCTCCGATTCATCTATTGAAACTTCTTCTACTTTGTCTGCTGCTTCCAGTTCTGCTCCAGCGTCAGAATCGACATCTTCAACATCTTCGACATCTTGTGCTGAGCCAACTGGCCAAGAACATACTAAGCACACCAAAACTAAGCACACTAAGACTAAACACACAAAGACCAAGCACACTAAGACAATCGAGTACACAGATAGCTCATCTACTCTTAAAAGTTCTGCCACTTCTGCTAGTTCCATCTTAACTATTTGTTTGAGAGATGGTTCTAACTGTATCACAGTTGACCCTTCCAGTAGCGCTCCTTCGAATACTGCCACCAGCACTTATTCGAGCTCTTCTATTGAAGGTGTTTCGACCGATACTGAGAGCGTTACTACTTCATCAGCTGAAAGCTCTTCGGCGCCTGCTAGTGTTTTGATTTCATCAGTTGCAAGTACCTCTGATCGATCTGACACTTCCGCTATCCCATCTCCCTCCAATACAGATACTTCTGAAATCATATCGACTTCTTTAAAAGAACCTTCAGGTCCTGAACATACTAAACATACATCAACTTCAACTACTGAGTGTACAACTGAGCACACCAAGTCACCTTTTCCAACTGGAGGTTCCGGTAGTGGTTCCGGTAGTGGTTCAGGCTCAGGTTCCGGTAGTGGTTCAGGCTCTGGTTCCGGTAGTGGTTCTGGTTCTGGTTCAGGCTCTGGTTCTGGTTCTGGTTCAGGCTCTGGTTCTGGTTCTGGTTCCGGTAGTGGTTCTGGTTCTGGTTCTGGTTCCGGTAGTGGTTCTGGTTCTGGTTCAGGCTCAGGTTCCGGTAGTGGTTCAGGCTCTGGTTCCGGTAGTGGTTCTGGTTCTGGTTCTGGCTCTGGTTCTGGTTCTGGTTCTGGTGCTGGTTCTGGCTCTGGTTCTGGTTCTGGTTCTGGTTCTGGTTCTGGTTCTGGTTCCGGTAGTGGTTCTGGTTCTGGTTCTGGTTCCGGTACTGGTTCTGGTTCTGGTTCTGGTTCTGGTTCCGGTAGTGGTTCTGGTTCTGGTTCCGGTAGTGGTTCTGGATCTGGTTCAGGCTCTGGTTCTGGTTCTGGTTCTGGTTCTGGTTCAGGCTCTGGTTCTGGTTCTGGTTCTGGTTCTGGTTCAGGCTCTGGTTCTGGTTCTGGTTCTGGTTCCGGTAGTGGTTCTGGTTCAGGTTCAGGCTCTGGTTCCGGTAGTGGTCCTGGATCAGGTTCCGGTAGTGGTTCAGGCTCAGGTGCCGGTAGTGGTTCTGGATCTGGCTCTGGCTCAGGTTCTGGCTCTGATAGTGGTAAACATGCGACTTCATTATCTGTGGGTAATAGAAGGTCCCCAACTACTTCTGAAGCTTCTGCCTCAACTTCTGAAGCACCAGTGTTTACTGCATCTAATGAGGACATATCTTCTGCTATTTCTTCTTACGAAGGAGCCGGTGCCAAAACAAACGTCGCACTGGCCTTTGTTTTACTTCCAATCATCCTTTCTGTCTTTATTTAATATTGACGATTTTAATCCCCAATTTGTGAAACCAAATAATATATTTATAGCCAAGTTGTGTACTATCAACTCATGGCTTTTATACCTTCTTCTTATTATAAGATTTTTTCTGTTCTTGAAAGTTCAAGATACCTTTAATAGACCTTTTTTAGTATTTCTCAATATACAATTGCTTTCGATTGTTCAATAGTAGTTAGCAAAACTGGTAATTTGACGTGAAAAAATAGAACATGCGCATGCCAAATAATTTATCGATAGCTACAGTGTTTCCCAAATGTATGTCGAATCATCAAAAACGGGTTCTCGTAATTGTAAACACAATTGGCGTCTTCAAAATTAGAATAACTGGAAAATTTCGGAATTCTCGTGTCTTAAAACGAATATATCGCTGCTACGGATGATTTAAATCGCTGTATATAACATAACGTCTCTAGTTATCTTACTTGCCGTATACGGAACATACAATGATTTTTCTGAACAAGTAGAATGTCCGGGTGTCGAGGAGAGACAAAAAGTGTTCTTTTGGGTTAAGCTCAGAAGAAAAAGGTGGCAACAACTTATATCCTCGCTACTACAATTCTTTTCGCATTAGGATGTTTATGAATTGGTGCATTGGCCATAAACTAAATAAGAGCTTTTCATAACGGGGCGAAGATCAAGAGAATTCATAACATCAAGCAAAAACTATTTGTAGTTTCCGATTACAGTTCCTCGTTGATGAGATCAGCGAAATGATGGATTGTCGTCTATATCGTCCTGTAAGTCCTAGACTCACCTTGATGACACATATGTGCATACGTGTGATAGAGTTTGACCAGGCTGACGCCAGCATGGCACAATGTGACGGTGAGTGTTTATTCAAAGGTTTATGACTACATTGCACGAGTCTATATTTTGTGCTTTACAATGAAACAGAGTTAATTTATGTACACTCGGTTTAGTATTCATTCATTGTTGCCTGACCTCACCCATAATTTACAACCAAGAAATATTAGACCATGACCTGACCCGATTCTATACTAACTGTGGCTCCCATGTAGAAATGAATTTAAAGAACAATCATCATACAGAAGTCCCACTATTCGATAATCATTAGACCGTCTAAGTAGAGCAACATCATCACTTGAGGCTACTCTTTTACGTAATGAGAAGCCACATACTATTTTAATGATACACTTTCAATTTTGAAGCCTTTCTGTAGCCAGCGCACATTTGTCCGGGAAGCATACTTGAGGTGGGTATCTAGTGATGATTGGTTTTCAAGGAGTCTCGATATTTAATCATACAATTTTTGTAGCCTTTTTTCGGTACGGCTCTGTATCAAATTCGGTTATGCGTCAATTGTACCAATGCGGAAACTTTATTGTTCCGATACGCCAAATAAATCCCACACATCTAAAAATAACTCATTTTTTTCAACGGCCTTATCAACACGTTAAGCTTTCAAATAGGAGATTGATCTTGAAAGGGGCATCAAACTTAGCGTCATTGCACCCGAGGTAAAGTCTTATTTCGGGTATTCTTTCACGTTTTCCGGCCCCGTTAATTGTTTCTGTATTAATTATTGTGACTCGTAAATCGAGCACGCCTACTTTTGATTTATTTCTACATCACTCTGCAGATGTTTCAGTATGACATATTTACATTAAGCAGTCCTTCCAAAACGCTAATCTCCACAAATCAAAAGCTTTGACTTAACCCCTTATGGTTCCGGTTGAGAATGTCTCGCTGATCGATCCTTTCATCACATAGGTTTACAAGCTTTTCAAAATATTTTGACGTCTAAGCAACATTAAACTTATTGCTGTCATTTTCGATTCGTAATGGTCGATCGTCAATTTCCTCAATATCGTATAATGAGAGATATTGTACGGAGATATTGATTATAAAGCCTAGTGCACTAGCGTAATTCAAGATAGCCAACCGTTTAAACGGCCCCTATTGTAGCTGCTATAAAGATTAATCCAAACCTTAATTCGTAATGATTATTTCATAGTCATTGGGTGAAGCTAATCGGTAGCCAGGCACCAACGACAAATGTGTAATTATGCAGAAATACCTATCTTCCAAGTTTTCAATCCTGTATATCATATCCCAAATGGTCGATACAATAGACAACGATAGTCTAGACGTCAAAAGGGGTCAGTAAACATTTGCTCATGGATTTTGCAATCAAGCTACAAGGACCAAACCTACATTCGTTCTCGACGTTCTCGTGACACTAAAAACTGAATACCAGCACGCTTTGTTCAAAAAATTGGAGTAAGTATAAGCTATTATTGTTAAGCCCCCTAATTGACGTATGGCTTAACGTCTAGTCAAGTTTGTCTGAAGTTACGAAATAACTGTATATTGTCAAAAATTGGACGCAATACATTTTAATCGCTTTTCATTCATAATTTACGCTACAATGACAAGTCATTGTTCTATTGAATATTTGTATTGTGATATGTATGTCTTTCGTAATGTTACAATGAAAAGTGCCACTCATTTGATTGGACCCGGTTTTCCGAATAAGGATTTGATTTTGCGACAAATCACTTGACAGCTTAATTCGTATGCACCTCGTGAAACGTTCGAAGCCTCATAACCTTAATCCAGAGTATGACATATTACACAACTTGGAATTCTTTGACGATGCAGAATGATTGGGGCCATACAAGATATGTAGAACCACTGAAAATTGTATATAAATTGAGTATTTTATCCAGGTTCTTGCAAATATTAATTTCATAGTTGACATACTCAATACAAAATGCAATTTCTTTACAATCTTACTTCCAAAAGTTTAACTTTACTCGTGCTTGCTTTCATTTTTGCTGGTTCAAAAGTAGATGGTCTTGCCATTCCAGCAAAGGATTTGGATAAGCGTTCTTTCTCACCAGTCAGTCTCGGCTTTACGGTTCAAAGATCAGCTCAAGGAAATGACACCACCAAGGCCTTTGTCCATAAGAGAGATGACGTCCCAGTTACTTTGACTAATAACTATGTGCAGTATATCACTGAAATCTACTTAGGTTCTAACGCACAACCTTTGTCGGTTTCCATCGATACTGGCTCCTCTGATTTGTGGGTTGCTGCAAGTGACATTGATTGTGAAGTTAAAGATGGAAGTTGTACTGCCAATGGAGATTTCGATTCTTCTACTTCAACCAGCTGGAAAAAATTAGACCAACCATTTGAAATCCAGTACGTCGATACAACTGGAGCTCAAGGTTACTATGGTACTGATAAATTTAGTTTCTCAAAAAATGGCTCCCCATCTGTTACTGATCTTCAATTCGCTGTAGCAACTGAAGCAAGTATTTCTGCTGGTATTCTCGGTATTGCTCAACCAAACCAGGAAGCTGATAAATCTGGTAGCTATCAAAATTTACCTATAACCTTGGCCAAACAAGGTGTGATTAGTAAACCTTCTTACTCTTTATATTTAAACAGTGAGGATGCTACTGATGGAACTCTTATCTTCGGAGGTATCGACGAGGCTAAATACTCAGGCTCTTTGACACCATTTCCTATCTCTATGTCTGAAGGTTTGGGGATTACCCTTGACTCCATTGATTATAATGGTAAAACTTATACAGCTGGTGACGGTTATGTTTTGGATTCGGGTACCTCCTTTACTTATCTTCAAAATGAACTTGCCAATCAACTTTTCAGCGACCTCGGAGCTACTGAGACCAACACTTCTGATGGTACATTCTGGGAACTTCCATGCTCGTCGATAGATACCAGTAAGTCTTTCGTTTACAAGTTTGGAGAAGTAGAAATCACCGTTCCTTTCGAAGACTTGATCGCTAAAGACTTTGCTCAAAAACCACAATGTGCTTTAGCTGTTCTCCCAGCTAATGGCAATAATCTTTTAGGTGACAACTTCTTGAGACATGCCTACGTTTTCTACAATCTTGACAACAACACTATTTCGCTCGCTCAAGTTAAGTACACATCAGACTCCAACGTTGTTGCTGTTTAGTTTGATTATCTCCCTACAACTCATAAGTCATAAGAATTGTTTGTATCAAATATATGCCTTCTAAATTATTGTAGATTCATCAGTTTACATTGAACATATGTTATTTTACATGATTCCCGCAAATTCTCTGAATTATTCTGAATTTTAAGATTCATTTTTGTAAAATCTACATGCCTTAAGCGTGGCTTTAGCACGATACTCGAAAGTGATATTTATCTTGGAATGCAATTGAACCTAGATCAGCATTATTAAACATTTCAGATGTGTGCGGTCTAAATTTGTAATGGGGCTTCAAACTTCCCAAAGTAGTGAGGTGTTGCAATTCTACGCGAAGTGGAAGAAGCTTTAAAACTCGTAAAAAATACCTTTATATAACCAAAGTCTTTCATTTGGGTGAATGGAAAGTTTTGACTCGCTAGACTAGAAGTAAATTTATTTCTAATATTCATGTAAGTGCATACCTCGTAAATACACGTGATGACACGATAATATCGCTTATACTATAAATGAGCTGAGACTTATACCAATTGAAAATGGCTCAGGACTAATGTATAGTATGGGGCGCTTAAGAGATCAAACTAAATCGGAGCGGAATCATCTTTTTTGGAAAGTATCTAATAGATGTGAATATGTTGTAATAAATGCCACAATTGATATTCCCATATGGATTCTCAATTTGGCCGAAATTCCGAAAAAACGTTTAATTTTATATCCACATATGTTCCATATCGGGCAATTATTCTCCACTCAGTATTAGATAAGATTGCATACATATATAAAAGTAAAACCAAAAAAATTATTATATGCAAATAAAATTAATTCAATCTCGATGACTTTAAGCAAAGATTCAAAAATCATAATTGTTGGTTCCGGTGTTTTCGGACTTTCTAGTGCCTTGCACTTATCAAGAAATGGCTATACTAATATAGAAATTTTTGATAGGGTTAATCAAGATAAGGCTAAATACCATCCTTTCAATGGTTCAGACGCTGCTAGTGGTGATATCAATAAATTCTTTAGAATCTATTATGAAAACAAAACCATTTACTCGAAACTAGCCATGAAGGCTTTGAACGTTTGGGAAAAATGGAATAAAGAAATTGTAAATCTTTCGGATGAAGATAAAGCCAGATTCTATGACGATGATTTGGAATTGGTCAGATTAACAGCTGGTATGAGAATCAGTGATGAGCCTACTTTAAGCAAGATAGAACTTTCCAATTTGGAGGGCTTCAATGAACTTGGCTTAAGAGATATCGAATATAATATCAATTCACCAAAGGATATACAAAGAGCAAAATTAGTCGGTCTCTCCCCAAAGCTTGATGTTATCGAGGATTTAAAATCTAGAGGTAAAGTTACTCATGTTTCAGGAACTTTAGATGGAGTAGGAAGATTGCTTAAGTCAGATAAGGCCTGCTTTTACGTTAAAATTCTCTTAGAGAAGAGAAACGTGAAATTTCACTACGACGATGCCGGAACTTTTGTTAGTCTGATTAAGGACAAAGATATTGTCAAAGGTATTGTCACAAAAGATGGAAAGCTGCACTATTCTGATTTGACTATCGTTAGTGCCGGTCCTTGGTCTACGTCTTTAGTAAGTGAGTTACAACATCATACTCAAGCATCCTTAGCAAACGTGGTGTACCTTCAGATCCCAAAATCAAGACAAGATTTAATCAAGAAGTATTCTCAATATCCTCACATACAATGGAAGACGACATCAAGTGAGAATGATAGAGTGAAGAATTATTCAGATGGTGAAGGAGGGTTTGCTTTTTTCCCACCTACTGTAAAGGAAGGTATAATCAAGCTTAATACAAGGCAAATCAAATACTGGAATCCTGTTAAGATCGGTCACCAATACATTTCGGTACCCAAAACCCTCGATGATGAAAAATTACCAAAAACTGTCATTGAAGAAGCTAAAAGGATTTTTCTGGCCATTGCACCCGATGTAGTCAAGTTAGAAGGAGCCAAGTTGATTCCAAAGTTACTTTGGTACACTGACTCAATCAACAGTGATTTTGTTATCGACTTTGTCCCTGGATACAAGAACTTAATTGTAGCCACAGGTGGTTCTTCACACGGGTTTAAATTCTTACCAGTCTTAGGTGAGACTGTAGTTAACAGGTTGCATGGAGTTACAAATGAATATACAGACCATTTCAGATGGAAGAGTACTGATGAGATCATTGTTGATAATTATGGTTTGAAAGAACAAGATATCAGTAAAAACGAAAGAAAAAAGTTTGCCAATGTCAACTTCTTGGATGAACTGGATTTAATTTTCAGCAAGGAAGATTTAGATAAATTAGATTCTATAAAATTATAATACTTATGTAAAATAAATCTACTTTTACATTATCAAGTAGAAATCATATAGGAAAAATTAAGATAAAGTAGTACTTGTAATATAATTATACGCAAACTAAATCATCGAGAACAACAAGAGAAGAAAGTATTATGAGTGTGTAATTATTAATATCTATTAACTATAAAGGATAAATAAATTTCTTATTTTCCAAATCAGTAAGATCAAGCATAGAAATGTCGACCTGTTCTTTCACTACATTTCCGTTAGCATCAATAGTGTCGATGTAACCAAAATCTCCATTATCATCCCCATCCTCTAAGATTCTTCTTCTTTCCTTATTTCTTCTGGCCAAGATAAAACGGATAACTAAAAGTAAACACGGTGCTAAAAACCAGGCAAATATAATTTGCATGAGCCAAGGTACTCTATATCTTGGTTGAAATCTAGCATTCCACATTTGAGGTGCAACCATGTTACTTATAGAATAGGCAAGCATAAACATCAATGTTCTAGTAAGCTTCTTGGTATATCCTGCAGCTGTTGATTGTGACAAATTTAATCCGATAATATAGGCAGTACCATTTGAACGAGTTAAAAATATACCACCAAGAATACCTGCTTTATTTTCCCAAGGAAGAGAAATTGCCAAAATAGCACCCAAAAATGCCGGGAACATCCATAAAGCACAAATAATAGCTGATTGACTCTTGAAACGATATAAGGCTAATGAACCTGTAATTGCACAGAAGATCGAAAAACCATTTTGAACTGCAATCAAAAGAGTAGAAGTTAAGTGACCGAATCCTAATTGACCATAGATAATAGAGGCTTGATAAGTTGTTGAATTTTCCAACATATTCATGAGACAAAAGAAGAAGAATAACCAGGAGATAGGATCTTTGATTGCTTCTACAAATTGATGCTTCTTGAATTGTTTCTGTTCAATTGAAGATCTTGATTGTTTCTTAACTCTTCGAATAATATGTATCTTTTCTTCTGTGGTGAACAATACTGAAGCAGCAGGATTATCTGGGTAAAAGAAGAATGCACCAACTGAGATCAGTGTTGATATAATCCCGATAATAACCCAATACCATTTCCATGGACTCCAAACAGTTGTATATTGAAGTCCATAAGATATGAACGCAAATGGTAAGTCAATACCTAAACAAGAAATCCAAAAGATTGGATTCACATATGCTTGTTCTTCTAAAGTGAAAAACATGGCGATGGTATGCTCAACACAAGGTGTTATTCCAGATTCAAAAAACCCTAAGAAGAATCTAAGAGCAGCCATACCGGAGAAACTTTTACAACCAAGGGTACAAAATGAAAGAATAGCCCAAATAGCTAAAACACCACTAATATACTTCGACATTGGAATTCTTTGAAAAATGTAATGAGAAGGAGCTTGACCCAAAAAGTAACCAGCGTAAAATAATGTCTGAATATTATTATATTGAGCAGTAGTAATGTTCATATCATCAAATAAACCTAACAAAGATGAGAAAGTAATAGCATCTTTATCGATGAATAAAGTAGCATTAACAGCAAAAACCAATGGTACAATAGTGTACCATAATTTCCGTTTTAACTTTTTTTCTTTCTCTGGTGTTAATTCACCCACTTCACCACCATTTTTTTGAATTAAATCTAAGGTGACATCAGCAAGATCCTTGGTGATTTCATAGTGATTACCATCAAAGAAGAATTTTGTAAACCTTGAAGGTTTTTCTATAGGAACAGCACTAACGTTATTCAAAGATACATGTTCTGTCTCTACAGATATATCGTCAACGGTCTTTGAATCAGACATGATAATTAATTACAAAAAAAAACCTACTGGAACTTCGAAAGTTTTATACCTGAAGCTCATCTCTATCAGAGGAGATGCATTACCAAAACAACCGAAAGCAGATCGTATCTTAACGAGTTATGGAGAACAAGAGACTAGGGATGTCGCAATCGAGCCTCACTTACACGGAGTAGACTTTCCTAATTAGGAAAGTAGGAACAGATTTGCATAATTGGTAATTACGATAATAAGCTCGCAATCACATTGTAATCGGATGATTCCGCTTTACAACCACAGTATTACTCTTTGAAATGAAGCTGATATACAAAATGATCTACAAGTAAGGAAACAAAAAAAATCGTATTAACTAATCTAAGGTCAAGTAGCGCTCCATGGAGCATACTCTGTTTCTGCTGGAGTATCCCACATACTAACCAAAATTTTTCTGGGGCCATTCCATGGAAGTCTACCATGACTGACTTGGTAATTATCAACAATTGCTACATCACCCTCGACCCATTTGTGATTGTAAGAAAGATCAATTGAAGACTGTAGTATTTGATCTAAGAAATCAGTAGGAATCGTTGTTGAATCATCATCATACTTTAAAGCGACAGTTTTTTTATCATTATCTGTAGATTTCATTTCACCATAGAATGTTGGAATACTATTAAACAAGCACGGAAACTTTTCACCATCATCCCTTTCATAAACTCTTACTGGAGTTGTGTGTTGATGTACAACCAAATTATCATTATCATCCCATTCAAAGTCTTCACTTACAGTATCCGTAACAATTTTGGCAGCTTTAGACTTTTGAATTTCCAATGTATCTACTTCTTTGTTGAGATCTCTACCGAAGCAGAATCTATCAGACCAACTTGTCTTATTGTTCGAAGTTTTTGGCCATACTTGTTGTATGTACATACCTTTGGTTGCTAATTTTTTCAATAATTCAGGATTCTTTTCATATAAATCATTAAAGAATTCACCTCCATGCACAATTGGGGTTTCTCCTCCTTTCGCACCAAATTCTGCACATACAAAGAAAAGCTTCTTTGGATATTTGATAAATCTAGAGAATTCATTATGCTGGTAAAGTATTTTACTTGAAGGTCCTTCATTAGCAGTACTTAGAATATTGTTAATCTCTGTCCTTTGAGCAACTGTTCCATTCTGCTCGAAGAAAACATCACCACTATTGACGGATATAGTTTCAATGAACTTGGATAAAGTAGTCGGATCGCTATCCCCCAAGTTTCTCAAAACAACAGCTCCATGATCTTGTAAAAGCTTGTTGAAGAAACCCGATTTGGCCTTTTCTTCTATAAAGTTTAGCACTTCATCTTGCGAATGTGATGAAGACCTTTTCAAACTGAATGCCACTGGGAACTCCCTGCCGTTGAAGACGTGTTTGTCTGGTAGGTCGATTTTTTCAAATTCCATCTTATTTTCCATCATTACAGCATGATAAACTCATTTAAGTACGAAATGAATTTACGCGGAGATTGACCGTTATCTGATTTTCTGTAAATGGAAGGTCTACTCCGCGGTGTTAAATTGAGCCCCTTGAATTAACTACACACACAACAGTTAATGTGGCCTTACAACCGGCTTATATGTTAAGAATGGATATCATAAGACGGCTACTTAAAGGAGTGATGTCCTTTATTCGAAGTATCGAAACGTGTAAATACTTGAAGCGACTAATTTTTCGGATTGCATTCCAATTCCGGAAAAGTGCTACAAGAATAGCGCAATGAGTCATTCCTAAATAGGAAAGTGTGGCTATGAGACATGTTAGCGATGGATATAGATCTAATAAGATATAATATACTCTCTTTAATCGTAGATTGCTCAAACTGTCTCAAGAAGTATTACAATAGTAATAATGAAAGACGTTATGTCTGGCGTAAGTCTGTTCAGAAGTTACAAAGTTTCCAAAGCCCTGTCTTGTCTACAGTGTCAAAAACAGAAAAGGAAATGCTCAAAAGAATCACCCATTTGTGAAAGATGCAAAGTTCAAGGTTTCACATGTAGCTATGATAGACCGGCATCAGGGACTATAATGAGCTCCAATCCTGAAAGTGATAAAAGTTCGAAAAACCCTACTTTTGGCTCAAATAAAAATCAGTTCCTGACTCCTGAAAATCAGTCGGTAAACACCAAAGAAGTTGAGTTCAAAAGTAATTTAACTGAAAGCTTGCCCCCACATAACTTCAAACCAAAGGAGTACAACTTGTTTTCGACGTCAGATGCAGAGGCTATGTCATCCTTAGCATCTCAATTGAAGAATACTCAATGTCAGGACCTCAGGATAATATCGCCAGCATCAACTGTCAGGTCAAGTGTTTCAGATGGACAGAGAAAAGATTCGATCACGGGTTTTATTGAAAAGAAAGCTAACCCCTCAACTCCCAATATTGTTCTGAGCTATCCTGTAGTGAATTCACCATCATGTACCTCTCAAAGTTCAGCTGAAATTATTTTTCAAAACCATCTAGGTACTGATAAAAATAAAAGTATAGCAGATAATGACTCTTCACCTCAAAATTATACCACTGGCTCATGTTTCACCAATAATGATATAAAAAATACGATAGTTTGGACCAAAGCAATTCCCGGGGATGGAAAATTACCTGATATCAATCCATCATCAAGAGTTGGACCAGTATTTACCAAAATGTTCAGTGCTTCTACTCATTGCGCTATAGTAAGTGAGAACCTTGAATTACTTGCATCTTACGTACCAGAAAAAAATGTTTCTGACGTCCTTTTCGCCAGATACCAAAGATCTATCCATCCAATCCTACCAATAATCGATTGGCAATCTATCTATCCAACTTACGAAAGGTATTGGAGTGATAAGACTAGTGTCGATTTGCCATTTTTCATTCAACTCTTTACAATTCTTTATGCAGCATCTGTCTCAGAATATGAAGAAGCAGGACTTAAGAATGAAAAGACAAGCTTACACTCGGACAGAATGAAATATTTAATTGGTGCTAGTGAAATATCTCTTGCCATGGCCAACTTTCCCCAAAAGGTTTCAATTGAAGGGCTACAAGCATCGGTGATTTTACATTCAGTGGTAAGAAATGATTGTAAGACTGACGATTGTGGATCTGTCGGGAATTTGATAAGATTAGCTCAATTGTACGAGCTAAATCGAGATCCTGTTAATTATCATGGAATTACAAATAGTGATGAAATTCAACAGAGACGTCTTCTATGGTGGCAAATATTCTATCTCGATTGCACTTCATCATTATCAGCTAGGTTACCACCAGTGATTTCTCAATTTGAATACGATACTTTATTTCCAAACGAGTATCACAAGGATCACAATGGTGCTTATAAACTAGACCAACTGCTTGCATTTACAAATGGAAAGTACCGATGGTCTGAATGTTGTAATAAGATATTGAAAAAAACCTTTGAATTAAAGAAAACTAGCCCTTCAGAAGTAAATGTATTGAAGAAGTATATCGATGACTTTTCCATTTATTGTTTTTCATTGATAGAGAGAATTCTCAGTCCATCGAACGTTAATTTATCACAAGAACTATTTGCTGAATTTAGTTCTTCTGTAATTTCAACATTACCTGACAGATGTTATATTCTTCTAAATATCGTTTTAAACAACCAGGTCCAAACTACAAATAGTATCAGCAATTCTAATAATGAGCTTTCACGAGTAATACCCGATACTTCATCTGTTTCAGAAGCGAAAAATTTCGATAATTCCAGATATATTGATAATTATATACACCTATTAAATGAATTCTCAAGCCATGGAATAATGCCAAAGTATGTTCTGTTTCTATGGGAATTGAGAAAGTTTCAACCAATCCAGACATTACTTGCACTAATGAGAGATGTGATCACTGATTTACGATCGGCTCAGACAGAACCTAAATTGATTGATGATATCAAATCTTTGAAAAATGATAGAAGAATTCAGTGTATTGATAAAACATTCAATACCTTACTCTATTTATCTCAAAATACAACCCAATTATGCAAAGATCGATGGAGTCTTCTTAAAAAGCTAAAATCACGTATAGAAGAACTCATGGAAATTTTTGAAGATAACAGCTGTGGTTCTTCTACTACATCAGGACAAGTTTTTTCAGAAAATGAGCACCGTGATAGCTATGTTTCTGACTTGGATTTTTGGGATGACTTGAACAAAGGTCTTGACGACTTCCAACGCATCATTGATGAGAATATCAACGTGAAAATTTGGGACGACGCTTCAGGTCATTATGTTTTATAGATACTATTGGGTGCACGGGTGTATAGATAAGAAAATTTTCGATAAAAGGAATGAAATCGCTTTTTTTTTAGCAGTAATGAAACTTGAACTTAGCCCATATCTGAAAAAGGTAGCCAAACCACTTTATAACCCAAAAAAAATTAGGTTTATTGGTGGTACAAATGCAAGATCCTCCAAAGGCTGCCAGACTTGTAAAAGTAAAAAGATTAAATGTGATGAAGCGACACCGGTATGTCGACACTGTAAGGCAAGAAATCTAGCTTGTAATTATAACTTAACAAAAGATCAAAGGTCATCCGCTATGATAAAGGTTAAAACCAAAACCCCGACACTATTGGAGGTAAGTAGCAATACTTCGTCCCTTGTCTCTCGAGATCAGACCCAATCGACGTCTAATTCTGACTGCTTTATCCCCGAAATTTTCACTAAGAATCATCAAGATCTGAATCAGCCACCAGCAACTCCTACCGCCTCAAGTCCCTGGTTGAGCTTCGAATTCATACGATCGCCGTCTCCTACCATCATTACACCCAGTAGCCTTTCTACTATTTGTCTAGATGAGCGAGGGAGAATGTACCTAGAATATTTCCAACTTGAAGTTTCTAAGATTCTAGCGGTTTCATTCGACCATATGAATTATTTCAAAAAGCTATACTTTCATTTAGCAAATCATGAAGAAACTTTCACTTACATGATTGCGGCTTGGGGTGCATTGTATTGTAAAAATAGAGAATATGACGATGAAGTAGAGGGCTATCTTCAAAAATCAATAACTAAATTTAATCAACTTTTCAATGGTAAAATAAATGCCTTTGATTATTATTTTCAGTTATGTTTTTACTTGATCTTATCTGAGGTGAACATTTGTATGGGAGAAACGAAGCTATGGAGGGAATACTTCAATGAAACCGTTAAAATAATCAATGAATATGGTGGATTGGAAAAGTTGGTAGCGGATTTTGACTTTTCTCATGAAATTAGGTTTATGATCTCAAATTTACAATACAATGATATAATGAGCTCTGATTCTTTATTGGAAGGTACCGCTATACCTATGAGTAAATATTACTGGGTTTTCAATCATCCCAAATTTAAAGAGAGTGAATTGAGCTATGGGATTGACACTATTCAAGGTTGTCATCAACCATTAATTCTATTATTAGGTGATATTATGAATGACAAAGTAAAAATTGAAACAAAATTGCTAGCTCTAGAAACGTGTGAACCTGAAAATTATCTCGAAACCAAGAAGGAATATCTTAAATTAGTCAGCGTAATCTCTAATGAAATGGATTGTAAATTGAAAAATGTTGAGCCAAATATGATTCTTTTGAATTCATTGAAAGATGATCCAATTGAACATACAATATATTCTAAAACTTACGATCTATATAAGTTTTGTTGTCAACTATATGTTCTCCTTTACATCAAGCAAACTCCACCGCAAAATTTCACGGTACGTTCAATCCTAATAGAGTGTTTTGAATTAATTGATTTTTTACTTTACACCAAAATGAACATAATTCTTTGTTTACCTCTTATGGTTTGTGCCATATGCTCTACTGATGAAAATGAAAAACAATTCGTGGAGAGTCGAATTCGAAAAATAAAAGTTTTGAGTCCTGTGAAAAATGTTGAAACAACCTGGCAAATCATTTTGAAAGTTTGGCAATTGAATCCTGAAGGAAATCTTATCATAGATTGGGCTTCTATCTGTCGAGAATTTGGTTGGCACCTTAACATTTGTTAGATGAAAGTTGTCAAGAGCAATTTTTACTAGCTACAAGTCGGTACTATTTATTTGAATAGATTTCAATAGCGTTTATTATACGCCAATGTCACTGTGAATAATTTTAAATTTATAGTTTTCAAGAATATCTTCAATCATTTTTGGGCCCTTGGGAGTCCAGTTCCAATCTTTTTGAGTTTTTTCGGATGAAGCACTCGAATCAGTTCCGAAAAGAACATCGATTGGTAATTTGAAAACTCCTGAAATTTCTGGAGAATTACCTTCTTTGGCAACCGCACCTACAGATTTGGCAACGGCTTCAGCGATTTTCTTGGTTGGAACAGATTCTTCACCCACGATATTAGCAACATAGGTAGTTTTAGGAGGGTTCTCTACTGCCTTTACGAAAAGTGAAGCGGCATCCTTCACGTGAACAGTACTAATACTAGTATCTTCTGAAACGAAAGGAACAACCTTTGAGCTCAATCCAATACTACCTAACATGTTGATGAGTCCATGGTAGTCTGTTTCAGAGTGTATGGAGGGTGGAAGTCTTCCGATAAAAACCTTCACACCTTTATCGCCATAAGAAAGAAGCTCAAGTGCAGTCAATTGTCTAGCAACTGCGAAACCTTCTTTTTCTGGTGCGTTAGTCTCGTAACATAATCCATCAGAGGATTTAGAAACTCCCAAAATTCCGCCGCAAATAGCTAATAACTTGTTAGTACCAACCATTACATCAGCCATTGCTTTAATTGCAGCTAAATCTTTCTTAAGTCCCTCGAAGAAATTAGATGTATCAAAAGCACAGTGAACAACAGCATCACATTCTTTAGCACCTTCTGTTAATTTTTCGAGATCTTCCAAACCAGCAATAATAATTTTTGAAACTCCAGCGCTCTTTAACTTTTCTGCCGAAGCTTCACTTCTTGAACTAGCAACAATTTCATGATTGTTAGCGTGTAATTGTTGAATGAGCTCGGATCCAAGCATACCTGAACCACCAGTAATAAAAACCTTCATATCAAAAGTACTTCTTAACTGATATTTTGTGTTAATTGATATTAAGTTACTTGCAGCTATATATGCCAATAAATAATCTTTTTTTACGGAGTTAACTCGCGGAGTAAAGATGGAGTAACTCCGCTAACATTTCTGTCTTTCCGCGATATATGCAGTCAAATGTATGGTTCACCTTTAATTTCAAATTATCGCTGTAGGAGTTAACTTTTCCGCTACGAAAAAATGCGTCGACGCCAAGTGAAAGACCTCTGCAAAATATGAGCCAATGACTTTGATTACTGCATAAAGATTTTCAAATCAGTCCATATACAGTATAAATTTTGTGCAATAAGTAGTGCTTACAGCAAAATATTGATGGTAGTGCGGTTTACCACGTTATACATGATAGCCGTACAAATAAATCAATTAGTTGCCCCAATATGTAAATTTTTTCGCCCATGCCTTGAGGAAACGTCTTATGATAAGACCTATTCTGTGCTAATTAGTGTATTCTTCAAAAGCGACAGGTTCTAAATGAAAATATTTCTTATCGATAGTAAGTTTGGCAAGTAACCATTCAGTATACACTGAGCCTATTAGCACAAATGAGATATATGTAGTTCGTGTAATCGTAAACTACAGAAGAAACATAGTCCAAATCTCTCGTTATATTAGTTTGTCAGTAGTAGCATCTTTAATGTTTTTTTTTTCATGTATGAAAGACGTTAATTCAATAATTGATATTTTGAGATTATCGGAGAATATTTGAGCTTTTTGCAGCGATTGGCTTTTTTTGTTAATTATGAGAATAAAAAGTTACGAAGAAATACTGGTGCATTAATAATCAGACAATTTTTAATGTATAACTGAAAACCATAACTTTGGCTTCATTAGTAATCAAATGGGTTATAAAGCTCATAAATGAGATCTTTAAGAGGTTTCTTTACTTATGTCTCGGTTGTAATGCACTTTAGGTAAACAAAACTCGGAGATAACCCCAATTACATCGCAATATGGCAATTAAATACTGGGGTATATGAAGCAACTTAATTTCCCTCCATTTTACCTACTTCACTTCAGCTAAAGCTTTTATAATCATTAGTAACTGAAAACAATGTGGCTTACAAACCAGTCCCACTTTCAGGTAAATTCGGTTTCGGTACGATGAGTATGACCTGGACTTCTACTCCTCCACCAACCGAAGCTAGTATTGAAACTTTAAAGTACGTCACCAAACAATTTAACGTCTCTTTCCTTAATGGTGGTGAAATTTGAGGCCCTGATTTTGCCAACTTGTGATTATTCAAATCCTTTTTGGAAACTAATGACGACGAATTCAATAGAAATTTGGTAATTTCAATTAAAGGTGCCTTTTCAGCAACAGAATTTCGCCCAATTGCAACTAAAGCTGGAGTCTCTGAAAGCATTGAAAATATCATTAAATTCTGCCCAACTGATCCAAGTAAAAGACCTAAACTTCCTTTTGGGTGTGCCAGAGTTGATCCTAACACTCCAACTGAAGAAAGCCTTGGATATATTGCAGATTACGTTAAAGCAGGTAAGATTGATGGTATCTCTCTTTCCGAAGTAGGTATTGAATCCATTAGAAAAGCTAATAAATTCTTTCCTATTTCATGTGTTGAATTGGAACTTTCCATCTTCTCTCAAGATATTATTGAAAAGGGAATCATAGCTGAATTGGGTGAACTCCAAATTCCTGTTGTTGCTTACTCTCCACTTTCCAGAGGTCTACTTACTGATTACGCTGTAAAGAATGCCGATACTTACCTTTCATCAATGCACGAGGGAGATATGAGAAAGCATCACGATAAATTCTCTGAAGAAAACTTTTCTCATAACATGGAAATTACTAAGAAGTTGTACACTTCTGCACATGAAAAGAAAGATACTACTTTAGAGTCTTTAGCTTTGTCTTAGATTGCAAAACTTTCGGAATCAACAGAATTCAGGGGTGTCAAGAATTTCCCAAAGATATTTGCTATTCCAAGTGGAAGTACCAAAGAAAGGATTGACAAGAACTTTACGAGTATTGTTGAATTTTCCGATGCTGATATGGCTGGAATTTAAAGCATCGTTGAAGAAACCGGCATTAAAGGTCCTAGATACAATCAATACTTGGATCCCTTGTTACTTCAATAGGTACGATATATTGTATATAACTGCAAGTAAATTTTAATGTTTTTCAATCAAAGCCAATTTGAAAATGTTGTAGACTTCTCCATAAATCAATCCCTGTTACGTGGGGACATGTCCCTCCTAGTATATTCCGTAGTAGTAGATCGTCTTCTTGCACCAATGTCACGAATTGGAAAAAAAAAGATTGCAGCATAGATATTTCCCACATGGTCACCCACTGCGGTACTCAGACCTACTGTTAGATGCTTATTTTCCTGCTGATCGGACGGGAAGCGAAGCTTTCATCGACATATGGCCGCAACCGATATCCTGATCGAACAGATCAGCTATGAACTAATTACTTGAACGTGGTGAACTATAAACCCCAAGTAGTCTGAGAGCATGAATTTAAATAAACATATATTATATAAGATTTCTCTGTACTCTGTGTTATTCTAATACAGCAAATCTTCGTCTTTTTACACACATAATAGAAGTAGCTTTGAAGTAGACACGAAGAATAACTAAAACCAAACTAGCCAAACTAAGTGATACTCCACCTTACAAACAACTTTGAGTTAAGTAGTCGTTTCTGGCAATGGGAATTTATACATCATTGCTCTTCTTGTAACAGAATATTGGAGAGCCTTCGTTGATTTTCTTTGAGATCTGAATTTTTCTCTTCCTCTGTCAATTTCAGCAAGATTATCTGTTTGAATTTTTCAAGAGTTTCCGAACGATAATGGTATGGTGGTTTCATTAATACCGAAGCTGCGTAATCAATCAAATAAACATGACCATATGAGATGATGACGTTCTCCTTGTAGATTTCTCTATGATTGATTCCAAGTTTTTCACCTATTAATTTTAAATTGGCAACGCTATCATTTACCAAGCGTTGTGTTGGATCTGGAGCTGGAAGCTCTTGTTGAGAGGCACGTTTAGTTGGTTTTGGGTCTGCTTTATCGTGAAGCAAAGTTCTATCTGACCTCAAAGAATTGAAAGAGTAATTGAAGTCTCCTATGAGCGTTGTTCCTGCGCTCACGCTATAATCATAATCCTCGCCTATGTACGACATCATAAAGAATAGACCCTTAGTGTGTAACCTCTCTCCCTCGTACAAACATAAGTATCCATGATTGTAGTATGTAGGAGAAAAGGTATTTTCTTTACCTAAATCTTCGAAGTATCTGGTTATTCTTCTGAGGCAGATTACTTCCTTTGTAAATATTTCAATAGCCAACTCCAGGACTTCATTGTCTTCGACACGGAAATCTTTATCTTCAATAGCCAAAAGCTCAGTATCATATAATTTGATCACCACATAGTCATCGGCTTTCAACTTCGGGTGCTCTAACTTAGGTACATACTGTATGAGGTCACCATACCTAAACTTTAGTACCTTGTTTTGACGCAAATGCTCATAATCATAAGATGGGTTGGAACCGAAGTAAAAGACAACCTCCGAATCGGCCGGCGACTCACCATGCCTAATAGACTCTTGGGAACTTTTATGCAGTTCTTCCGTTGCTGCTTCTTTTTCGCTTTTCTCAACCTCATCACCCTTTCGTTTAAGAATCAGTTCCAATTGCTTTGTCTTTTTCTTTACAAAGTCAGCACCATATTGACGTCTCCTCATAAGAGACGTGTAAATAAATGAGAGTAATACCATTTGATTTGTGACTCCAGGCTCGGTGACTTTTACTTTATAGTACTTGAAATGTACAGGTGGTTCCTCGTTGTCTCCCTCACTTTTCATCCTTTTTGGCAAGTCCAATTCTAGATATATAACAGTTTCATAGTCACATAAGAAGCAGCTATCTACCCCATCTCTTATCATATAGCCACACAATTGCTTGAAGAGGAGTTTTTCGTCTGTTGTCATTGATTCCTCCTTAAACGCCTCATCTAAACCGCATCTTTTCATTTCAATAAAGGTGAAGACTTCATTTTTGTGCCTTAACACAATATCCGACGAAACAGCATCACTAAGCGTATCCGACTGGTTGGGATGTTCCCGCTGTACTTCGCTTAGGGGAAATCCAATGATATTCATGACATCATAGATAAATTGTAATACGTTGCTATTGAAAGCCCTTGCAATTTGCAGCTCGTTACCTGCCAAGTCTATTGGCGTTCTAAGCTTTGTTAGAAATGACCTACAAAATTGAACACACTCATCGAAGGAATCGCTATCAGAAGGATCGAATTTAGTGAGAAAAGCTTTACTTACAGCCTGAAAATACTTCTTAACTGTTGCCTCGGGAATCTTGGTGAAAGAAGGATGAACATTTTTTAAATTAGACATGGACCCAATATGACCATGAGGGCGGTTATTTGCTCTAGAGCTAACGTTCATCATTGGTAGGGAGGATACTAACCAGAAGATTCGACATAAGAGATTTGACACTTCTTTTAGTTTGACTTTTGCATTCTTCAACTCTTCTGTGTTATGTTTAACATCAATCTCATCTCTAATTTTAGCAGTATAGTCTATGATATTAAGCTTGTTCTGAGCATACTTTCGGAAGGATTCATTTAACGCCTTGATTAAAGACTCGATCATCTGAATATATTTGGTGGTATCCATTTTGCCCATTCGTTTTTCCCGGATGAATTTGATAAAACTAACGAGACTCTTTGATTTAGCTGCCGCTTCCATAAACCTGACAGCATTGTTTTTGTTATTGATTTCGTACATTATTGCGAAGCAAATACAACTAACTTTGGGAAAGACAATTAACTTAAGGGATGTGGTGGAAAGTGGTGGTTAATTTTACGAATGCGGTAATGAGGGTACCACATCTGTGCGGCTCAGAAGTTTCTTCATGCGGTAATCTGCAGCTTATAGCGTCAATCCTGAAACAATTAGTTTGTACACGCACGCACACGCACGCACCCACACTAAGTGACAGTAAGCATGGCAAGAGACATGATAGCATTGACGTCAAGTAATAAAACAAATAGTAGAAGAATGTGAAGTAACAAACAAGGAGTTGTTTGGATTAACTATGATGAGATGTATAAGTAGATGTTAATACAATAAAGTAAAGAGAATATGAGTGTAAACGGAGATGATTCGAAGTATTTGGTAATTAGAGGACAGTGAGTAGATATATACAATGAGCATATGGTTTACTATCACATCGAGGTTAGTAAGTTAATGAGTTAATGAGTTAATTAGTTAAATATTTGATGATTGTTAGATATTTTAATTTGTATGATTTTGGGAAATGTTGGTGGATGGTGAGGAATATATTTGGTAAGAGTTGATAATTGTGTAGAAAGTGGGAAAAAAGAGCAATATTGCGAAAAGTCGACAAAAGAAGAAGAAGCGTAAAAAGAAGGAGAGGGTAAGCGGGTGTACAGGTGTATGCGCACCCCAATTCTCCACAGGCTCCAGGATGTACGGGTCTATGCTCCAGGATGTACGGGTCTATGCTCCAGGATGTACGGGTCTATGCTCCAGGATGTACGGGTCTATGCTCCAGGATGTACGGGTCTATGCTCCAGGATGTACGGGTCTATGCTCCAGGATGTACGGGTCTATGCTCCAGGATGTACGGGTCTATGCTCCAGGATGTACGGGTCTATGCTCCAGGATGTACGGGTCTATGCTCCAGGATGTA